>JAWWLV010000024.1:4853064-4900871 GCA_035041135.1 Platyrinchus mystaceus | reverse complement strand
AGATCAAAGGGCTGTAACCACGTCTGTGCCATGACAGGGGGCACATCCCTCCAGCACTGACCCAGAGCCACAGGCCCCGCTGCAGTCTGTCAGCAGGCAAGTCCAGAGAGCTGCGACAACTTACAGGAGAACTGGATCTGCTCTGTCTTCTGCCAACCTACAAACCCACTCAACTTCTTCCAACTGCAGAGAACACACTTATTTTATGAGGCAAAGCTGGCCCCTGGGACTTGCCTTCCTGAAGGGACTGACTCAACCTCACACCCTGAGGTTCAGACACACCATCCCATCCACGTGCATGAGGAAGAGTCCATCAAAATGGACTTATAAGGTCTGAAAGTCTCTGAGAAGCCACATGAGGATTTTTGCCCTGCATAATTGTAAAATCAAGCATGAAACAATCCTAGAAAAAATGTAAGAGACCTGGGAGAAACAGGGCACAGCTCCTTGCAGGCTGGATGCCTTCAGACAGTGAGGGCTGGCACAGCAGCAGCCTGGATCTGCTGACTGCACGCCCAAGGATTAGCGTTTGGGATGATTCACGGCTTCAGGGATAATAGAAGCCTCAAATGATCCCCCCTCCTCCTTCCACAGAGTCCATTATCACTTCATCTGCACCAAGCATGTCTCCCCTTGACCTTCAGGATCACTTTCCCAAGCCCTTTGAGACCCAGCCGTTCCCCAGAGGGGACAACTCCAGATAGCAGGAGCGACGGTTTGAATTATTACCTGTTCCTGTTTGGTTTCACAACGACCACAAGACGATAGAGCAATCTCAGGGCAGACAGCCCTGGCTCCAGATGTCCAACCAACCATGATATCTGCCAGCCAAACACACCAGTGTTGTATCTGGCATGTCCACGGTGGGTTCCCATCAGGAGGAGGACGCGGCTGTCGGGACAGGGAGGCCCCCTTGCATTTAATCTGACCTCTGCTACAGAGGGGGTTTTCTTAACTGGTGGTTCTTGGCATAATTTCAATACATAAACTTAAACAGCCCGGAGTCAACAGGACTGAACATTTTTTGGCAAAAGGTTTGTTTATTCCCCAAGAGGGGAAATATAGGAAACTCTCATCTCAAGTATTTTTCCACTATGGAGAAGAATTAAAGAAAACCGTCAGACAGATCCTTTCCTTCCTATTCCACCCTCTAAATGGGTGCTTTCTCTCTGGCAGATATGAAGCAGAACATGAATCAATCTGGGCAATGCAACTGTAAATAATGAAAATCCCCATCGGACCCTCCTCATGCCGAACCTCAGTTTTGATTCCCGGTACTGCCCATAATTAATTTTGTGTCCCAACACCATCAATCATTGAGCAGGACGATGTCCTCAGCAGCACACCCTGCTCATCAGTGCCAGCTCTATGGAGAGGGAAGGCACTTTGACTCTAAAATAAGCAATAACAATATTTAATCACGTACCATACTATCAATAGAACTTCCCACTTCCAACTCCTATCCTTAGCAGAAAACCTGGACCAATCCCACATGCTTCCTACAACCTGCTGACATTACAATGAAATTTTAGGCATTTTGCTAAAACCCTACCAGAAATCCATGAAGGAACCAAGCCAGATTACTGTGGCATGCTCTGCCTAAAGCACATCACTGAAAATTAAAAAAAGACATATTTACAGTCCCAGAAAGTGCATCTTGATGGCTTGTAATGGAGTGATACAACACTCCCTGCTAGGCAAAGACTTACAGAACTGTGCTCATTAGGACCATTTGTCAATGGGTGCCCAGGCGTTTCCCTGTGCCCACTGTCAAAAACCAGCTCATGCCTGTTGCTAACGCAGGTGAGAGCTTAGATGGAGTAAGATGTGGTTAATGAGATTAAGAAAACATGAAGAGCAAGTGACACACCCAGCAGCAAAAGCAGTATAATGGACTACAACGTAGAAGCTTATCAGCCCACAGACTCTTTGTAAATATTAACAACTCGATGAGGACAGGACTTCAGACAACTTTTAACTGACTAAATGGACGGCAGGTGTGTCCGCCTCTGCTGAATTATGTTGATAACACTTTATAAAGTAGAAATTTATCACTGGGAAAAGTGCTTTGTATAGTGACTTTCCTCTATTCTTGATGCCTTTTGACCTCACATAAATAACTTTCTCTTGTGTTGCCATGGGATCATTGGAATAAGCCACTCCTGGGCCCTTCTGAATGTCATTATTTTATATTAAGTTAATTCTTGAAATAAATTTTAGGCATACCACAGATAGAATTTAGAGTGGCCTTACTTTTAGAAAATATCAACCAGCCTCTCAAGTTAAACTAAAAGTTATTTCATGGACACCTTATTCCCTTCAAGATACTTAGAGCTAGAAAAAAAATACACTGAAACAGCACACAATTAGAGTAGATACTTGAAAGCCTGACAATCAAGGGTTTCAGAGGGCTGATCAGGTTACTCAAGTGATGTCAGTAATGGTCCTGTTTCTGGAGAATAACCACTGAATTCTGAATTGCAATTCTGCAGCAGTACAAGAACATCCTGTGCTGCTGCTCACAACCCAGCCTGATCCTAAGGTGACTTTCTAAAGTGACCAGACTTAGGGAAGCATCACCAAGGACTCTGAGATGCTCCCACTCCTTACATTCACAGATGAGAACCGGCAATACGGACCATCCCGCTGCAGCTGGACTGCTTCAGCAACAGGTGCCTTTTCCACAGGCTTTGGGTTTGTTTTAAAATAAATGGAAGGGCAGAGCGTGGCAACCTCAGGCTCTCATGGAGGCTGGTCTGCCTTCCGAGGTGCCACGAGAAACAGGTGTGAGGAGAAAGCAGCAAGGCAATGGAGGGGAAAAATATGAGCGGGGTTAAAAGTGCAAGAGAAAAAAGGGGGGAAAGAAGAGAGAGAGCAGGAGAGGTACAGGGAGAGACGATGGATTTAGCAGCTTTTGAGTATGCCAGAGCAGCAGGAGCTTGGCAGCAGAATTCTGAAATGTGCTCTCTGACAAATCCTCTTTTGTGACAAATGCCAGACGCTTCCCATCATTTCCCAGCCTCTCAGTTTATGGTCTGCTGGCACACTCAAGAAAGTTATTTTTCTATTGAAGGAAGACCAGGATGCGGAAAGGCCACGAACAAGGGGCTCCCCCTGGCACAGGACAGCCAGAGCCCAACCTTCCTCCCAGCCAGCAGGGAGCTTTGCTGGGGGCAGGACTGCAGAGTCTGCCACTTGACCACCAGATAGCAGCCGCCTGCTCTGAGAGGTATTTGAAGGAGCATTCTAAGAGCCTTCCAAACCCCATACGTGAAAAGGAACGTGATAAGCAGTGCAGATGGCTTTTTCAACTCCTGCTTGTTGAACATTTATGCTGTGGCTGTGTTGTGGGTTCCCACCCTGTGCTGCTGCTCAACGGCTTTAGTTTCACAGCTCAAGAGGGACCTGCACCAAACACAAAGTGTGGTTGGGACTGGCCAACCGTGCCCCACACGTGGACCACAGACTGGGAGTCCCAGGTCTGACCTCCAGCTCCAGTCCTGCTCCTTGAAACTAATTTCTCTGCTCCCTGAGCACAGTCTGACTGTCGAGGAGGAGCAACAGTGTCTACTGATTTCACGGGGTTTGGTGACCCTACACACTGGCTTCTGGAAGATGGACCAAGAGCACCAAGGAAAATGCAACATTTCTCATATTGGCTACTTATCCACACCTCTCTATCTGAGGACATGGTGACCAGACAAATGAGAACATGAGCTGCTCCCAGAGCCACCTCTGCAGATGAGGCTCTATTAGAATTTCCACTTTGAAGACAAGGAACGGGGTGCCAAGGAAGCAGCTCTCCATGGCTAGAGAAAATCTGCAACCTGAAGCTGCCCTAAATCCTCAGGTCTTCTTTTACAGCTCTTGACGTGAAATCTGAATATTTTGAAGACAAACCTTTTTGCTCCTTGAACCTACAATTGGTGATGGCTCACATCCCGTGTACCTGGTACATGTCTGAAGAGCTGCCTGGCCATACCCACAGCACACGTTAGCAGTGCTTCCCCAACAGACCAGACAGAAGCAGAATGGCTCTGCTTTACCTGGGGATTTACTGCCAAGCAAAAGATGGATATTCACAGTTGATACAACGCTTGAAGGATCCCAAATCCTTCCTCGCAACAACAGACTGTTATTTCTAACACCCCCACTTTCTTCCTGTTCACACAAAAGTCAGCTTAGCCATATTAGCTGTGGGTTTTTAGCATGTCTGAGTACAGCAGAGAAGTTTAAAGCTTGTTATCACAGCCCGGCGTGCTGATACAGAGATCCATGGAACCACAAGAAAAATAAAGCACCCAAGTAACGATAAAGACCTGACAAATCTGCAAAAGCAAAAAAGCTGAGGTTGAAAAGCTGTCATTCCATTTCCTCAAAACACAAAATACACCTCACACAACAGATCCCAACAGCCACGGGAAGGAAAAGGAAGAGACTTATTTTTGCTTTTCTAAAGTGAGGATGTTGTTAGGAGTCAGAGCAGAGCCCAAACTCCTGCTCACAGCTGATGGTGCAAGACTGGAGAAACTCCCTGTGGACCTGACGAAGTTTTTCAGATATTCAACAAAAGGAAGGCAGATACATTAAAATGCATAAAGCATGAAATGTGATTTGTACAAGAGGAAAAGGCAATGTGATTTAGTGCTGAACCTGTACTTGAGGGAAGGGGAGAGCATCTTTTACCTACAACTGTGGGTGCCATGATGCTACTCCAAGCCTAACAGCTCTGACAACTTGTCCCCTGTGTGGGAGACAACTTTGGGGACAATGAATTTTTTGGCACCATGCTTGACTTGACTCTCATCTGTTTTGGATGCAGAGCACACACAGAAGACCTCTTTAGGTGGCTGGCTGGTACTCACTATAGCACTGCTCTCTGAGTTAAAAGTAACTTTAAAAAAAAAAAAAGAAAAACCAAAGAAAAGAAAAGAAAGTACTGTGGAGAGACAATTAAAGTGGACAAAACACAACAACCCACTTGCTGGCCCTGAGGAAACTGTATGAACATCATGCATATGAAACAAAAAATTATTGTTCCTTACTGAACTGCCATAATTATGTGTGAATATTAACAGTTATATTGCTATATAGAAGTAGTAAATCCCATGAGACTGTATTATTAAATTACTGGAAACATATTTTTTTTTTTCCTCTTCATCTAATCCTTTTTGCCAATTTCACCCAGAGTGCTTCCACCTAATTAATCTGCTACATAATAAGCATTCTATACAAATTCCTTGAGAGCCCTCACAGCACTGATTTAGAGAACTGTAAAAAACCATTAAAATTACATCATTGCAGAGACTATACACACTTTAGTCTGCCATAAACTGGATGAATCTAAAGTAGCACCAGTGGAAAAATACCTCTTGCTGTTAAAAGTTTATAAAAAAAAAATGGGGTCTTCAGTACGTTTGTTTTTTTTTTTTTGTAATTACACCTGGTTTACATGGTGAATTTCCACTTTTTATTGAAAAAATAAAACACCAGGAGGAAACCATGTTTTCGTCTCAGAATTGATGCCTCAGTGCTCTGGGAGATGGAGCTCAGCAGATCCCTGCCTGGCTCCCCTCAGCTCCCATTCCTCACGGCACACCAGGGGCATATAACCCCAAAACCAAACTGCAAGAAAGCAAGATTTGCATGCTTTTACAAAAAAAATCACTGCAATCTTCAACCAGCTTTCTTTGAAGAGCGTATAAAATTCAGTTAAGCACAGAGCTCTTTGTGAAAGTGGCTATTTGATACCTGTAAGTAGGGGAATCATCATGATTGCAAGAAATAGATATCAAACATGACTTTCCCTAAACTTGTTCATTTACCACCTTGGTTCATAAGATGATTCCAAATAAAGTGAAATAAATAACCAATCCCCTCAACAAACGGGCTCTAAGTTAGTAGATCTTGGTTATCTTATCTCAAATTATCTGTTTATTGCAAAAAAGAGAGCTGAGGAAAGCACACAGCTGGGCTTCACTGAGACAGAGTTAATGGTTCAGAGAGTGCCTCGCAAGGTATTTAAAGAAAAAGTGTTCAGAGTCGAAGCTGAAAGGCAGAACACACAATGACTCACTTGGCAAACAAGGCTGAGGAGCACAAAAGGCACAAGGGCAGCTCCAGTGCCCAGCACTGATTTACAGCCAGGCAGACACAGCCCACAGGGTCCTGCTGGGAAAGGACTCTGAGGGTATCAGTGCATGGGCAATTAAAAAGTACACTTGGCACGGAAAAGAAAATAAAAAAATGAACTACAGTGCTGCCTATGAGAGGTACCAGATGGATGCCCTGAGAGTGAATCCTCTGGTGACCCACCACCTCTCTTGTATCACTGTAAGAAAATCCCTGGGGGCTGAAAGAGGCACCCAGACTGGGCTTTGCTGCATGAGACCAACACGGATGTCCCCTTCTAACTCATCCCCAAGCCCAGTGGCCCTGGAAAGGATCTTCCAGTGAAAAGTTCACAACAGGTCTCCTTCCCCAAAAGGGCAGCCTGAAGGAGCAGGAGGGTTTGTGCTGGGGACACAACAGCCACACACAACATGCCCATTCCAGGGCTGTCCTTAGGCCAGCTCCAGCCTGGCCCTGCAGCCTGAGCTCCTGTCAGTGGCTGCACCCAGGAGAGGGGCTCCACTCCTGCCACACAGACCCACCTTGAGCCCTGAGACCTCTCCAGGACACCAATCTGAGAGAGGAGAGTGGGAACAACCAGGAGATTTGGTCCAACCTTGTCTTCCTGCTCCAGCTCCAGTCCTGGACATGGCCACACCTGGAGTTTTGGTCACATGAACCTGGTAAGATTTCCAAAAACAGGCTGGACGAGCTGCCTCCAACAAATCTCAGGTGTGTCCTGTCCCTGAAGGTACCTTAATCTTGGGGTTAGCAGTAGAGTGAGCAGGTGCTTTGCTGTCAGACAATTATTAACTTCTTTCCAACAGCTATTTTCTAGCACTGCCCACATTATCATTTCCACATTCTTTTCTACCAAGAGATTTTCCAGTTTGTCTGGCAGAATAGTAAACTTCCCCAGAAAACATGACCCAAAAAAATCTAACAGTGAGCACTCACTCTTAGTTAGGAGAAAATTGTTAATATGGGCTTTCTGCACCTGGACCAAGAATTTCATTTTTCCTCAGCAGAATTTTTAAATTCAGGAGTCTCTGAACCAATTACTCCACAGCCTCCATTGCAGGGCTATCTCTCACACCAACCTTTGCCTTTTACAAACTGCCTTTATCACCCACATAACGATAAACCCCGGTGCCTGCACATGTCAGCTATCAGGAATTCATTATTTTGTCTGTGTTATGTTATACCAGTCGGGAGTTATCTTTGCAGCCCACAGGCCAGAACCAAAATCAAATGCGTCAGCTATTTAAAGAAAATAGAAGTCCTCCTCCAGCAATTTAATTAACTTTCAGGGAGCATGGCTGGGTTTCAGTCCTGGAAATGGTACTGGGGAAAATACGGTCCAGGATTATCAGTCAGGCAATAAACTTTTTTTTTTTTATTTGAAGTTATTTTCCTTATATAGTCCCTGTAGGTAATCCGATTTTAATAAATGTTTTTCCAATGCTAGGAGGACAGCATTTAGGACTTCTCAGCTATAAACTTTTTCGTCAAGCTACAAAGGAAAATAACACTCTATACTATTGTACAGCATTTTTGAGAGTAGGTGCTTAGTCTGTAAATTAAATACAACTAAATCATTTACTTGCCAAGGATGCAAGACTTCATATGTTGCAAATTTACACGATGAATAATTAACAATTGCCAAGACATCAGGGTTTTTTCTAAACTTAAATAAAATTCCTATTATGAACAGAATATGGACTTTTTTCCCCCCAAAAACTGAGCCATGCCAGAAGCTGTAACTTGAATCACATTCTCTTCTTTAAAACCTTGCACAGAGTTTAAAAGCCAAGATTTTGTAAAACCAGGCTTGAAGATTTTTCTGTTTCATTCGTCAATGGGAGAGTGGAGGAGTGCAGTTGACTCACACAGAGTTTCAAAACTCCAATCAATGACTAATACTTGCTCAGGGTTCTTATTGCAGGAGCTGGACAAAAAGTGCTGGGAACTCAGCTGAGAAGCAGTCAACTGGAAGCCGTGAGTCGTGAAAATCAAACACCAGCAAGCATTACATCCTTCCCCTTGAGCAAAGCGTGCCCAGCATTGCACAGGGAAGCAGAGGGGCAGGAATCTGGAGCCTCTCAGCCTTGCTGGGAACAGCAGAGCTGCAGGACCCTGCAGAGGAACCATCCTGACCCTGGCAGCCCTGACACTGTCCCATGTAAGGGGGAGAGGAACGGCTCATGGAGCTCTTCATCACACACAGCAGGGAATTATCTCAGCTGGGATCACCAGTTGGGTAAACAGGAAAAGGAAACGGGCACATGGTGAGCTACACCAACCATGGTCCACTGCCACCTTTGTTCCCCATTCCTCCTGCATCCCAAAGCCAGTCTAGACTGCCTCTGAGATTCCAGAGTTGCCCAAACCAGGCACGTGTGCATGGACATGCTGTGGTACAATTCTGAAGCATGTATTTAAATTTTATCAAGATGTCTTAAAAACCAGAGTCCTCCCAAAGTGTGACTGGGGTGGCTGGTCTTAAATAAAGCCTCTCTCCAAATAATAAGGCACAAACTAAATGGTTCTTTAAGGTCCCTTCCAACCCAAACCATCCTATGATTCTATGAAACCCTTGTCCTGTGACAGCCCAACTTGGGACCTCGGGGTCCTACTGCAAACTACCTGCAAGGGCCAAACCCCAAAGACCTTGATACTTCCATGCTGTCAGTGGTACCAGACTGCAAAGCCCCTGAAGTGACCTTTCTGGTGTAGAAACTGAAAGTTTTTACTTTCTCCAAGCGCCCACGTGTCAGAGTTGCTCACTGAAAATAAACAGATTTCCAAGGAATGTGCTCACCCACTCAGCTCAGGCCAGGGGAGGGTGTTTCTTGGGAGGCTGCTGCTCCCTGCCATCAAGGTGTTATCTGAGAATTTGAGCAGAGGATTGGGAAAGGGGTTCCTGCAGAACCACAGGAGTCTGAAACATTTGGGCCCTGGTACTGAGCTGCCCAGTCAGTGGTAATGCCACGCGGTGACCCCACTATGGGACGTGTCCCCATGGAAAAACTCCCTGTGGGATGTGTGAAAAATCAGCCAGGCACAGATCCCCAGCATTGCCTGGACTGCTCCAATCCTCACTCCCAGAAAGCTAATCTCTAGGACTTCAGGCAATTCCTGTATTTACCCACATTCATCCAGCACTAATCCAGTATAAAAAAAATTAACCTGCACGCTCTCACGTAAGCAAAAATGGTGCAAGAGCCACATTCCAGAAGGTGATTCAAAACAGAATGGACAAATGACAGTGAACAGAGAACATCCTAAACCCAAGGAACTGCAAAGGGAGGCAAATCACACTGCACAGGAGCACCACTGCAAGGACACAGTGTTTGCACTACAGCAGGTTGGGCAGTGGAGGCCAGTCCTTTGGTATCGTCGTGAAGATATGCTGGTAATTAAGCTAATGCTTTATCAGCACTGGCCCAAAGGACCACTTGTGATATGTGACATGGAATTCCTTCACTTCTGGCGTGCTCACTGGGCCTGGGACAGCTGGCCACGCTCATTTGCTACAGGGGCATAACATGTGCTCAGTCTAACAGAGGAAGCAATTGCTACAGCTATTTTCGTGCAACTCCTAGGGGAAGAGCTGTACTTGGGAAATCACTCTTGTAGCCAACTGTTCTTCCCTCCAATTTTCCTTAAATACTTCTGAAGGTAACCACAGGCAATCTACTCCTTGCAACGTGTCCAGGGAAGCACAGAAAACAACCGCAGACGCAGTGCTTGGGCACGTGAAGCCCCACTTACAAACCTATTTATGGCAAATGATAACGAGTCAGTGTTAAGTTTAAACCACATCAGGGAAGTTTTCACCACAAAGGTAGTTTTTAACTTTAATCCCTTTTCGTGATTATCAAGAGCACATGCCACCAGTTGCCACAGCTTGACAAATTACTTCTTGTTGAGTCAGCAGTGGTTTTCTGGTGATCTGTGCCTAAACTGAGCTAAGCTTAGGGTGTCTTAGGGTGTCCCCTCTGAGATCAGGCAGGATAAGGGGTCTTTCTAGAGAAGAGTGCAGCACACTGAAAGTACAAGCAATATAGTGTGGGTCTACACATGAACAGGAACAGAAATGGTCTGCACAGCCAGCCCATCCTGGTCACAAGGACGTCTTTTCCTCCCTGCAGGTGTGACAGCACGCCACAAAAAGGAGGAGAAGGTTTGATGGACTTCACAGAGCGCGTCCTTCAGCAGAGAAGGGACTGGCCTCTGGAGAGAAGGGCTCTTGGGCAGCAGCACTGGCACTTAATTGACAACTGCACACTGAGGGGAAAGCAGAGTATGTCACTTTGGCAGTCAGACGTGACTTGCTCCCTGCATTTGAGCAGACAGCTCTTTCCCGAGTGTTTTCGTGGTTCTCCAAAGCTTTTGCAGTTGAAGTGTGAAACACACCTCTCTTTCCATATGGAAACTCAGCAAGTAGTAAAATATTAACATGACCAAAGCCAACCTTCTGAATCTCTATTTGCTTAGTGAGCTGTTTCTAATGGAAGGTCTTTCCCCCTGGCTCCAACAGGTCCGACTGTCACCCCCCCCCCCCAGCCCCTTATCACAATCAGTGCAGGGTAAGAAGCACCTCCATGGGGAAGCCCAGTCTGATGATGCAGCTTCAGACAGCCCAAGCCCAGCACACGAGCCACAACACAACTGTTGGGTCAAGTGTGGGGAGGGGGAGGCCCTGGGGCAGCTGCAGGAGAACACGGGCCATTGATCCCGGTGCGGGCAGCTGACGGGCCCCTCGTCTCTGCACGGGCAGGGCTGTGGGCAAGGTCACCCAGATGGACCCAAACCACAGTTCTGCAGAAGCACAGGCAAAAGTTTGCTTTGCAAAAGTTTGGCAAAGCCCAGGCTTTCTGGCAAGGAAGTGTGGGAGCTTCTCCCTTCTTCCACTTCAGCACCCACATTTGGGAGGGGAGCAAAGCGTGATGGCCTGAAACACTGTTTTGACTCAGAGCTTGCTCACAAAAGGCATTACTCACCCTGCAGACTCAGATTTTATCCAGCCCAGCAGCACATTTCACTTTCTTCAGGCACTGCTCGCAGCTGGACTTTACCCCCATTTGTGATTGTTTGCAATACAATGCCAACATAGAAAAACACATCCATCAAGCACACTAGTATTAGAAAGGAAAATGTTATTACCTGGAATAGTCTCCTTTAGCTTCCTACAATTGAAAAACAGTGACAGAATTAAAACATGATCTCTTCAAAAGCCCACGATTTTCCCAGCATTGTTCACTTCCCCACTCCCACAGCTCTGCAGCCAGATCCTGACCCCCGTCAGACTCCCTGCAAAACACAGAGCCTGCCTGCATGTGTTCAAGAGCTGAACTTGGCCCTTTTTAAGCTTCCAGCTGCAGATAATCCACCTACAGCATAAATAAAACTGCTTCCAAAACGGGAACGAATTTCACGTTGCAAATCAAATGTCGCTTTTACTGCACAAAAAGCGAAATACAATTCTCTCCCCTGGCCGACCACATGCAGCCGAAGGTCGGCTGTACAGGCAGGTCAGCAGTTGGGAGGAATTGTGCTCACTGGAGATGAAAACAACCAACCCTTCAGGCAGATCGAGCCCCTGCAGCTCTGTCCATGAAAATGCAACGGGGGAGAAAATACCCCTCAATGTTTTAAAGGCAGAATTTTATTCCATAGAAAGCAGTAAATAACCAGAGTTTAAGTCTGAGTACAACGAAACTTGATTAACGAGAGAGGAAAATTGACACTGTGTATTTCAACATAACAGAGGTATCAAAACCATATGCTCTGAAAGGAAGATTCACAGGCATAATGTAGCAGATTTAGCTACAGTAATTACTCTTTTCTTCCCAGATCTCTGGAATGTATTTAAATTAGAGTAAGTGACAAATTGAATGGAAACCTGCCCAAATAAACGAGTTGCCTTGCTGAGTTCTTCCTCTTTCAATTTAAAATTCCTCAGATAAATATTTCTCTCACTTGCCTACGAGGGAAAAAAAAAAACAACCCAACTCCCAAGTATTCCATCTTTCCCCCCACAGCCGCAGAGGGCATAAACAACCCTGCGGGGTCTTGTCTGTATAGAGGGGGGGGGGAAACAAGGCAGGAGGAATGCGCTGACCCAAAGGCAGCCCGAGGGAGCGGTCCAGGAGCAGAGACACTCACCTGCAGCACCAGGGCGGCCAACTTGAAGACGGTCTCGCTCTCCACTTCGATCTGCCCCTGTGCAGAGAGAGCAGAGCGTGAGCCGGGAGCGCCCGCACCGCCCCGGGGAGGGAGCAGGGGAGGAGGGGGCACCGGGGAGGCGGTGCCGGCTCTCGGTGCCAGACCGGCCCCGGCACAGCCGCTCCCTTCCCCGTGTCCCCCCGCTGCCACCGCGGCACAGCCCGTCCTCCCCAGCCCTGCCCTGCCCTGCCCTGCACGGTTCGCTTTACACATCTCGCTTTTATTGCATTTCGCCGCATGCTGCTCCGCGTTGCTGCATCCGACCCCAGCAGGGACCCCGTCCCGCACACTGCCAAGCCCTGCCACGCAGCAACGCAGGCATTTAAACGGCTTGAAGTGCACACCCGCCTCAGGCCAAGATCCACAGCTCACAAAATCACAGAATGGTTTGGGTTGGGAGGGACCTTAAAAGCTCATCTTGTTCCAACTCTCCTGATATGGGCAGGGGCACCTTCCACTAGACCAGGTTGCTCAAAGCCCTGCCTAACCTGGCCTTGGACACTTCCAGGGATGCGACATGGCAGATAAATGGTTAGACAGCACCCACAAGCACACATCAGCTTGACAGGTATCTGTATTTGACAAGATCCAAACCCTTGACTGACTTGGTCTAGAGGAAAAGGCACTTCCCAGCTCAGTGCTCTCCAAATCGTGGCAGCTGGGCTTGGGTGTAGAGCAGCTATCCAGTGTGACCGCCATGTCACAGCCAAGAGAAAACCAAGAAACTGCATCCATTTCTTGGTAAAGAGTTTTATTGCTCATAGTTTTAGGACAATTCATTCTTTGCTGCGATGGTGGTACACAGCCCTGTGATGTTGACTAAGCATAACTAAGCTTCCTTTGCTCCACTCAGTCTGGATCTGACAGCCTTCAGTTCTTCCAAGTCCACTGGAGTTGTAGAGCAATGTTCCAGCACAGAACCTCACTCTGGAAATCTCCTGTGCCTTGACCCTGCTCCAAAACCAGTCCTGCCCTGAGCACTATGCACTCAATAACTTCAGAGGTGCCAAAACATCAAAACTACACAAGGATCTCTTTTTTTTTTTTCCCTGCTTGCAAGCTTAAGTGCAAGCTTTCAAACTTAGTTTCTTAGCAGCAAAACCCTCAGGTGTTGTATTCTGGGACCAGCAATAACACTGGAAGGGTAAAGGAGATGCACTGACAGTTGGACTTGGGCTGTCAAAGCCACCCTCTTTACACTCCTACATCCTGCAAATGGTGTGTGAAGAACAAAACTGACCCCACAAACACAGATTTTTCTTATTGACCTTCTGCAAGTGAAGGTAATGGTCATGATGCCTGTCTCCTGCCTCTGAGATCCCAACACATCCTTTGTCCCCAGGATCTGTTTGCTGTATGAGGAGACCAAGCAGACTGAAAGCTGAACTAATGCCAAAACCAGGGTAGCAGGAAGATCTAGAGAATTACATACACATACATGAAATGACATCTCAAAATATATTAGGGCACATCTGGAGCTGAGCTAATTTACCACAGCTGCAGGTCTGGCCCACAGAGACTAAATTCAAGAGTGAACAAACAAATAATTCAATTTTCATGGAAAGGAAGTTTTTTTGCCAGCTTTGTCAATAAAACATTCCAGCAGCAGCGCTCCCCCAGGCTTCTCTGACAGGCAGACCAAGAGCAATTTCCCCTTCCCAACAGGTGTGGCAACAGCTATGCAGGAGTAGCCTCCAAAGCATTCCCAGACATATTTTATTAGAAGAAGAGGAGGGGCACATCACAGGTCAAGAGAAAAAGAAATAGCTTGAAGTTCATCCTTCCTTCAGATCTCTTTCATGTTGATGCTTAAGAAAAGAAGCAAGATCGCAGCCCAGAAACTCCTCACATAGGTGCAATTTTAAGGCACTTTGTTACTTCCAGGTCTGTATCAGGTTAGTCTTTGTCATGCACATCTGAGCTGGCTCTTTTAAAGCATCTCCTCAAACAGCCTCTGAAGTCAGCTATGGTGGTGGGAGGATTACAGGAGATCAGGTCATCCAAGCACCGTGTGCTGCTGCACCAGCAGGCAGGGAACTCAGACATGAGAAAATACCATCAGAGGGAACCTCAGCTCAGCAGGAAAGACAGGATCTGGCTCAGTAAAGCTGCCTGTGGAACCACAAAATCAGGGAAAACAGGGCCAGAAGGGACCTTAAAAACTGATCAAGACCATCTCCCTGCCCCAAGGCAGAATCAGCTACATGTGGCTCATCACCTTCTAAGCCTACAAGAAACTCAAGGAGATTTAACTCTTCAAAGCCCTCTCTGATTTGTTGCTGGCTCCCAGATAAACTCAGCAGCACTCAGTGAGCTGCTGCAGCAGTGACTCTCTGTTGACCCATAGCAATAGCTCCTGCTGGCCTTACTGGGATGTTTGGGACTTGATAACCAAGCACCTCCTTACTTTTCATCTTCAAAGCACCTCACAGCCATTAACTAATTAGCAATAGTAATTACGAGGCTGCTCTTTACTTGTTCCTAGATACCAGAGTTAAGAAACTCTGGTCACTTCACTGGCTGCTATGGATTGCTAAAACTGCTAACAGTGATCCCACAAACCACTTCATTTAGGGTTTTAGGAGACCAAAGGGAGGCTGAAGGGGGACTGACTTCTCCAGGTGATGAAGTTCCAGTCTTTGCTTTGACAGTGAGGGATCTGTTCTGCCAAAGCAGTTTTGAACACATTTGCTTAGAAGCTGTAGAGGAGTGAACAGGTGAGGGGATCCTCCCTAACATGACCTCTTTCAAGGATGCTGCAGGTGTCTTGACCAAGCCAAGGGGACACACAGAATGCCCCAGGTGCAGGGCTGCCACCATGTCTCTCCAGCTGCCACAAACCTCAGAACAGGGTGGACCAGCCCTAATTATCCTGTATCACCATGCAACAACAGTGGCTGGAGACTGGGGCCACTCTGAGTGAGGCTCAGCACCAAAAAAAAACCCCCAAAGAGCAACAAGGAGAACACCCACCCTTTGAAGGGGCTAAAAATCACAGAAGAAAGGATGCAGGGAGGCAAAGGGACTGCCCTGGAGTCCCACAGTGGCTAAGTAGCAGAGCAAGGATTTGAAGCAAAGGATCCAAAGCCCAGCTCAGCCTTTATCTGACAGACTAATGCTCTGCAAGTGACAGTCTCTTGGACAATTCCCTCTGAGCCTGGAATTATTTTTCATCATAACATAACGTTATTTGCCATCTGGCTCCCCAATTGGCCATTGCTCTAATGTAATCCAGCCCTGCCCTGGGCTCTCACGGAGTTTGGACAGCCCTTGGCTTGACACAAATCCATGCAGCTATACGTGTCACTCTGGAGTGCAGGACCATGATTCTTCCTACTCAGGCAATATTTTGATTTTATAATCGTCCTCCAGCCTGGAGGTTGGCAGATGGGGGTTTCTGGTTTAGTATCGCTTTATCAGCAAGGTCAGATTTCAAAAATAGATGAGGAAAATGGCTGTAAGAAGATTCATTTGCAATCCCTGCAATCACCAGGGTAATTCAAACAGAGACTTCAGGGAGCAAGTGGGGGGACCTGAGAGCCAGGGCAGCGAGTGCTCCCATGGCTGTGTGTCAGGACTGAAGATGGAAGGTTTTCCTAGATTTATCCCAAGTGGGAACAAGGTCACTAGCACGAGGTTAAGTAGATGCATGTAATTCAGATAATGGAATCTGAGTCTTCTACCTTTGAGATGTAAATAAGTTTAGACAGACTAGCGGGTGTAGCTCCAGGGAGGGGATGAAACTGATATTTTTCAATTAGAGTTTGCACAGGGACCAATCATTTTAACCAGCAAGACAGATTCAGCCCCCTGTGTAGCTCCTCCAAAAGGCCACTGGCTTATCTAAACACTGCATTTGGTCCAGCAGATTCAGGTGGTGGCTTTTGTCATGCTGACAAACAGCAGAGTAATAAAAGGTTGTAGCAGGTGTCCACAGTGGGTGGCAATTACTGCAGAGCAGAAGTAAGTCACTATCTCAGCAGCTGGTAAAGACCAACTCACCCTTCAGCACCCATGGGCAGAGTTTAGTCCCCAGTTCAGAGAGGAGCTCAAGTCTTTTGCTGCACAGACACAGACTTAGAATGTGATAAAAATCACAAGCTTGGTCATGAATAGAGCAGTGAACCCTCATTACACACAGCAACAACACTAGAATTTACTGCCATAGAGATACAAGTCTGAAATCCTGATGAAAACTCAGATCAAGGGTGATGATAGTCCGATGAGCATTAACTGTGCTAAGCAAATCTTTAGGCTTTAAACTCAGATTAAAGCAGATTTAAAAAAAATAAGCAACACATAGGAACTGTCAACTTTAACTCTTTAGAGCCGGAGCAAGAAGCAAAAGTGGATGTGGTTTATTCAGACCACAGGTAACCTCCACAGGTTAAAGACTGACAACAGAAACACTTCACAGGAAGATATGAGAACTGAGATACCAACACACCTGTTCCCTCAAACCAATCCCTTTAAAAATTTCTATTAACCAAAGATACCCCCAAATAAGCACGTACTATGATTGAATAGCCTCGAGACAGCCACAATATTGAATACAATTACCTGTGATTGCTGGGAGGTGATTAAAAAAAAAAAGCTGAAAGAAGGGTGCAATTAGTCAGAGGGAAAAGAAAGGACCCAAATGTCTGCAAGGAGGTGTTCAAACCGAGGGAGGCAATTAGCTGGGTGTGGACCCAGCACAAGCGAACAAAGTGATGCCAGCGCCGTGTGCCCTTAACCAGCACCATGACGACCTCCCACCAGGCATCCAGTATCCCTGTGTGTCCTGGCAGCCAGAGGATGGGAGGGCAGGTCCCAGCAGTGCAGGAAGCTTAGCAGCTTTTCAGTGGTAAAGGCTTTTCTGACAGGCTGGAGACAACCTGTTACACGGCACAAGCCGAGCAGCGCAGGAGGAACTAGGTCAGGCAGATCCAACAACTCGCCCTGCCAGAGTGGCTGTGCGGGGTAATTACTGTACATAGACAAACACTGGCTGCACATGGATAACCTCCAACCTTAAACTGCCTGTCCTAATTACTGGCATTCACACCTACGTCTCAGTCCTGGTGGTGTCACCTGCTGTTCACATCCCATTCCCTTCTCCAAGCTTTGCTGAGCATCTTAACTGGGACTCATTTCCCAAGAGCAGCAACACCGGGCTGAGAAAAAGAACAGCAAAGCAAGTGTCTGCCTCCAAACCCATAGGGAAGTAAAGCAAAGCACTAAACCAGCAGGAGATGTGGAATATGAGCTGTTACAGAAGCAAATTGAAGCTTGGTCTTCCTCAAAAGGGCAGTTCTGATTTCCACTCGTGCTGTATTTCCCCCACGGGCACTGCAGCCTGGGCGGCTCAGGAAGCTTCACAGCTGCTTCACAGTGTTTAGATGGTCCATGATGTCTTAATTTCATCCATGGAACCCCACAGCCCTTCCTACCCAAAACAAGTGAGTCTAGCCTGAGAGCCAATGCAGCTCAGCTCATGTGCAGTGGCCAACACAGCTCTTTCCTGGCAGGACCTGCTGCTTCCCAACTCAGCAGCTTAGGCCAACCTGGTCCTCCCTCCCCCCAAAAAATAGCTGTTAGTGCCTCGTGGTGAGGAACAGCTTCAGGTTTCTGTTACACCCTTTATTTTGCTGTCTCTGACAGCCACTCTCATCTATCTCCCTTTGGCTTTTGTGCCGCAGCCAACACTTAGGTGAAACTCCAGAGACAGCAGCAGCTACTTTGAGACTCGTCTGCACAGTTCAGTGCAACAGGAACACATTTACTGCCACTTTTTTTCATTAATGTAAGAGTAAAAGCAGAGAATGGGGAAAGACACATAAAGACTTCCCTGTTTGCAAGCCAGGGGATATAGCAAGTGTCATTAGACTTAACACATAATCACAGTCTTTCGCTTTCCTACCCCAGCATCATGGTGAGATATCCAACACACACCAACAACAGAACTGGCTGAGCTGTCACAGCATCTTTAGTCTGTGGCCAGGAGATCAAAGGTGCAGAACTTTCCATGGCAATTAAACCAGTAGTTAGACCCAGGAGGAGGTGACTACATATGAGACGTGAGGTATGAAACCTTGGCTGCAAACCAACTGAATCTTCATATGCAATGGGCCAGCTGGGACACAACACACACCTCCCTTAACGAGAGACTCACAGGTCCCTGGGACACCATCACTCTTTACAGCAGGCAGCCTTGGACCAACCTCAGCTCCTCTCAGAGGAGTCCCTTGACTATACCAACACCACAGCCAAGTCCCCCCCAAGCCACCAGCACAGCCCCATGTGAGGTCCCTTGGGGTAATGAGTGGGGAGTCCCATGGAGATCTGCCAGTTCACATCAGCATGGGGTCCTGCCTCCTCCTCCTGTCACGTTCTGTACACAGGCACAACCACGCTCCATCTTTCTCATCTGCTGACAAGCTGCTGGGGAGGCTGGCCAAGGAGGTGGCTGCCATGCCAGCACCCATGGGAGATGACAGCCCTGAAGGAGCAGAAGCCAACGGGTCCTGCTGAACCTCATCCCGGGCTTTACACGTGCAAATTTAGGCAATGGACAGCACGTATTTAACAGCCTTGGCTAGGATCAGGCTACACCATGTTACAGGACTGAATGGGAACGTTCCCCTCTCCCTTGAGATGGGGGAGAATTAGGAAATATCTGTTATAAAACTTTCGAGAGCTCTCTGATATATGACCACTTTGCTCCCCACGAGCTGGAAGCCAGCCAGACTTTATGCTCACACCAGGGGTCTGTTTCAACAGCTCTTCTTGGTAAGAACTGGTCTTTAGGCTGCCAAGAGCTCACAAGCACTGCTGTTCATGGAGCTATCACATTTACAGACTCCTCTGAAAACTTCCAAACTTCCATTTCCTTTAACGTTCCTCTTTCTTTTTTTTTTTTCAAAGCAATTCTAACAAGTCCTTGAAACAAATGGGAAATTAAATAAACCCCCCAACACCCAGATATACAGGGGAAAAAGGGAACATAGCCAACTCGACCAAGATCTTCGTTTACAGAACATATTTTAAGGACTGGCAAAGAGTCAACTGTATGGCTGCAGAGCTATATAGAGGTTAGCTCTAATGCATAATAAACTTGACAGTGCTTTGCTGGCCAAGTAGGGTGTTATTTTTCCAAACTTGGCTGTTTCAAAAGGAGAAAAGACTAATTTATCTTTCCAAATTTATCATCAGCATGTGCGTGACCAGTTCTGACCCACCTCCTTTAAAGTATCCCAGCTATGGTCATGGGCTGTGCAATAACACACTGAACACGTTACAAAGCTCCCTGTGCAAACACATCCATTCTGAGATACCCATTTCACCTGGAATCAAGTGCCAGGCTTTCACTCCTTTGAATTCCAGCTGTACAGTAGATTTCAGATAGCTATAAATCTTAACCCAGCTTCCTAAAGTCAATGACAGAGGAGAAAGCTTTTCAATTGAAGTTGTCACCACTGAAGGTTTTTTGGGCAGTGGTTTTCAAAGCCTTGGAAAAGAGAGGAGAGTAAGAAAACAGAGTCCAGATGTACACAAAGCATACTTCTAGCCTTTCCCTTCTCCCAAAATACACCTGACAAATGAGTTTTTTTAACTAAGTCACTGGGAGGCCATTCCATAGACCTGGAGATCTAATTTTCACCAGCTCCCACCTCCCGCTCGGTGGCCCAGGCTTTTCCTGGCAATGGATGTGACTTCTCCAAGCTCCAGCTCAAAAGAGCACGGATGCTGGAGAGCAGGAGCAGGCAACTGGCTGGACCACACAGGACAGAGGGCCTGGAGACTGCAGCACCAGACCAGGGGGAAAAAAAAAATGGGCAGCTCAACATGAAAAGAAGGGAGGGCGAGAGCTCTGGCAGCATTTGCTGTGGGCTGCAGGCCAAGTCTGTGCACGCACCAGTGGTGAGGAGGCACCGGCTGCCCTGCAAGTGCAACAGCAAGTGCTGCGTTCAGCTCACGCACCAGCAGACTTCACAAAAGTAAAAATGAGGTCTCAGCCCTCTTGTGCCTCCAGCAAAGGGGTCTCCCCTGGCTCCCCAGCTGCTCGCAGGCAGAGGAGACCACACGGAGAACAGCACAGGTCACAGAGGATGCACAAACCTGGCACGTGCCAGCAAAGGTCCCAGAGGCACAAAGGAGCTTTGACTGCATGGAAGAGCATGGAGGTGGGGGAGTGGGTGGGGAGTAGAAAGAAATACATTTTTGGCAGCTGAGATTTTATTGTCTATCTAGTCCCTTCCTTGCCAAAATGTCTACTGAGATTGCAAAATGCACAAGTCCTGGACTCCTTCAAGTCCTGGCAGAGTAAAGCAGTACCTGATTTGCAGAAAGGAGCAGAGAGATTTGCAAGAAGGAATGTGGGGTTGAAAGGTGAGGAAGAGGAGCGTGACTGTGCACTGTGGCTTTCACCCTTGTCAGAATTGTCATGCAGATTTTTATTCTATTATATATTATTCCAGAATCATGTTTTGTAATATATAATATAATTGATAATATAGTTAATATGGTATACTATTTATTCCAAAATTTTAGTCATCTGGGAGAAAAACCTCTCTGGAGTCATCTAGGGCAAGATGGCCAGCACACACTGTCCAGCCCAACCCCAGAGATGCGGGACTTCCATTAGGGAGATGCCATTCTCTTTCATTAGATACAGCTACTTACAAGATTTCACACCAAGTCTCTCAAAGAATACTCTAAATACATTTCTGAGGCAGCCTCTGAACCTTGTAAGGCATGGATAAATCCCCTCCACAGGAGGGACTGACATGGAGCTTCACCAACATGCTGGCTGTGCTCCCCCAAGCCTTCATCTGGCTCTCCTGGTGTGTCCTGTGTCCTGCCCTCCTCTGCTCAGGAAAACATCATTGTCCCTTGAAGCACAGAAGCCATGGAAGCACAGGTACCCACACACTGCTGCGCTGTCAACACATGCCAGCGCTCAGGAATGTCAAAAGAGCACTCAAGCATCAGGCATTTGCAACCACCCTGGATTTAGGCTTCCCCTATGGGGGAAAGCTGCTGTGAAAACTTTGGAAACACCTCTGTGAAAGCAGAAAACATGACTGACTTTTAAGCAATCTTATCCACGCAGGTCTTAGCACACCCCAGGTATTGCAGCATTTATTCTGAACCACATTCCTGGCCCACACAGAGCAGAGGCTTTCTGCAGAGATCCAGGTTAGGATATTGCCCTGGCAGGGCATCCTCCAGCATTGCCTGTGCACTGGGGAGCATTCCTGAGCACAGGGGCTGGGTGTGGGTTCCTGCTTTTTGACACTCTGGGGTTTCCACACTCCATGAATGCAGCAAGGAAAGGAGAGGGAGGGGGGAGGAATAAAAAAAAGAACATAAAAAAGCCAAGCTGAGGCAGGTCTAACCTCTCAGAGCTGGATTAATGACTGAGAAATGCCAGGGAACATTCCTTGCTGTCATCAGTGAGCATCAGCCACTTGCTCCACGGAGCTGGGGATCTGCTCATATTCGGACACTGCTCATCCTGTGGCTCCTTCCCCACAGCACAACAGAATTGGCAGCACCACTGGAGAGGACATACTGTGCAAGCACATCTGAGGGGCCTTTGTATATCCTCTTGTCCACATCCCATGGCTTAAGGATTTGAGGATTTCTCCCATGTGCACTTGATGCACTAGTTGAAACCCAGAGACTGGCCGTAAGTTTGACAAGTAGGATAGAATATTTTTACAAGACCTTATTTGAAGGTTAAAAGCCACTGGACCAAATGTATCCTGGAAGTAGACGAACTGGATTCTGCTGAAGGAGCCACAGGTTTAAGCACAGCCACCCAGCACAGAGAGGGCAGCAGGCAGAGCCAGGGCTCCCAGCTTTACCTACTGCCCACAGAGCTCCTCTTGTCAGGAGGAAGTGATGCTCCTCATCCCTACACTGCCCACAGAAACTGGGCACAAGAGAAAACCCTCTGTTTTCACCAGTTACAACCTAGATTTCAAGCAACTGAAAAGAGCTTTGGAGTATTTAAGACTCATTCTAGTGCAGTGAGCAAACAGTGGGGCTGTGAAAACAGGACTAGGAAGCCATCATCATCCTCATCCATTTGCTTGAATCAGTGTTTCAGTGAAGGAGGAGAGTCAGCATGCTGAGAACTTAACACTTCAATAAGATCTAGAAATCAAACATAGCTCCTACCAAGTGTAGGTGCTGGAGGAGCAACGAAAGGGAGATGCTCAACAAGGAGCTCTGAAGGACACTGAGCCTTACCTGGTGTACACATGACTTGGCATTCAGAAAGAACAGCTCTACTGTAGTTTTGTCCTTGAGAAAGGAGATGCTTTCAATGTAGAACCTGAAAATTAAAAACAAAACAAAACAAAGCAACCCTCAGTTACTTTCCTGAATAGGTTTCATCTTCCTCCTAAGTAATTTTATTTCCTCAGTGTTTTGTTCTCTAGCAATACAGTAGCACAGAGGAACTATGAGCTACTGCACTTAATTTCCGGCCTGTTAGGAGAGAACAAGCAGAAAATCACAGGCTGACAGCACACAGGGAACAGCAACTCCTGGTTCAATAGATCCTGGATATCTGATGACTTTTCAAATAAGATGAGAACTCTGTTGAATGCTAAAGGAGCAAAGCCCATTTCTCCTATGCAGATAAAGCCACAGCAGTGGAAAAGATAACTCAAAACGAGGTGCTGCAGGTGGGGAAGCCAGCCCAGCACTTTGCTGGAGGAGAGGGGCTGGCAGCCTTGCAGGACCATCTTCATTTCAGGAGGAGAGAGCAGAGATGTTAATGTGAGCCATTAACCTTGCTCCAAGCAAACAGGGAAAAGCAAAAAAATCATATGGAAGGCTTTTGGGTCAGCTTGATCCATCCTACTGGCAGTGGGAGCCCCAAAACCAGGGGCTTACATGGAAGGGCTGCAACTGGCTCAGCCTTAAAGACACTGCTCTGCACAGCACTCACTGCCTTGGTGCTCACTGCCCTCCCAGCCACAGCTTCCTCTTTCCAGGGCCATGGGTCCATCAGAGAGGCACAAACCAAAGTGATCCCTCTTCTGGTTACTCTGGCCTAGCCAAGGTTGGCAAATGGGTCCCCATTTTGTTACAGAACTACACCAAACATCACCTATGCTGCTGGCAAAATCACTCATAACCTGTCCCTGTGCTTCTCTGACTCACTCAGGGCATCAAACCCAGCAGTGCTGAGGTGCATTAAATGGTGCAGAGAAAACACACAGATAATTTGAGGAGCATGGAACTGCCAAGCCAGTTTAAAGGAAGACAAATTTGCATGAAGGTGGTCTTGTCAATCCTCCTTTAGCTGGATATGAAAGCAGGATACATGTTCTTCAGCCCCTTAGCAGGGTGAGCACGTTGGATGCTCCCACTCAGCACTAGACAGAAGATACAGCTTTTTTTTTACAGCCAAGCAAAGACTTGGACCACCACAACCACTGCCCCAGCAATGCAAATCACCCCAGGGCTTTTCAATGTTTTGCCCTTGATAGCAGGAGGGCTGGATGGCCAACACAGGGCACACAGCCCACTATGTGTATGAGAAGCAGGCCCTGTGGTGCTCTTAAGGCTCCTCACAGCTTCAGGCTCCAGCCACTCATCTCCTGGCATGGATGATTTGTAAGACACTGGAAGAAGCCCACAGCAGCAGCACAGAGCATGTGGTAGGGAGCAGCGAAGCTGGGACCTGCCACATGTGTTAGGAATGTTTGCAGTGTTTATGCTGTGGCTTGAGACAAGTGATACATTAAATAGTAATTGTTTTAATATTTCACATTCCTACAACATGTTCCATCTAATTAATTTTAAAGCACTTTCCAGAATGCCTCTGCAGATAATTTACCCATTTTACAGGCATGCAGCCTGTCCAAGGGGCAGACCTGAGGCCAGCAGCCTGCCTCAGACATTTGAAAGGCTACTTTACCTTTCCATGACTCACCTTTCCACGTGAACTCTTGGAGCCTCAGGTATTTCCACCCTCTCTTGATCACACCTGATATATTTTTTTCCAACAACTTTGCTAAACTTTACTTTAAATACCCCTGAGTGTTCCTCTCCAGAAATGCAGAACAGAGGGCAGGATCCTCACTCTTCATCCTTTTCCATCCTGCTGCCAGACCAGCCCTTCACAGTGTGGACCTTCTCAGCCTGCTAAAGCCTCCCTCCCTCCACTGCCCAGAACGTGATTTTCCTCAACTAACGACCTCATTTGCACTTGCAGTTTCTTTCAAACAGAGTCAGACATGGCTGATTTACCCTCAGAAGCAGGACAATACCCCTGGCTCTGAAGAGAGGCAGCTCCCAGTCACTGCTGGTACAGAGCAGGAGCCTGTAGGATCCATGGATTTAGGGAGAGGGCCCTGGGGGGCACTGCCCCCTGCCCCATCCACGTCCCTGTGCTCTGTTTCCTCCATGGTACAAGCTGTACGTTCTTATCACCCCAGTACAGATGGGGAACACTGGATCACAGAGATAAGGATGTTCAGGGGACAACAGGCATGTTTGGGAACACCATAAAATGTACATCCTGCTTTTATGTCAGCATCCCTGAAACTAGAATGATGCTTCTCTAAGTCCTAAATCTGCATTATAGAGCCGTTCAGCTGTGTGTACCATAGGACAGCTTACATGACTGGATTGTGTTTATGCCAGCTGACAATAATTAAAAATCTCAAAGGATTATCATATATTTCCTTATGGAACAGCAAAAGCTCAGGGATGAGAAGTGATGAAGAAAGAGAGGGTTGATCAAAACCAGGAGTCTGGGGGTTCCCCTATTTCCAGTTATGCTACTGGAAACTGTCCAGTGCAGTGTCAAAAGATACTGGGAATTGATGCTGCTGCACATTTGCCACTGGTTAGGAGAACAGCAGCTCAATGCCCTGCCTCATTACACTTGTGTCTCAAACTGAGGCAGTATTTAGTATTTATTCTATTCATGGTTGAGCCTATTTCAGACATTCAGAAGGAATGGGTGGTACAGCAGGGCTCGCCCTGGCCAAGGGACACCCTTCCCCTGCAGCAGCACCCACTGGGGTCACGTCGTGCAGGGCTGGAGCCCATCCAGCCCGGATGGTGCCCAGCCCCAGGTGCCAAGTGCTGGGGCCTCTGCCCACCCTCTCCATGCCATTCATCCCACACCCAGCCTCGCTTTTCCACTCAAGACATGGGCACACTCAGCTGTAACTGTGTATTTTCAGCTGCTCTCATGGGATTTTAATTAAGGAATAGGTTATTACAAGGTAAATGTGTTCACACAAGATAAGTGTCTGAACTAACCACCCAGAGCATTTGCCATGGAGCAAAGGCCTGGAGTCACTTCCTTAACCAAAAAGTTGTAATAGAGTAGAGAGCTGCAGGTTTTGAAGTGGCTTTTCTGCTGGAATACCAATTTTCTACTGATCAGACAGTTTCTGTAGTGCTAATTATTTCTATATCCTCCTCCTCCTGCTCTGCATCTCACTCACTGCCCACCTCCCTTGCTTGGTTTGTATCTCATGACCCCAGAGTAGTCAGGCTTAAAATTTAGCTTCTAGAAGTTGATCTCTCCAAGCCCACTCCTCACACGTGAACTCTTGCCCAGAGAGGGCCAAAATGAACACTGTGAGCCAACAGCACGAATCCCAAACAAAGAAATGCTCAAGCCATAGGATTGCCCTCACAGCTTTCTTGGGCAGCCACAGGCTTTAACCTCCCAGATCCTCCTCCAACTACGAGTATAGTGAAGGGCCCATCATCCCTTTTAAAATGTTTTGGGTTTTGTTGTGGGGTTTTTTTGGTTGGTTGGTTGGGGTTTTTTTTGGTTTTTTTTTTTTTGCTTCCTTTCTGTTAGAAGTGTGAAGGGAAGAGGAGCTCTGAATGCCATCACAAATCAGCACGTACTCAGCCAAAACAAAGTGCCATTTGTTTGCCCCTTCCCTGGATGACCAGGGTATGGGGGATGTGGTGAGACAGCCGTGCCAACCGACCCAGCTACACAAGAGGCTCTGCCTTGGAAGTGCTTCCAATAATTAAGCACACAAGGCATAAATTTACAGAGATCTGCAAAGCAAATGAGGTCAGTCTGCTCTCATTTTCCTCGTGGTCTATAAGGAAAACAAAAACTCCAACAATATTAAAAATATGATTCTTTTCTGCCAGCACAGCTCTGTTTCATAGGACATATGGGTTTTTTTCAGGCCCTTAACCAGCAGAGCTTTGCCAGCAACAGCCCTAAAGTAATGCAATTACATTGGCCAAAATCATCATTTTGTCAGGGATTTCATTCTCTCTTGGGGACTGGTTAAGCTGTGAGAGCAAAGAGCCATCAGGAATCCCTTTCAAGTACAGGCAACCCTTAAGTAAACAGAAGGAAAAAAGTAAGTATGATTGTTTAAATAAACTGTATTAAAATTTAGCACACATAAAGACAAGTCAAACAAAGAAGATATTTAAAATACGAGGTTTTAAACAAAAACAACACAATAAAAAAACCAAAACCGAACAAAAAAAAAAAATCAAAAACCCAACAAAATTCTCGAAATAATGTCCTAGTAACTGTTTAAAAAGTAGCATGTTCCAACCTACTTTATTTAATAGTTAAATACAAAAGAGAGCAGCACTTAACCAGGACCTAATCTCCGTCTAAAAATAACACTTTGCTTTGACATTTATTTCCTTTATCAAATCCGTTATCAGTTCTTTTAAACAAAACCCCCTGGTGATAAATAAACCCAAGTGGTAATGTTTTCTTGGTGGAAACAATTACTCACCTAACAGCAAAATACAGAGTTGCCGGCCCTGGCTTCTTGGGCAAGTCATGGTCCAGGACACGATGATCCAGCTGCAGCCAGACACTCTGACCTCTGTGGAAACAGGTTGGGGAGAAGGTTGAAAACTGGGATGGGTGAAATACAGAAGTGGGTTCTTCTTAGTGCTCATGTTTACTCCAAGTGTTACTTTAAAAAGTTCAAGATTCAGCTCCAAGGAAGACAAACATCTCATTAAACGATTTCTTTTTTTTTCCTCCTAGCGTTCAGATTTTCATACAATTCACTTTTGGTGTTCAGGAATGCTCTTTGACTCTCGGTGACTTCCATTGATTTTCTATGCCTAGTGGCAGAAATGGGTCTGATCCTTCTGCTGCATGGGGATGGCTCAGCTCTGCAGTTGCATCCCCAACTCCTATTCTGCCCCAACCCCAGAATGACAAACCCCTGTTTCAGAGCAGAGGAGTTTACCAGAGGCACACTCCTTAAAACAGTCAGTTCTCTCTGCAGTGGCTTCTCTGATTGAAATGGGATTCAGCCAGAAAGAAAACAAAAAATACCCCAAAGACATTGCCAAGCTGTGGCTGCCCCATCCTTAGAAGTGTTCAAGGCCAGGTTGGATGGCTCTTGGAGCAACCTCATCAAGTGGAAGGTGTCCCTGCCCATGTCAGGATTGGAACAAGATGAGCTTTAAGATCCCTTCCACCTCAAACCAGTCTGTGATTCAAACCCCAACAACCTCCCTGAGGACTCTGGGGAGCACAGAATCCTGTGGCTGCCCCGAAAGGCTGGGCCATGGGTGCCCTCCAGAGGCCACATGCTCCTTTCCAAGCACCCAGACCTGTCCATACACCCAAGGCAGGCTCTGGAATCCCCCTGGTGTTTCTGGGGAAGCCAACACCTTTTAGATAACGCCCTGGGCAGCACTTTAAAGCTCACTGTGAGGGAGTGCCAGCAACCAAAAGACCTCTAGAAAAAATTCATGGCAGTTCTTCCAGGGAAAAAAATAAGCCAAGTGCAAACAGCATCTTCAAGAGATTTACAGAAGATCTGGAAGGAAGTATTTTCCAACAAGTGAAGGGACAAGGATGTGGCAAAAATATTCCAGCAATAGCTCAGGATGAGAGTGGCTGGTAAAAATAACACAGTGTGGGGTCAGGGGCCCAGAGCAAGCAGCTCCCACCAGGTCCATGAACATCAGCCCTGTCCTCAGGGCCAGTCCTGCACCTGCACGTGGGATTTGCCTGGGCAGGGTGGCCCCAAACATGGCTCTAACATGATCTTTAGGGGAAGGCTTTCATCCAGAATTCCATAAAAAGCAGCAGTGGACAGCAGCAAGAACTAATGTTATTCCCATTAGAAAAAAAGAGGTTTATTTATCAGTGCACAACTCCATGTCCCCACTGCCCTAAGCAGCTCTGCTCCAGCTTTTTTGGGGGAGCTGAAGGTAACCCCTCTGGAGCTGCTGGCCCTGGGGAGCAGACTCCTGCCTGTGGGGTTTGGTCCTGCACCCAGCAGAAGTGGGGAAGCCACGTTTCAGTGCCACGCTGACAGATGAGCCTAAACACCAGCTGAGATTTCAATTAACCCAGCTGACTCTGGGTTAATGCCATGGAAGCAGATCTCCTGCAGCAGTCTGGAGCTGAGCATCACACCCAGCCCCAGCCAGAGGAAAGCTGTTTATGGGAAGGACTAACCTCATATTTTGCTGCTGCTTGGGAAATTTGGGTTTAAAAGACGCAATAATACATTTGAAATTCAAGTGCAAAGCAAGAGGAGCAATTCATTTTGAAAAATCAATGCAAAACTTTTTTGCTGTTACCAAAAGTGAAGAGGAGGAAAGCAGAGGGTGCTCACAAGGGAAATTATCACTGAATCGGTTTTTTTTAGCTTGTGAGACAAATACGAAAAGTGAAAGCATCAGGAAAGTATTTTGCAAGTATTCTCTGGTTTGTGCCCAGAAGATATTTTCCAAATATTTTCTGTTTCATGCCTTCCCCTTTCCTCAACCCAGCCCAAGCACAAGGTAGGAAAATCTTTCTTCTTCAAAAAAATCATTCTTCCTTCCACCACACCATGCTGTCAGAGATAAGGTTTCACACTGCAATAATCACACAACTGTCTAAAATAAATGAACATACTTACGTATCA
Source organism: Platyrinchus mystaceus (assembly GCA_035041135.1). NCBI lineage: Eukaryota > Metazoa > Chordata > Aves > Passeriformes > Tyrannidae > Platyrinchus > Platyrinchus mystaceus. The sequence continues at coordinate 4,871,634 of JAWWLV010000024.1, read as the reverse complement.
TCGATAAAGGTTATCCCAAAATACTCCTTTTCTTTCAGGTTGAAGTGTGAAGCCACCAGATCCAGTAACTCCCTAGATAAAAGTTTGGGCTATTGAAAGAATAAAATTCATTTCAGTTCAGGCTTTTCATATAAAACAAAATTTTTTTCTCTGCAAATACTGACATTTCAGTACACATGGCCATGTTAAAACCCTGTTGGGCAATTCAATGCAGAAGTGGCTCCATCAGACTTGGAGTGTCTCTGTGGAGCTGTGTGGAACATGGAGAGGCAATTCTGTACTTAATCCATGACATTAAGCTGAGGAGCACAGGCTTTCCTCTTTCTGGGGGAGAAGGCAGCAGCTCAGGCTTTCCTACACTTACAGCAGGAGAGATTTTTCAATTAAGAAAATACTGTGTATTTGAGAATCTTATTCTTCGGGTTCTGTTATGGGAATAAAACATCCTAGAAACCACAGACTTTTCTTCCCATCTAAATGACAAAAAAACCATCACCACAAGGGGTGTGTTTACTACACTTCATGAATTTTGGTGAAAGCAAAAACTGAATGCAGAACTGATGGAAGATATATTTGTCCACCATGCACAGGGAAACCCTCCTGCTAATCCAAGTGTGAGGAAGGGCACATGTGCCTGAGCATGCCTGTTTATTGCACTTCTGTGACTTATTCCAGTACCCAAAAGAGCGAGGTCTGTACCTGAACCAGCAGCTCCAAGTTCCTGTCATCGAGGAGATGCACCTGGCAGTGCCGGCCCTCTGTCATCTGCAAAGACAACAACACAGTCCTGTCAGGAAGGGCAGGATTCCCAGCTTTCCTGGCTTGCACCAGAGCACATGCAGCTCGGGGACAAGGACAGTGTGGAGCAAGTGTGTAATCTGCAGGGATAAGGGAATTGACTCTGTACCCAAGCCAAGCATCCTTCTCCAAGGACTCAGTCTGGGGAGCTGGTTCAGCACTCTCAGCTCCTGTCAGCTTCAAGCTGGAATTAAGGGTGCTTAGCAGCACTCAGGATCAGATAAAAACAACACAAATGCTGTGAGAATTAAACCTGAAGATGAACCAGCCTGGCCAGTACCACAGCTACAAGCAGCAGCCGGGGCCTTTTGCTCTGGTGAGGAGTAGATGACCAAGGACACATGAAACTCAAATCTATCCAACCCTCCCTGCAGATGTGTCAGCCCAGATTTGGTTCATTGACCTCGTGTCTAGTTGAGATGGAGTCTCTACCAGCACATTAACATTTTCCCTTGGATAACTTCCATGAAGCATTAGAAGTCATTGCCTCAATAAGAAGCTGCACACATCAAGAAGGTGCTTGAACTGCATGATTATGGGTGAGCTTTGAACCTCTGATGCTATATCTGAACCACCTATTTCGTGTCCCATTTATCTCTCGCAAACAAAGTCTCTTTCTCTCTTTAAGAGGTGAGCAATTCAGAAATAGCTGCACATTATGCCCTTTTAATATCTGCCCTTTGAAATCTAATACATTTGGATGAAAGCTTCTACATTATTTAATATCTGTTCTAATTCTGTGCCTTTCAGCAGCTTCAGTGAGGACCAGCTTTGCAACACTCTCTGGGTGAGAGCCGGTGAAGGAAACCTGGCTTTTATATTTATTCTCCCAGTCTCAAAGTAACTGGTTTTCCTGACAGCACAAGCTTCTCGTGGACTGCAAATTGTGAGCTGTAAGCAGAGGACGGGGGTGGTTTGCTTAGACAGGATATCCCAGAGGGATTTAACAGCAACACTCAACGGTTTCTCCTTTCACGTCCCTCTAGCTCTGCAGGGACAGGGCTGAGCTCTAGTGCCACCAGCAGCTCTCATCACCTCCTGCCCTGACATGCTGCACACCCAAAGCTTACAAAGACTTAAAAATAAATGCAATTTATACGTGACTGCAGTTTAACTGAAGAGACCTCCCACCTCCCCCCTGTGCTGTCCCCGTTTCAGCGCGCGGCCGTTTGTGCAGCGAGGGCTGCCGAGACACAGCCGCCTCTGTCACCAGCCAGCCCTTCAGCCCCGAGAACCCAAATTAACAAAGCTTCGTTGTTTCAACTAATTGAGCTCATTTGGACCAAAAGCCGAGAGGGAGTGCCCTCCTGAGGAGCTCTGCAAACAGGTCAGAGATGACCCATCTGTGGGCACAACTCTCTCTAGCGTCTGGAAAACTGGGCTGCAGCACCTGCAGCACCAGCACTGGCAACTTACAGCACTACTGAACATCACATCGCTCACCAGAACAGCAATATGGTACAAGGACAGTTTGCAGAGCAAGTCTAGTGGAAAAAAATCCCTTTCCTTTTCTCCCACAGTTAAGAACGGGAATTATTACAGAAGCGCCAGAAGCAGAGCAACACACCGTGCACGCAGGAGTGCAGAGCACAGGCTGCACCATCCCAGGATAGAGGTGATGATCTCCATGCAAAAGCACAGCTGCACCCCGTGGTGCTGCACCCTGCAGAGGCATCATCCCCTCCCATGCTCTGCACTCCCAGCACTTCATCCTTCAGGTTCTGGAAGAAAAGCTTCCCAATTCCATCCCAATTCCAGCTTTCCAGCAGGCTCCCTGAGACTTGTCAGCTCTCTGAGCACACCACCTAGAGCCCCTAAATCCATTATGATCCGATCACAGGTCCATTTGTTCCCGAGGGCTGAAGGTCTGCCATCGCACACTCATAACTAAGTCGCATGTTACCATCAATTAATCATTTCATCAAGGCACCCTTCAAGGTGGAGCACATTTCTGGCTCTGACACACTGTTACCAAGCTGCCCCTGTTGCGAAGTGTCTGATCCAATAGTGTTTTTAAATCGTTCCCCATCTGTTGCTCTTGAGATAGCACGAGGGTTGCCATTATTTAATTGCGAGCTGCTTTAGCTTTCACCCAGTGAAATCACATTAATCACTTCTGACTGTTTTAATTGCCTCAGTTGTCTGTTGTTAAGTAAAAAAGGTTTCTATTATAGCAAACACATCCACAAAGCCTTGTGCTGAGGAGAAAGGAAGGTAGCTGGGAGGAATAAAACAAAAGAAATACCAGGTATAGTCTGTATTTCTATTCAGCTATTCAAGGTAATTGCAAAGCAACTCAAAAGTAATTAAACATCATGAGACCCCTGAAGATAGGCATGATATAATTATCCCTGATTTTATTGATGAGAAAACATAAGGAAACAGCTTAGAAGTCTGATTTACAGATATAGATACAGACAACACTTAGTACCTGGGACTCCAGGAATCTCATCTCAAAAATTATACAGCCACTTCCCAGAGTACTGGAAAGCTCAGTCAGGGAGTGCAGAAGATGTCAGAGTGCTCAGTGACAAAGCACCATGAAATGCCATTGCCGTGACAAACCTTATCAGCTCCCACCTGTATCCCCAGAGCTCTGTGTGGCCATGGGCTCGTGTCACCCCAGGAACATTTTGTCACATGGTGGGACACGACAGTAACGTCCAGGGCCATGAAATGCCTGTTGCCGGCTGAAGCTCCAAGAAGAGAGGGGGGCTCTGAAGCTCCTTCCCCTTGCTGCTTGCATCCCTCTGCCCCCCAGCCCATGCCTGCACACCTGAGAGCTACATCCCTACCAAGATGCCTTCACCTGGGCCGAGGCACAACATGGTTACTCACTGTGTGGCACCACAGCCTGACCGAGGAACGCGAATCTGCCAGCGTGGTGACCAGCTTTGCATCTGCAGGCTCCAATCCCTCAGCAAAGTGGTGTTAACCCAGACAGTCCAAGCCCTTATCCTCCCTCCTGCTGATCCAGGGCTTCAGCAACCAGCACCCTGGTTCCTGCAGCTGTGCAGGAGCTCGCTCCAAGTATCCCCACCTCATTCCTGATGGGGCAGAGAGCACTTCACTTGGCTTACTCCATTCTTACAAACACAATCAGAAGCAAATCACTCCCAGTTTCTATCACAGAGCAGCACAAGCCCATCCTACATCAGGAATGTCGCCCACCAGAGAGGTCATCTCCGGGAGACAGCTCTCTCCCTGCGTGGAGCTGCCCCGCTGTGCAGACAGGGCTCTGATATACAAGGCAGTACTCACATTTCACAAGCCTTTTTTGTACAGGAGGCAGAACCAAAAGCTTCAGAGGCTGTTGCAGCTCCAAGCCCACCTCACAAGCTTTGGAGTGTCAATCCCCTTCCACCAGCCCTGGATGGTCCCAGCACAGTGACACAGAGCTGTGACATGACAGCAGTGCAGCAACACCACACACTCCAGCACAGGTATCAACAGTCTGGTCCCCTCCTCTCGCCTGAAGAAGAGCTGGAGAGCTTCATAAAGAGGATTTCACCACTATGGATGCATAAGGATTTTGGCCATGGAAGAGTGTCTCCAGCTCAGTGACCAGAGACCCTGAGCTCCTTGAGCCGAAGCAGCAAAGGACTCGTTTTTAACTCCCCCGGTGACACCGGTGTGATTTATTTCCCCTCAGCACATCCGCTCACAGGCCCGTTTCCTCAGGCTCTGGAAGGGACTTGAACTGGCTCCCTGGCTCTCGGGGCACTGGGCTCCTCAAAGACCCAGCGCCCTGGAGCCCTTGCTGATACATTTTCTTTCATCTTTAATTCAGGACGCCTTGCTAATCTGAACAATATAATTGATTTTCTATGTGGCTGGACCAATCCATCACGAGATGAGCACAGCTGTCTGGCTCAGACAAGAGCTGGTGTGAGCAGTCTTGAGATATATATATACACACACATCTGTTTTCAGCTTATTCTCATTGATTTTGCATTGTTCGTACAAATGAACAACTTTGCTGTATTTTAGCAACGTGCCCCCAAATTGGTCTTCTTAGCAGTTATTTTTAAAAGCCTTGCTAATATTTAAGCTACCATCCAGTAAAAGAAGTAGCAGCATGAAATTCATGAAGCATCCCTGTATCTCATCACATTCCCAATAGGAAATTTGCAGAGAGGCATTACACAGCCCTATTTTTGGCAAAACCATACTGGGATACTGGGTCCTTATTGCTTCCCAAAGTCACTTGTATGCTCTGCACGCAAGTAAGCAATAACAACTCAGAAATGGAGAGGACTGGAAAGGAGACAAACACTGTCCAGTACAGAGGTAGTTACATCAGAATACTGCAGCTCTTCTAATTTACAGGCAGTGGTCTGTCAGCAAGAATCTGATTTACCCAAATCTTCAGTAAAAAAGGCAGATAGTGAAAGAAAAGAAACATACAATTCTCAGAATATCCATGTGTGGAAATTAAAGCATAGGATGAGAATGTGATTCTACACTGCAAATTAACATTATCATAAAGGTTTCATATAGCTGGAAGAAGCAACATTTTGTCCTCCCTTTTCTGTGACAAAAATAAGAAATTCTCCATCTAAAATCATCGAGGCAGGTTTTCTAAAACCTCCATCCTTTAAAAAGCAAAAGAAATCAACAGGCAGAGAGAAAAAAAAAACTACTTCTTAGCTACTTAAACCAATTCCCTATGATATCCCAAGCCTGAATGTTTATTTGGGAAAAAAAACATATGCAGGATATTTATGCTATTTCTCTTGGACAGAAACATCCTCCTTATTCAAAGCTGGTTGTTACATGCAATATTTTTAGACATCCATGTGTGTCATCCAGTTAGGAAAAAAAATAAGAAAAAGAAAAGAGTAATTAGACAGGGTGTAAACAGGAAATCTCAAAAAAAAACTTGAGCAAAAAAAAAAAAAAAAAAGCTGTCAGAATAACACATCTCCTGAAGGGCAGCTTAGGAATGGGAATCATGAAGGGTTCAAGTCAGAAGCAAACCCCAATCTGTTGCTTCTCCCTCCAGGCCAGACTTCTCCTCCCAGAACTGGGCAAATTATAGAGAAGTCGCTCGGCCATATCTGTCACTGACTTCTATTTTTAAGCCCTTTTTGTTCTAAGAAAGTCTGGAGTCTTCATTCCCAGGGAAAGCCAAAAAAAAACCCCAAAAAAACCCTGAAACAAAAATCCCAAACTCTCACAACTCTTTGGCCAAAGAAGAAAGGATTATACATAAGCTGCACATAATTAAGACAAAACTGGGAACTATTTCTACCACTGAAATGCTCAGAGGTCTGTACATGCATCCCAGCTGCTCTCAACTGGGGATGTGCCACGATTTGGGCTCAGCAGCCCACACTACACTGATGGGTAAGTGTGACCTGCCCAGGGACAGGGTGGTTGTGCCAGGGCTCTGCATCTACCTAAATACTCATCACCATAAGATTTAAAAACAACCCCCACCGTTTAACACCTTTCACACCCTAAATTCCATGACAAGTCTTTCAGAAGGAGGGAAGCTTTTCGCCCAGTTCTGCTCTTCCCTTTCTCACAATATAAACCCTTTTGTTCAGATCTGGTGTTGCTCCTGAGCACCCAAAGTGCTCTGCCTGGAAACATCTGAGTGTGACACCAGGAATTCAGTCCCAGCTCCACTGAACGGTGCACGTTATTCCATTAGCTCCTGGCAGGGTAACCACAAGAAATTAAACTTCAATGGCAGGTGAGTAGCTCCAGAAGGTACTTTACAGGCAGGAAAAGCCACCTGCACTGATGCATCCAGTGATGAGAGAGAAAAGGGAGCCATTCTGACTAAATAAATGGCCAGCACACAGCCTAAAAACTGCAGTTTTAAAAGTGAGAAATTGGATTGTGGTGCATCATTAGTACATAGCTTAAAAAAACTGGCTCATTTATTACTGCAACAGGCACAACACTGTGGCTCAAGCAGTCAGAGCACTGAAGAAAATCCTGTAGATAACAAAAAGCCAAAGAGCAATATTCCCACTCACAGGAGGCAATGCCATCCCTTTGCCACACTGACCTCCACAAAGCCTGTGCCTTGAGGGGGTCCCAAAATTCTTCCATCCTGCTGTTGGCTGGTGACTCAGAAGCAGCAGCACTGCTTTGCAGGTGCATGAGCCCAGAGAACAACCTGGAATTCTAAAGGATTACATCTCCAAATCCCAGCCTGAGCTGCAGTTAACTATCTATAAAGCATCACCAGCAATTTCCTGTCAGGGCTTTGCTTTTTTATCCAAACCTCTCTTCTGTAAATCATAAGCCTATAAGAGATTTCAAAGCTTAATACTGAAGCCCCTACACTGACTTCAGATTTTCATTGGCATTTAGGTGGGTTTTTTTCCTTTGGTCCTGAAGGTACTTAGGATCAGCTCCTCAGCTGCCTCAGATCAGCATTGCTTCACTGACTTGGGTACAACCAGCCAGCTTATCTGGGGCCCCTGAATGTGCATGGCCTGCTCAAAATATGAAATCAGATGCAAGAATATATTCCAACATGGAGCTTGCCCTAACTAGGCACATCTCAGGAAAATAAAAGCCTCCACTTTTCCTCTTGGAAGGAAGGGGCCTGCATGCAGCTGGGGGGAAGAGGGAAAAAGTTATAATGGTTTAAATGACCTCAGAGTTTCCTGGTGTGTCTGTTGGGAGAGCAAAGCTTCATCATATTCCAGCACTTGGAATCGGTCAAAACTTTAAGGAACAAGCAGAAAAATAGCAAACAGAAGTTTGGGTTTATACCAGCATTTCTAAGGAAGCTTTTTAAAGGATCTGCATAGGTCTCCAAAAACACCATAATGCACATTTTGGGGAGCCTGTCTGCAGCCCACAGGTCCTCCCTGACCAATGTAGGTGTCTGCCACCCAGTGTCCCAGGGTGGGAGGTGCTCAGGGGGAAACAGATGAGGATTAGAAATGCTCCCCACTCCCACAGGTGAAGATCTGGGAAACACACTCCCATCCCACCCCACTGTGTGCCTCTCCACCAGCTCCTTTGCCAGACAGGGGTGCATTGCAAGAGCTCCCAAGGGATGCCTCTTCTGCATGGCTGCCCTCCCCTCAGTCTCATGTACTCACAACAGCTCCTACAAAACACCACAAGTCACTAGGGGCCCAAAAACTCAGGGTTTCCCAGTCTCTGCCCACACTGGCCCTGGCAGCCAGTGAGCTCCTGCCAAGGCACAGAGACACAATAAAACCACTGTGATGCCTTTGAAGGCAATAGCAGAGCTTCCACCAGCTTTACAGGGACAGACCATGTCTCCAGACATACTGCCTCTCCTTCCTAATCTTTAAGTCATAAAGAAACCTTTGGCTGAAACCCTGGCTCCAGTGTAGTCAATTAATTTTGCCATTAATTTTAATAGGGTCAGGATTTTGCCTTAAATCATTTGTTATCTTGCTATTAACCTTTAACAGAAGCCAGTATCTGCTTAATGTTAAATAGCCAGTGATGCACTGAAGTGGCTGGCTTTCACCCTTTGTGCTACAGCAAGGTTGCCCACAGAAGCTGTGGATGCCCCATTCCTGGAACTGTTCAAGGCCAGGTTGGATGGAACTCTAAGCAACCCGGTCCAAAGGTGTCCCTGCCCATGGTGGGGGGGTTGGAACTAGATGATCTTTAAGGTCACTCCCAACCCAGGCCCATTTTATTTCACCTCACCAGCATGACTCCAAGTGCCACCCTCAATCATTCCAAAGTGCTGCAGAGCCCACCCTGGCTCTTCACATTCCCATCCCTACTTTACCCACAGCAATTGCAGGGACTGCACAAAGCAATTCCCAACTTCAGGGTGTTCTTTCTCAGGACCAGCCAGGCAGGGACAGATGACTGAATGACATGTACAGGAACAAAGTTTTATTTTTCTCCAGCCTGTCTCATCTTAAGTGCAACTTTTGCACTTTGATGCCCCTTTGATGATGCTTTCCATGGAAATGTTGGCTCTGCTGAAGTTTGGCAAAGAGTTAGAGATAAAACACAGCGCCTGGAACAGGGGGCTGAGAGGCTCCCCGGGTTGCATGGCACCTTCCTAAAATAGCCATGTGAACTGGAGATATGAAACAACTGGCTCCTGCAGAGCATCAACTGACTTTCATGTACGTCCCACCAGCTGAGCCAGTGAAAAAGTCTGGCAAACGAACAGCTCAAGTGCTCTCCCTCACCACAGGCACTCTGGCTTTGCAGGGCCAAGACACACTTTCCATGCAGTTCTGCTTTTTCCCATTTATTCTATTATTTCCCATTGCAGGGGATAGCAAATCCAAGGGACTCCTTCGTTTTTTCTATTGATGGTTTGTACAGGATGACAGACACAGCCTCTTGTGGTCATCAGAAAGATCCCACCTGGCAGAGCAGGTCGTGTGGTTCTAAATCTCCTCCTTTCCCAAAGTTCTCAGAAATAACGATGAGCACATTGCAATAAAAAAACCACCAACCAAAACTCAACAAAACCAAAGAGAAGTGATAAAACAAAATCCAGGGAATAAATTAATTCAATCATCCACAAAATTATATATCCAATATTCCAGCCAGGAGATAAAGCCCTTTGCCAAGAGCAAAATACAAGCAGGAGAGTTGCTGCTTCTTGCCCTCCACCAGGAGCGTGCAATGCAAAAAACTCACCCCTCTCCTCCCCACAAGGAAATGTTGCAGCGTGGCTGCCTTTCCTGATGCTACCCATGGCTGTTTCCTGTACCTGCTGTTGCTCCAGCCCCCATGGGGCTGCAGGAGATGTTCACCCACGGCCTGTGCAGCAGCACGGGGATGAGCACGCTCAAGTGCACAGGCAGCATTGCCTCCCATGCCAGGAGGCAGAGGGACAAACTGCTGCAGAAAAGCCTTCCCTGGCTCTGCTGGCCCCAGACTTTCCAGCTGACAATCAGCACTCAGGCAGCATTTCACCTCTCCTGACACTGCCAAAGGCCATGGGATCCCACTGGCAGTGTTATCATAGATGCTGAGTCCCTGTGACACAGCAGAGGTTAGCCATCCTCTTGAAGGAACAGCCCCCTTGCTGCATGAGTGTTCTTCCTTAAAGGTGTCTCATGCTGAAAACTGAAGTGTTTCTCAAACAGGTCGTGCCATTTCACAAGTGCTGATGTACCATTCCTACCACTTTGCAATGTATTTAAAACAAAAACAAGAAAGGAAAAGGCAGGCAACTTTACAGCTAAAAAAAAATCAGGAAAATTAATAGGAAACAATCAGCACAAATCTGCCACAAATATCAAGTCAATGAAATCCAACATCTGCTTTCCTTGGCAGAACACAGCTAATAAATTCGTGTCTGGTGGAGACATGCTTATCACCAGCAGCGCTGAGACACTGCAGGCAGGTCATTACCGCACACAAGCCCATGGTGATGTTTTGTTCCAGTGCAATCTCCTGGGAATTCAGGGGGAAAAAAAAGATCCTGTGGGATCAGAGAGCTTTCCTGATGTTCCCTGACAGAACAAACACAGTGGCAGCCTAGGGAAAGACACTGCGTGGAGGCAGCAGCATCCTCTGTCCCTGGACGAGCAGTGCCCACCACGGGGCAGGACTGGACATCTGCCCTCCCCATGACCTGTTCTGACCTTCACTACTCAGCCAGGAGGCAAATCAGTTAAGAAGCTCCTGCTTCTTTCCTTAAGTCTCTACAACATGAATCTCAGGAGATAGTCTGTGCAGAGCTTTTGGCAACTTTTCCTGTGTTTTACTCCATCCCAGAAGCCATCCCTGACCCATTTGAACAAACTCTGCTTTCCCTGTAATGGGAATCGTCACAGGAAAACTAAAAAACACCCTCATAAAGGGGTTTCCCATCCCTGGAGACCTGTGTCCTGCCTTTATGCCTCTTTGCCTCTCCCCAGCCCTGAAGACCTCCCCCACCTCTGGTGGCTTCTCACAGGATGCTCCTCTGTCCCCCCCCTGCACCACCTCCAGCTCATCCCCCCCGGTTGGGTTTTTGAGGGAGGAGACACAGGCAAAGCAAGCCCTGACCAAGTATCTGCCATCCTCTCCAGGCTTGTGCTCATCCTACTCCTGGCCTTTTCCAGCCACTCATGCTTGGCAGCAGCCCTTCAGGAAACCCAGATGCCAGTCTTAAACAGACATTAGATGAGAAGGAGATGAAAAATAATTTTAAAAAGCTATAGTTCAAGTCTATCTGCATTGCCTTTCAATCTATAACTTCTTTAAAAATCCTGAGCCTTCTGTAAGAAGTCAAAATAGCAGGCAGTGGGCTGGAGCAGGCAGGGAGCAGAGTTTCTGTGTGGTGAGGGGAAAGCATGCCCAGTGCCAGCACTTTGTCAGGCACTCAGGGGGGCTGATCTGGGAGGCTCCACACTCCGCTTTTAAAGAAAAACAAGTGCTTTGGATCAAAGACTCTTTCTCAGCAGCCGTTACCCAGCTCCATGTGCACTGCTGCATCTCCAGCCAACCTCTTCACAAGGGTTTTCTGGGGGGTGAGAGGGGTGGGGACCTTTTGAGGAGACATTTAATAGCTGCATGCTGAAAGGAGTTACTGTACCAGGCTCCAACCGCCTTTCCTTGGGACTCATGAATCTGTGCTTTGTTCGGGTTAAGTCACATCTCAGAGCAGCCTATAAGAGTAATCTCTGAAGTTATAGACCTGCTCTCCAGCTACAGCAAAGTTACCAGAATCCAGCATGGATTTAGCCCTTTCCTAAAGCAGCCAAGGCAGCACTTACAACAAAGGCAGGAAAAAGCAGCTGTAAATGCTGGGATAAACAAACAGCCCCTTATCTCCACAACGGAGTGCAAAATAAATTTTTATGGATTGATCCTTCAAGGCAAAGAGAAGAGCAAGCAGAAAGGTTTCAGCCTGTACCACCCAAGTACCCCAAAAAACAAACTCTCTTTGCTCTGTGCTGTTTTCTGGCTGCCGGTTCCCCTGCGCTCACAGCTCCGAGTTCTGCACCATATTTAACTCGGGGGCACACTTGGACAACACTAAACAACGTTATCCGCCACTGCTAAACATCAAAAATTAAAATATAGCCTCTTACCTCCACGCCACACACCCTGCTGGCTTAAAAGGACTGAAGAAACTCAACAAGTATCCACAGCGTGCATGTGCTAAGCCTTCATGTTTTCTGCACATTTGAGCTGGGGGAAGAGGGGAGACACAATCCCGGACTTCTTCCGTTGCCATATAATCTGAAGGAAGTGACCTTCGCATTTGTTGCTTTGATTACAGACTCAGAAACAAAAGCCCTTCCACTGTGAGCCAGGGGACACAAGGGGTTGAAATGTGATTGTTAAAAATGGAGGTGAGCTGAGAAAGCATTACAATTGTGGTGGGGTTTTTTTTCCTTTGTAATATTAACCCCTTTATTGTGAAACAAAACCAAGTTAAAAACCAGCAACTACCAACTGAAGGCACATCACAGGTGCCAGTCCTGAGGCAGTGACACCTCGGTCCCTGCACCACAGCACACAGCTGCAGCAGCAGGAGCCTCTCTGACCCATCTGAAGGGATACAGGAAAGGAGAAAACCAGAGCTTGTCTTCTCAGCACACCTGCCCTCACTTCACACACTCACACCTCCACAGACCCTCCCTGCAACAGATACCCCCAGGTACAGCGTTTCAGTGGATTTCTCCCAGGCTCCTTTCCAAAGCACGGGTTTGCTGTCTCTGATGTGGGGTGCTGCCCTCTGGAGAGGGAACCAGGAGTGCAGATGTAGTTTTACACCCTTGGCCATCAACCTGAATTTGTTTGGGGGTCAGAGCTGGGCTCCACAAGTGCACTGTGCTAGTGGTAGAGATGCAAGAGCAAATCATCTACCTGCTGTTCTGCTGCTCCCTTTGCAGGCTGCTCTCTGTGTGCAGAACACCGAGCTGTACTTCAATCTCCCTGATTTCTTCTCCTCTGACACATCAACCTGCAAGGCTTCACACACCTCCTGGCTCTGACACAGCAGCTCTAACTGTGTAACTGTGTCAGGCAGAACTCAGGTATCACACAAAGGCACAAACACTGAGCTCTCCTCCAAAATAAATGTCAAACAACTAAGTAACACTGCTTTCCCTGCAGACAGAAAAAACAGAACTCTGCACCCCAATCCAGGAGGCTGCAACCTCCAGAGCTCCAGTGTACCTACAAGGCAGGTACACAAGAGGCACAAGATCTCAGATCTACACTACTACATGCAGCTACTTCAAAATCAAAAATACAAATCTGTTCCTATTTCACAAACACAGCCCAGGATTATTAATTTCCCTTTATGTGCTGTGAGTACGGGTACCCAAGGTTTTAAATAACACCACTGACTCACATCCTCTGGCCACACAAATCACAGTAGAAGACTGATGCCAACAGAACAACCCACCCCAGGACCACAGCATCTGACATGGGCTGGGAGATACAGGCTGGGGGAACATCACAGAACACTACCAGAGCAGAAGAGCACCAAAACAACCTCACTTGGGAGCAAGAACAATCTCTTTTGTTTAGTTGGATGCTCTTATTCAGTTATTTATGCTCCCAGCTGAGCGGTCGCTATGCACAGAGAGGACAAACTATGAAGACCTTTCCACCCTAATTTTTATAATCCAGGGATGTGTTTTAATATAAAAAAAAAAATAAGTTCAACACCTGGAACAAACTAATTTGCTTGTGTCAGAATGGAAAGCAAGAACCTCAGGGTCAAACTTTTGATAGCAACACTTCAGAGGCACAGCTCCTACTTATTAGAGGTTCCAAGCCCTCTTGGTCCAAATGAAGTCCCCTAGAGAGGAGGTTCTGTGTACTGAGTGTTTGAGGCCAACAAGGGGCTCCACGAAGCTGCAGAACACTGTGTAAAGCAAGAGCCTTCCCACCCCTGCTGGGGAGAGAAGCAGGGCTGATCCACCTGATCACACAGTGTGTCATCCCAGATCCCCTCACCTGGAACTGCCTCCCTGAATTACCATCAACCCACACACCTCCAGACGGCAACTTGCCCCAGTTACCTGGGATGCAGTGAGGTGCCAAAGCTGTCTCACCCTCCTTGTTTAATTCAGAAGAACTAGCTTTGATCGAATATCCACCTTTTAAATAGCTGCAGACAGAGAGCTGTCTTTTTTTCCCCAAGTTACTTTGTAAAAGCCAACATTCTCATAGTCATGAGACTACAAAAGCTTTCCAAGCAATGCTCAATATCACAGGTTTCATAAAAAAAACATAAGCTGGCCCCACATCAGGCAGGAGGGTGCCAGGTCAGGTCCAGCCAGCTGGTCCAGACTGCACCAGCGACCTAAGGGGTGGCAGCCCAGACAGTTTTGGGAGGGGATTTCAGAGCAACAAACATGCATTTGTCTCCAAAACACAGACTCCAAAGCCCCAAAAATAAGATGGAAAACAGACGGTAAGTCATGTTTCCTTAGAGAAATGACGTGAAGGTTACCTGGGTGGTGCCAACTTCTGCCCTGCTGGGAGAACCACAGAGACGGGAATAGCTGGGGGAGAAGAGCACAGCTCCTCAGAGGATCCAGGGCTCCCAAACAAACACAGACCTGAGCTGTGTGATTCAGCTGTACAGAAAACTTCTCTAAATGAGAAAAATCAGAGTTTAAAAGAAATACAGTGCACCCATAAGAGGTGGGAAGCTGCTGGGAGTTGAGCAGGGGGAAGTCCCTGCAACTCTGAGCCCCAGAAGAGCCCTGAGCTGGGTTTGGGGATGGCAGTGCCAAACCTGACCAAAGGGTACAATGACCCTACAGCAAATGCAGCACACCCCAGCCTCTCTGTTAAGGTGAACAGATGCAGGGTGCTTGATATGAGAGAGGAATTACTGCCCCTTTCTCTATGGTTTAGCAAACACCACCGTTCACACCTGCCAAGTGTGCTTGCCCAACCAGATTCCCCATGGGCTTCATCTCCTCCAACATACCTGCCTTCCCTAAACAACTGTGGCAACCAAACATGTCCAGTCCAGTGGCAGCCAAACAACTTCACACTCAGCAAGACAGGGTCCTCTTTGCCTATGGAAGCCACCCTTATGGAAAGACTGTTCCCCTCATTCTTGTTTCCTGCCCATCTCCAACCTCAGTTTTCCTCTCCCACTGCACTTGTGCTGCCTTTTTTTTCCTACCTGTTCGCTTTCCTACACTTTCCTTTAAGTTTGTGCTCAGTTTGGAGTATTGGGGGTTTTGACATAGACCTGAATGGGGTCAGGATTATTATTTTTTTATTTCCTTGGTTCTCTCCCTTCTCTTTCCTTGCTCACACAGCATGTGCTTCTCAGGCTATGTAATTCTTGCACTACCCTTCCAGCTTAACTCCCATCCTCTAGTCCTTTGCCTCCCTTGCCCATGCACAAGCCAGTAAGCTGCCTGCATGAGACACCAACAAGCATGGCTTTCTCCAAACCACACACCCTGTGCCCAGCCCACATCACCCTATCCAAAAACCACTGGCCCAACAAAAGGTAAAGCCAGGATGCTCAGAAAACAGCACATAACCAGCAGTGCCATGGGCTAAGTGCTGTGTGCAGTGACTTCTCCATCACTGTTCACAGCTCTGCCCCCACCCACAGCAAGTGGGGAGATGCACAGGGGGGCCCCCATCACTTGGACACCCATCACCAGGACAGCACCTATTCCACATCAGCTGGAAAAGCAACCACAGAAATGTCACAGTCTTAATCCTAATGTTGCTTGGACTTCCCATGATGGCTTTTAATGGCTCAAACCAGCACATTCGGGCTCTTCTCAGCATTTTGATGACCCCTACTCTCCCCATCTCCTTCCCCAACACCACCATTGATGCATGTTTAAATGAATGACAGATCAATTAGTGGGGAAAAGTGTACATGTGTATTTGTGTGTGGGAGGGTATTTAAGCTAATATATTCCAGCACTGATAGCTTTATCCTCTTTGCAGTCCCTGAGAATGAACTGGCCTCCATCTGTACAGAAGATTAGTAGAATTACTAATCACTAATTATGACTCAGAGGTTTTAAGAGCAATGCAGACTGTACAAGCATGGCCTGATTTTCAGAAAATGAGGAGACAAAGATAGCACAGTGTTATTTTAAGCACATGGACAGTCCATCCAAGATCACAAAGCACTGCAGTGACAGCGCTTGCAAAAGGAGTGACAGAGAGCTAAACACTCAGAGGGGCAAAAATGAAGCATGTGCCTGAAACACTTTTAATTTACCTTTTCACGTGGTTCTTGTCCAGTCAGAGAGAGCTCACCAGCCTCTCTGCACAAGACCAAACTGGAGATTTATCCAGGCAAGCTCATACAGTGATACCTTTGTACAGGACTCTGCTTCTGAGAAGTGGCGCCAGCGACATTCAAAATCTAACGTATTTGTGAGCTGCGTCAGATAGAAGAAAAAACAATATTTATACAGGCCCAAGTGGCTCATGAATAGAAGGCACTGTTTGAAACTGGCACTGCGACACCCTGAAGGAAATGAGATGAAGTTCACAGTCTGGTTGTGAAGTTTGTCTGTGAGAGGAGAGGGAGAAGCAGTACAAAAATCATATTTTTGTTTGAATAAACTCTCTCGAACAGCAAACGCTATATCATGAGCTCAGATGAAAATATGTCTGGCAGAGAGCTTTGGAAAGCTGCTGTTGGAAGCGTGCAGAGCCAAGATTAACTCTAAGCTGTCAGGAGGCAGTGCCCAGAGCCAGTCCTTCCTCAGCTCTGCTGGAGGCTCCCCCAAAGTCCCAACCACAGGGACACCTCCAAATGCCCTGTTTGGACGTGATGGGGGTTTTAGCAGAGTCAAAGCTCTGCAGGTGACGTGTGAGCAGCATCAGAGCATTAGATCAGATCCTTTCAAAAAGAAAAACATCTGGATGAAAGCAGTCAGAGCAAAGCTTTTCCAGGGCAACCAGTAATCCCCAGTGCACAAGTCTAAATCATTGGAGGGACACAGGCACATGTTCAGTGTCCTCTAAAAAGGACTTCAAGCTCCCTTTGGAAAGCCCTGACCCATTAGGACACCTGAGATGTTTCTGCTGAGCATCACTCGTGGGGTCTGTCTGGTGTGGAAGAAGGAAAGCTCTGCCCTGACAATGCATCCCCCACTCTGCACTCCCCCTCACTGCTCCAGCACTGCTTCGTATCACTGTGAAAAGGGAAAAAAAGGCACTTCAACCTCATGTCAGCATTTTTTATAATGAAAAGTTGAGGTGTGGTAGCAGAGGAAACGTGGTGCTCACTATCCAAACCAACTACGTTAGCACCAGAGGAAACAGAAGTCAGACACTTCCTCTCTCGCTCCTCCACCCCAGGTACTTATGGGCCAGACACACGTACAAAGCTGATTGATTGTGCTTCATCAGCAAGATTTTTTCACTTCACACAGAGGAAGTGACCTTTCAGAGGTTAAAAAGCGCTTTGTCCAGAAGACCCACATGAAAAGTTTACACTTTTACCCCAGAATTTATTAGCCAAATTACCAGTGTAACTGGTAATCACAGTTATTTGCAAACTGCTTAATCACAGAGATGCTCTCATACTTGATTTCACATCCAGCAGATCAACTGTAACATGCCATTGTATTCTGCAGGGAGTCTGGGGACAGTTTGCCTGGTTTCTCTTCCACTTTGCATAGAGCAGACTGACTGACACACATTTAACCCTGACACCAAAGCATTCACTTGACCAGTTTTTAATTAATAGAGTTAGTTGCACATAGACTTTGATGCAAAGTTTCATTCATGCTTAGAACATAATGAGAAATCATTCTGCTGTGGGATGTATAGGTGGAAACTGGCACTGATACCTCAGGGGAAGACTTGCACCAAAATCTGTTAGTGTTGACATCCCAATGAAAATCAGGCCAGTGGTAAATACAGTTGACTAAACATGGGACAGATGTTGATCCTCAAAGCTTTTGGCTTTGCCACTGTTTATTAACCTCATTTATATAAAAGTTTCACTTTGTTTTACTGCTCTATAATTAAATCTAAGACAGGTGGCCTATAAAACCAGCATGTGGAGAGCCCTGCAGAAAGCTTTCTTTTGGGAGAACATCAGGACACCTAGAAATGCCACACTGTCCTGTCTTGGGCATCAGGAGGGCCTGTGGGAAGACCCCCCAAAGCCCAGCTGCAGGCCACAGCTCCACAACAAAATACAGCCCTAACTCCTTTCTCTGGCAGGAAACAGGAACCCTTGTGTGAAGGCTTTATGCTGAGTTCTCACCCAGGATTTTTTCCAAGCCCTAACAGCCCCAATAACTCATATTGACTTGCTGCTGTTAGACAGAAGACCTGTGCCAGCTTTTCCATCAGCTGTCTCTGCAAATCTGTTATTTCTAGGACAGGCTTCAAATGCTCCCTGCCACGGACAAGACAATGTTCCCTGGCACACAACCCAAGCTCTCTGAGGATAAACTCACATGCTGTACAGCCCCCTCGCCTTGCTTGGGTTCAGGGGTTATTTCAGAGTGAAACAGGGCACTCCAGCAGTGCTCTGGCTCACAGGCTCCTCCAGATGAATAGGCTGTGGGCAAACAGGACATCCATTCTCTTCTGGCAGGTGGGACAGATGATGCCAAGCACCCTGGAGCAGCGACCTGGGAAATGCCTGAGCTTGGCTTGCTGGGCTGGGGCTGAAGTCCCTGCACCGGTGACCAGGTAAGACCTTGGAAAGTGTTTCCCACACACACATGCCAGAAACACAACGGGTATAGAGAAGGTGACTGACAGAGAGGCTGGTTTGTTCATGCTGGGGTGGGTTTTAGTTGTACTTAAAGCTGCTAAGGCAGGTAAGGGCTTTATGCTGGCAGAGAGGATTTCAGCCTCCCCTGGCCAGACGGTGCA
>JAWWLV010000024.1:4836139-4848198 GCA_035041135.1 Platyrinchus mystaceus | reverse complement strand
GTGCAAGTATTCACGAATCCCATTTCATTCCTTATTAATCAACCTTCTCCGTATTGCAGGAGCCGACGCTCATGCACAGTGAGCTCCGGCGTCGTAGCTGGGGTGATGTAATTCTGCAGACAGAATGAAAGCGTGTTTCATTCAGGCTTTGGACCTGTGTCTCCAAGATCACACGTTTTCCTTGCATGCATAACGGAGCAAAAGCAGCTCTGCCCCTCTCGGTGCTGGTATCCCTTGGCTGTGCTGTTGCCAGGGAGTTTCAATCCCTCCGAGCTTTGCTTTCACACAGGGTAAACAACAACTATATATCAAATGTTATTAGAGGCTGTTACAAAGTGACCTGGTACAGAGAAGGATATGGCTTCATATAATAAGAAACAAGTAAATATTTGGTCTCTACAATGAAATCCAGCACCAATATTCCCACCCCAAAGTCTTATCACCTTTTGGAATTAGAGCCTGTAGCCACAAGGAAATCCTCCTCCTCGAGTGCTGCCCAACACTGTTCTGTGTTTAGAGGACTTTGACATCAACCCACATGCACTAAATGGAAAAGATTTCCATCTTCCACTGGGAGAGAGATGTGACAAATATCCACAGGGTTATTCCACTAACCTAACCCAGTACCAGTGCCAGGCTTGGCAGTGGGCGATTGCCATTCCCTCACAAAACACTGCTTTGGAGAGGAACCAGCCAGGGAGGTCTCCAGTGGCATCTGTGCACTGCGGTCAAGTCATATCCAAATTTAAACACAGATTAAAAAAAAAAAAAAAAAGAAAAAAGGAAAATCCAATTTTCAAGTTGTATTTCTAAAAGAAAAGAAAAGGAGCTTTGTAGCTAAAGAAACAGGGCAGGGAACAGTCCTCTGCCCTGCGCCAGGAAAATCCAACCAACCCACTAGGAAAAGTTTACGTGCTTCTGCACTGTGCCTGCTGACCTCAGTGCCTTCTTGTTTTGCCTACCCCCCATCTCTCAACTAGATTGAAAAATAAGGATAGTGAGGTTTTTCCCCCTCTAACAGAGCACAAGGGATTTCTGGACCATTTTTGTTTGTTTGTTTGTTTTCAATTGGTTTATGATTCATGGTATCTTTAAATTGAAGCTGCATGTTCTGTACAAGTATTCTGTATGCTTCACAAGTCACTGTGAACCTGAGTGATGGCCTCAGATGGCTCCACCTCAGAAGGCAGAGCCATGTGTACTCACTCAAGCCTTCCCTCCTCAGTATAGTAAAGTTACAGCTCCATGTGTAGGCTTGAGCCAAGCAAGAGCCATTTCCCCACACTTAAGTCTCATGAATAGAAACTTCACCCATCTTGCCATCCCTTCAGCAGGTGATGTAGGTGATGAAAGATATGAATCAAATGCCATCTGGACTTCCCCTTCTCAGGTGACCCGAGTACATGTGTGCACTGTCCCTTGAACCTGGATGGCACTGAACACCCACAGAACAAAAAAAGAGCAAAGAAAGCTTATGATGCAAAGAGCACCTAAATGCAATTTAGGTTAATTTTGGTGGGGGTTATATGCAGCTGATGAATTACCTATTCACATCAATCTTAGTCTTTTACTGACTTCCGCTTTCAGAACCTGGTAGCAAGTGAGTTAATTTGATATACCTAAATAATATCCAAGCTCCTCAGAGTCAGAACAGAGATCCCAAAATTCAGCAAGGGAAAGTCAGTAGCATAGATACCCAGATGGTTTCCAAAGGCTGTAATACCCAGATATCTATTCCATGAGGAAAAAAGGGGGAAGAGAGAGATCTCAGAAAACATCTTTGTAGATATAGGTACCACTGTCAAGGGAACACAAGAGGCAGCTACTGCAGATCTGTTTGATGTACAGCCATGTGAACAACACAGCATTCATTTCTGATAAGGAATAAGCCTGCACCACAGGGATCTAAGGAGAATGTCACCTTAAAAGGCAACAGAAAACTTGATATGTGGCAGATTCACGCTTTTCCTTATATTATTGACTGTAGGTCCAGAATAATGAGTATTAAAAAGAACAAAGGTCTGCTACCAACATAATAGGAAAAGATGATCCCAAGTGGATTCTCGGGCTTCCTTGCATGTTATCTTCCGTGCCAAAATGAACAGAATGAGGCTTAGCTGAATCGCTGCTTCTGTTTTCAAAGTCACTCATATGAAGTTCACATGAATAAGGAATTCATCTACCTGTGAGGCCAGAGGACAAGACCATCAATCTTTTTTTAAATCTACAAAGCAGCATTGCTCCTAGATAAGACTTTTGATTAGACATACAGAAAAGGACACACACACACACAGAGTCCCTAGTGATAGCTAATGAAATTAAAGCTTTGATCATTTTTGGTCTCTGAACCTTCAACTATAAAAAGTGAGTTTATTGTACAGATGCACAAAATGCCTAATTTTATGGGCCAGCAGATGTCTGTCCTGACCCATGCTTTAAAACATGCTTTAATCCATAATTTGTACTCATAGTGACTACACGATTGCAACCAATATTAGTCACATTGTGCAGCACAAGCAGTAAAGTTCAGGGAAGACAAAAAAAATAAGATACCAAGCGCCCTCACAAGGTTATGAGAGACAGTTCTGTTTGATGGCACGCATCACTATTGACATCTGCTGTTACCTCAACTCCAAGGGCTCAAACCCTCAAGCTCCAATACCCTGGGGTGGGCTCAGGGCAATGATAAGCATCGTTGAGGTCCACACTAGGACACAAAAACATGTGGTACCACCCTGTCCCCCGAATTCCCACCAGTCTCCCCTTACCCTGCTTCACCCAGACCTGTTTCTCTATTCTGTACGAGTCTGTGTGCAGATTTTCATCAAAATTTTCCCATTTTGCTCAAGTTAGAAGCCAACAGCACACGATTACTTTGTCTTTGGAAATAAATATAAAAACTATCCAAAGGTGCTGTTTTATAGGAGGTTTCATGAGCATGAACA
The DNA here is from genome assembly GCA_035041135.1 of Platyrinchus mystaceus. Classification (NCBI taxonomy): domain Eukaryota; kingdom Metazoa; phylum Chordata; class Aves; order Passeriformes; family Tyrannidae; genus Platyrinchus; species Platyrinchus mystaceus. The sequence goes on along the minus strand of JAWWLV010000024.1, from coordinate 4,845,253 downwards.
AGAGGATTACTTGGGAATTATGACTTTCTCAGACAATGCTGAAGCTGCATATCCCCTACAACTTTATTTTTTAAATTCCTGTCATGAACCAAGCCTGTCAAGCTGTGAGCATTAATGCAATTAACCCCAAATAAAGATGAAGTGACTTTTCAAAAACCATTTTCACTACACTCTGGCCCTTAATTATCAACTTAAAGATAAAGTGAAATACAGACATTGGACGCCCTCTCTTTGATGTTCAAACCTCTCAGTACATAAGATGCTTAAGCAGCAGCACCAGTGCAGAGGATAAGCCTGTAATCCAACCTGCCCTGATCAAGAGCTTTTGAAGCAAGATTCAACATCTGGTAAAAGGTGTTTGCAAACCAATTTGGTTATTTGAGATTATTGGGGGGAAAAACTGGAATATACTCCTAACTAAACTACTTAATTCTTTGTATTAGGACAAATTTGAGACCTCTCAGAAATAAATCTACACTTCCACAAAGACTTATTTACTGTCATTCATATTACCAAACTTTAATTTAGAAAGCAAATTAAATCTGCATGACAGGGCCATGCCACTCTCCTTAAATGCTAACAACAGTATCTAATGTAGATATTTGGATGCCTCCCCAGGTGCTATACCAGGAATTTTATTCCCAGCTTTTGTCCACTGAGCTGCACCTGACTGATGAAGCTGAAAGGCACAACTACACCCAAAGTGACCCATGGTTGGAGAGGGAGGCTTTAGTGCCTCCTCTCTGGGTGAGGCACAGCCCCTAACAGGTTTATTTAACAACAGCCTTACATGCTTCTAAATGAGATGCTGATGTTTTCCCTCCTCTCTGAGAGCCTGGGCTGTACTATATTGCTCTACATTAATGATATAAACATAACACCGTGACAGACAAACACATTTTAAAGATGAACAGCCGCTGTGCCAGAAACATGAATTTCTTGCAGTCTGGATCCCATGGTAAACTAATTAGCACTTCACATCAGAAATGAAGTGCCACTGTCTTTTAACTTTATAAATGATTAAACAGCTGCTGTCTGATTCCTCAAACAGCAAATTTCATACCTGCCATACCTAGAACTACAAAATCAGGTCAGGTTCAAAACAAGTAGCAGATGCTCCAGTTTCACGAGTCAGGGTTTATCATCTTTCACTACCACACTATCACCATCAGAACACGTCACCCAGTTTCTGCAACACCAGTCTAGTTCCTCCAGTACCCCATGGCCAGTGCAGCAGGGGTATAATTTGGCACAGCTCCACTGGCTTCAGTGAAACCTCACGTGTCCAAACACATGTGATCAGGTGAGGATGCTCAAGGAGTCTACGTGCCATTTGGCAGCAGGGAGCAGGACTTCTACTGCAGGTCACTATTAACATCCACCTACACACAAATTGTATTTAAATTTTTATATACACATATTTCTAAGGTGGTAGAAGTTTACAGCCTCAAAAAGTCAGTCTGCACCGAGAAGATCCGTAACAAGGGGAAACACCACCCCAGACTTGTGGGGAAAGAAGGATGAAAAAAGGTGAGAAAATAACTGATCTCCAGCTGAAAGGGGATTTATTTGTATCACACAGAGACTGTGAATGCTTTCAAGCTACACCTTTATGCCCTTTCTCAGCATCATGGGTGACGGCCAGTGGAGCAGGCTGGGGACCAGCAGGAAGGCTGACTTCTACCCAGTCACCAGCACAACTGTCTGCAGCTTTCCAGGCACAGAGACCCACCTCAGGTCAGGATGTGACACTGCCATCCCTGCTCCAGGATGGGACAGGAGCCTGGAAAACCACCCTCTTGTTCTGTGCTTCATGGGAAGGGCTTCCTTCTCAAGGAAAGCTTCATCGGGAGGGGAGTCACCACCGGTGACATGGGAAATCATCCTGCACTTGGGGCTACTCCCAAGTCACATCTGGAGGAAACAAGAGATCAAACAGCACAGGGTGGAAACATGGGGCATCCTCAGAGCTGCAGAAAGAGAGAGTGGCACTGCTGGAGCCTTCCTGGAGAGGCCTTTGCCCAGAGCCTCTCTGCTCTGAGGAAATGATTCACCCCCACCAGCCCCCTGGGAGAGAAAGGCACACCCCAACCCCCAGCTCAGGGCCATCTCTCAGGAAAGGACCCCATGGGAAGTGATGGCACAGGGAAGAGAGGCTGTGGCTGCCTTTGGAAGCTGCAGCAGAAAAAGAGATTTCTCTCCAAGTCGCTGATTTCACCTCACTGCTTCCGAAATAGTGCCCAGCCCTGTAGCGGGTCACTCTCACTCCCATTCAGGCTGTTCCATGCCTCCTACCCCAAGAACCAGCCCTCAGAGATGGTCCCCAAGCCTGAGAGGGGACAAGGATCCTCCAAAGAGGGACTGAGACCCTGCAGAGCGAAGAGACACACCGTAAAAATTACTTACAGAAATTGATAAACCCACATTTTCCCCCCACAATCTCGTACCTTTACCTCCCTCAGACTGGCAGAGGAGTAATAAAGTGCACAAAATGCTTTTACCATCCTAATTTTGCAGGCAAAATTGTAATATCTTCTGTGCACTGCCACACCATTCTGACAAAATTTCCACCTCCCATGCCCACATATTCAGGTGGGTCAGCACAGTCCCCTCTGCCTCCCACCCAGACCTGCTGCAGCAGCTTCCCAGCAGGTCGAAGCAACACCACATCCCTCTCTGTGGTTCGACACTCCTCCTGCCCATCATCTCACTGGGGCCACAAAATGCTTTTGGGGTCTTATCAGAGGAGTGGCAGGTTCAAAGCCTGGAGGACTAAAGGGTTGGAGTTACAGGCCACGGTGACACATCCAGCCCCACCTGTTTGTCTCACACCTCCCTGGCAGCGGGAGGGTTTCTCCCCTGGTTCTGCTGACCGGTCACCTGGATGGACACTGCGCTCCCTGACAGGCACCAAACCTGCTCAGCTTCCCTCAGGCACCGGCCCACGATGGATGTCGGCATCGCCCTGCTAATGTCCCAGGCAAAAATGGGGCAGCGTCTCCTTCATTTTGAGTCGCCAAGGAGTATTAAAGGGAGCCTGAAGAAGCCAGGTAATTACTTCTGGATGAAGTATTTCACAGTAGATGGAAGTACGTGAGGAGCGTGAAAATCCAGGGCTGCCCCGGCTTTATGATTATTTTATAGCCTCGTTAATCTGTGGCAAATGGGGTAGAATTACTACATAACCTAAATACTGGGCAGAGATCTACAGCACTGTAAGAGGAAGCATAAATGAGAGAGTGAAGTTTCAGCATTTCACATGATATATGTGAGGACATATATATATGAAGACAAAAATAACCCAAACCTATCAGTCTCCTGACAAGAATCTTTAAAAGAGTGAGAATAAGTGATGTCTAACTCTTGTAATTATATCCTCAGTGCATTCATTCTCTCAGGATGAGTAACCCAGGATGCTGTAGCCTCCAGAAAAATTCATGACTCAGAGCAATGCTCTGCCCTTGATTAGACTTTATGGGTCATGCCTAGCCTAGGAAAGGTGTACACCCAGAGAAGGACTTGCCATTCCCTACGTGCTTAGATGACAGAGTTTAGATCACTGAATCCCATCAAACACAAACCAAGACATCATCTTGGATGCCTTTGTGCTTCTTCTCCCTTCTTCTCTTGGCACTTTCAAGAGAATGGTCCTGTGTAAATTTTAATCTGGGACTTGATCCTGCACACCCTGAAGTCAACAAATCATGTTGCACCTGCTATAGGTGAGCTCAGTTCAAAGCCTTTTGAGGCAGAGCAATGCATTTTCCCAGACAATTTTTGCCACGGGAGAATCACAAACCAGGGGAAAGAGACAGCATTGGTAAACAGAAGAGGCAAAAAGAAATTGGTACTGTAAATCTATATAACAAATAGCCAGCACTCTTGGTGTGACAGAGCGATGTTTTCTGAGAACACAGGTCAGCTGCAACTGCACTTCTCAAGCTAGGAAGCAAAAAAACATAATTTCACAATGTATCATATGTTGCTCCAGCAATTAGTGCCTCATTATACTAACAAAGTACCTGTACAGTGCTCATTTGCCAGCTCTGGACAAATAAATGGGCAATAACCATCTAGAATTTGATGAAAGGAGGCAGGTCGGTATGTTTTGTTGTTAGACCAGATGAGCTCTGGTGTAAAGCATCTCTTGAAGGTGAGCCTGGGTTCCGGGTGTTTGGCTGTGGAGAAGGAAACAAGCTGAGCAGCTCATGGCATTTTCCCAACGAGGGGTCACATCACAGCCATGGGGCGGGAAGGAACAGCTGAACCGAAGGAGAAGGAGAAAGAGCAGCGTTGAAAGGATGCTTTCATCTCCAGAATGCCTCCAAAACAAACAAGCAGCACGCCATGGGCTTGATCCAAAGCCCATTGAAATCGATGGAAAGCCTCCAGATGCCCTCAATAGGCTCATGGTGAGGCCGGGAATGCCATGGGAGCTCCACGCGCTGCCCCACCAACACACCGACCCCAGCAGGGACTCTTCACCACCACCTCCCACAGCTCCTCCTGCCACTGCTCAGTTCTGCTCTCCTTGGCCCCCGAATTGCAAGCATTTTGCAATCATTACCTTCTCAAGCCACCCAAAATTATATTATATTAAAAATATATATATATTTATTGAAATAGATTTTTTTTTTTTCTTACCCAGCCCCAGGGACACGGGAACACGTACAGGTCGTGAACCAATGACCCACGTAGCTGTGGCCCACAAGATTTGCATCAAAGACCTGAACCATAACTCTGCTCTGTGGTTCACGAGGTGCCCTCTGGAGCCACCCCACAGGTCAGCCCCCACCCTCACCCCTGCAGTTGCCAGCCTTGTATTTGCCCTGAAGCTTTCAGCAGATTTCTTTGGACAAGAAATCCGCACTGACACCACGGAAATTCAAGATTCCTCTCACCAGGAAGGACGGGTCAAGTTAAGACAACAAGTATTTTGCACGTTCAAGCTGAGAAGAGCTCCTCCAAAAGCAAGGAGTCTTGGTCCAATTTTCCCTCCCTTTCTACAACAAATAAAAGCACCAAGAGAAAGGCCTGATGCCAGCAGGGCGGGAGCAGTGAAACGTCGGGAAACGTCAGAAACGCAAACAATGAGACGGGAAGCAGGAGGGAAAGGCGGAGGGATGGGATGGACACGGTGGTGTGGCCTCTGCTGAGTCAGTTCAGGTCAGCAGGACCTCACCCCTTCGGGGAGCAGAGTGCAGGTGTCGGGCACAGAGCTGTGTCCCTGCCAGGGTCAGGTTTACCCACATCTCACCCCTTTCTCACAGCCCCACCAGACACACGTGGGGCACAGAACCAGGGCCCAGCTCCCCTCTTGCCAGCACATCTGTCCCCACAGCTGATGGCCAAGGCCAGATCCAGCAGATGAAGCTGTGCAGCCCCTTATCCTGGTATTTGCAGGGGGTGAGGACATGGGTGCAGGGAGGGGGTTACCCCAGCCCGTGGCTCAGAGTCACTCATTTGTAGCTACCTGGGGAGAGCAAGACAGAGGTGATGGCAAAACAGGAGAGTGAACTTTACTAAAGAGTTACTGATAAAAAACTCAATATAGTTTGGATCCAATGTTTTGTTCTGGTTTTTAATTTCTTTAAACTCTTCCCTCGTCACACTGGCAGACAGGGAAGCAGAACAGACAGGCTGGGAGTGGGGCTTTACCCAGTGAGGCTCCCCACAGTTTCCTAATCTCTCTTCTGGCCATCCTGCAACAGCATAAACTCCCCAATGGGGGTCAATCTGAGACCATTCATATATTTTAAACAGTTATTCCTGCTATAATGGGCACAAACGAGAAGTCAGCATTTGTTAACAATTATCCCAGGCAATAACTTCAGTTTCCCCCTCCTACTTCACATGGAAACAATGTAGGAACTGAGTAGTACCTGTTGGCAAAGAAGTTTTTAAATGGATGGATAAGAGGGGTTGAAATTGCTTCCTAAAGAAAAATTCCCATTGCTTCTCCCTCCTCACCCTCCTTAGGATGTAAAGCAGGCTTGAAAACTGCCCATGCCATTATTGGAGCTGTGATTCAATCAGCATTTCATGGTCCTAATTAACCAGTATTTGTTTTCATGGGTGTGATTCCTCATTTGCCAAGACTGCAGAATTATAATGCATTTTTCCTTTCCTCCTTGGAGAGGACATGAGAGCTTAGCCAGGGAAAGGAAGCCATTTGGAGCAGGAAGGGGATGCTTGGAAACAGAGCTGGAGTGCTCACAGTAGGCCCTTTCTGAGGTCAGAGGATCAAACTGACATTCAAAAAAAAATTAAAGAAAAAAAAAATCTGCTATTCTCATTCACATTATTAGGCAAAACTGTAGCACAAAAAAGCCCTTTGCCTGCCTGTATGAGCACTCACTCTGTCCTGCCCAGCTGTTCCTGGAGGATGTTTCCCAGGAACCCTGATCCCATCCTGCACACATGGCTGGAAGGGAAGGGGAGAGGGGACATCAAGCCCAAGGAATCCAAAGCATCTGGTCCTCTTCCTCCAGTTCTACAAGAGGAAGAAGAACTTACAGCTCCTGCTGACTGGACCTTGCTACTCCCACTTCGTTACCTCCAGCCCCATGTACCTGTTCCCCAAGTCCTTGAAAAGCCACACAAGGAACAGAGGGGACAGAATTCCTTATCCTTACAAGCACCTGGCCCTCTCAGTATGGGATACTGGGAACTACAGGATATCAGGTGGCTCACCAGGTCCTGCCCCATCTCCAGCATCCACCAAAGCTGAGGTTATCATGTGCCTCTTGCCCTTACATCCTAAGGTTTTTCATCCCTCAGGGAGGCAAACAAAGGTATTTTGTGCCGCTGAGGGGGGTGGGGGGGGAAAAGACTGGAGGAACTATCAGAGACAAGTTGTAACTATAGGGTGGGAAAAACTCCAGGACTAGAGCCTTAGAGGGACAAAGAAAGCACAGCAAAAGGCTGAGAGGGGCTCCAATGTCCCATAGGCTGCCTGTAGAGAGAATAATATTGATCATTAGGGGCACAGAACAAGGGGATTGTCCCTCCCCTACACAGCCCTGTCCTTCCCACCCTCCTCCTGCACTAAGTGGCCTTGGCAGGACATGGGGACACCTGTCCCTTCTGCACAGAGACAGCAAGCTCCTTCAGCACACAACTAACTCATGGCTAGGATTCACACAGAAATGGTTAAGGGGAAGATAAATTCAGGCATTCAAAAACAAATCTAGTGGACGCTACCTCTCCAAATCCTCAGGGAGTTTAAAAAAAAATTAGTTATATCTAACATCCTTTCCCTCCTCCCTTTCTCCTGCTGATTGTTAAATCAGATAACTCCCCACCTCTGCCCATAAGAACACAACAGCCACTGGAATACAATTCCTGTTTCTGTGTTGCTGAATGAGGCACTGGCCTTACAGCAGGTAAAATTGTAGCACAGCACCATCTGTTCCTCAATATGTTTGCTGCCAGCTTCCATTGCAGGGATTTACTCACATCTCCCTTCCGAGGTACAGCTGAGCTGGTGGGCAGAATGTCTGTCAGGAGAGAAAGGGCTCTGTCACCTGCTCACTGCAGATTTTGGATACAACCTACTGAAAGGTGGGGACAGATCAATTTATTTTCTCAGCACAGGCTCCCAGTGCCAGCTCTAGTGAATAGCCCTTGATGATGCTACACACATCCTTAAAATACTGCTGGAGACGGCACATTTTCCAGCTGTTTGTGCCTTATGCTAGAGCACGTTTAGATCAGCAATTTCTTTTCTAAATATTCCAAGGATTGCTGCAAGCTTTTCCACTACGATAAAGTGGAAGGAAAAAAGCTGCCAACATTTTCACATCTTTAGATTTAAATATAAGGGACTTGTACACAAGTACTTGTGAAAGCCTCAGACATTTGTCAGGCAGCTTCCAACTTCTCATGTCTGTTGGCTTCAGGCAGATCTCAAACAGCAGCTGAAGCACCAGGGAGCTCAGTACAGCCCCTAAAGGTGACTGTCCCCCTGGAGGGTTCAGTGGGTGCCCAGTGCTGGAGGAGCAGAGCCCTCCCAGTGCTCAGCTGAGGCTGGGCTGCTCCATCTGCAGCTCCTTTGTCTGAGTACGGAGCTATTGCTGATGGGCAGACCCGGCAGGCAACGGAGCAAAACTCACTCACTGCCAACTCGACCCAAATCCCTGCTCTTCTGCCTGTGGAGCAGCTGGTGGGGCTCTGTGCTCAGCAGTGCTGGCTGCTGCTGCTGCAGTGCTCAGCCTGTGGGGTTCTGGTACAGGCTCCATGCCCTGGCCCAAGCCAGGGCAGCATTCCCACACAGGTACACCTCCATCCCCTCAACACCCACAGTAGACATCGTGTCCAAATGAATGCCTGACCCACAAGCCAGCCCAGCAAAAGGAACCACATCAGCAGTGGGTCTGCCATGAGCAACAGCCATGCAAAGTTAACTTGGGAGAAGCCTTTGAATACCCTTCACACTCAATCACTTCTGATCGGAGCTCCCAGGAACGCTTCCACCCACCACAGGAACATCCCCCCAGCTCACAACGCAGTGACAGCCTCCCAGGCTCAAGCAGCTCAACTTGTCAACTCTCACCTGAGACTCAGGAGACAGGCACCTTCTGGAAGTGAAAGCTGCTTGCACACCTCACCCTCTGCCACACGCCATAAAACTCCCCTTAACTCTGTATCTGGATACTCCGCTCAGTCCCCCAGCCTTGGCTTGGGTCTTCTGCACAGCCTCCTCCGTGGGGCTGCTGCTGGTCAAAGGCTGCTGGCCACACACCAGGGCACCCGAGCTGGTGGCTGGAGGCAGGGGAATTCCTGCAGCACCGGGAGAAGAGGCCAAGCACCTCCCAGGGCGCCCGGGACAAGAGAGCGCCTGTCAGGAGACGAAAGCAAAGAGCAAACTGGTTCAGCCTGTTGCTGCCTCTGTTGAAGGCCAGCTCGGCACAGGAGGTGTTTAAGTCATGTGTTTGCTCCTGCCCCAGCTTGGAAAGGGAAAAAAAAAAAAAAAAAGTGGTTTCATAGGATTTAAGACTTTCACCCAACCACTTCCAAAGAGGATATTTGATGACCGAAATAAGAACAAAATAGGAGTTAGAACTTCAGTGCCAAAGCTGTAACAAAACAAACCCTTCCTCCTCCTCCTCCTCC
>JAWWLV010000024.1:4822464-4836039 GCA_035041135.1 Platyrinchus mystaceus | reverse complement strand
TCCTCCTCCTCCTCCTCCCAGATTTTTTTCCACATATATACACCTCCTCCTCTGCAGCCCTAATTTTACTGTTCAGTCAGGAATGGAGAGTCTTATTTCCACTTCTCTCCCCTCCAGCCTCACCTATCTCACAGGCTGCAAGGAATCAAGACAACCAGCATTACTTTACAAACAACCAGCCCACACCTCCCATGGAAGGAAAGGAGAGGAACCATCAATAAAGGTGCATCTGACCTAGAAGTACAACCTGTTCTTATACCTTAAGTATCTCGATTCCCACAGTTCAGTAGCTGTTTTGTTGTCTACAGGACCATACAAATGCACCAAAACACAAAGCAAGTTGCTGCTGCAGCTCTGAGCCAGCACAGTGCCAAGGGAAAAGCTGATCCCAAGCCTGGCCATGGTGGGTAGCAATAAGCACAGGAGCCACTGGCCCACCTGTGGCTGCAGGACTCCCCCTCAATGCCATCAGAAGCAACTCTCACTTCAGTTCTTCAGATCAGCCCAAGGAACTTGGACTTCAGGTCACTTTTCCTCATTTCTCCCAATAACATGACTGTCTAGGGGGAAATCAAGTTCTTGGATGCTTCTTTCTTCATTGCTGCAGCATTGTGAGTGTCTGTGCTTTGCTGCATTTCAGCCTTCTAGTAGAGACCTATTGCTGTTTGGTTAGAGATTCACCTGGATCACTGTCCATCCTAGAGGCTGCCTGTGAAATCAGCACTCCCAGAGGAGCTGCTGCCTTGCCTACAGCATACAGAATGGGGATACATGAGTGCACCTCTGGCATGTTATTGGTCTGCTTTGCTGGGAGAAGCCTGATCAATTCACACCTGCAGTTCTCCAGCCTTCTTTATCATCAGTTTTATACACCATGTATGGATTTCATCCTTATTGTTATTTCACTCTTTTATGCAGTGTCTTCATGAGACACTACAAGACAGAATATCTATTTTTCCTTCCAAAAATCTCAGGCATCCTAAATGGGAACATTCTTCCAAATTTTTACCCACTATCATGCAGAACAACCTCCCTGTCTCTGCCTGCTAATAGCAGATGTGACCTACAGATGACACCAGGTACACAGCCAAGACACTGGTGCAGACTGAACTGCAGCTCAGCTCTGTGATGACACTTCAGTGCCCCCCTGTCCAGCAGCTATTCCTGCTGCATGCCTTGCTTCATTCCAGATGCAAACCCCACCTTGCTTTAGCATCTTTTATGTTCATCTCTGCATAATCCTTCCCTCCATTAGCCTAATGAATGAAGTGTTTCCAAGGAACAGAAATATATATATGTTACCTAATTACAGGAGTCAGGCTGGAGCAGATCCCTTAAACAAACACATCCTGACTAAGCTCTTCCAACCCTGTTTACCCAATCTCTCCCCTCCAGCCCCTGGGTATCCCCAAAATGCAGCAGCACTTTGCTGCTGCAGGACCGGTCTTTCCATGGCCCAGGGCACCGGCAACTGTTTCAAGCCCTTGCTCTCATGCAGGGAATCCATCCAACTCACCTCCTGGGTGAATTCTGCCTCAACTCCCCTCCTGCATCCACACACCTGCTCTTAGACAGGGCAGCTCCAGCACTAAAACCATCCAATGCTGCCAAATTCTCCTGCTCTCCCTGGCTTTTCTCCTCGGTAGCTGCAGCATGCCTTGCTTACAGTTTTGGAGACCCTCACATATAAAACTCAAGCCTGGAGGAGTTTTGTAGTTTATAGGAGTTTTTTAGGCCACACTGTTTGAGCAGCCTCTAGCCCCCAGGGATTTCAGGGTTCCCAACATCATCTCAGAAGTTGTATTTTGGATCCTAGTGATCCCGATGACAGCTGGCAGGACTTGCACCAGTTTCAACCCTCCCCACATGTGTGCACACCATGATTACCATAATACACAAACAGCCAGAGAAATACAGCATAGAAAGGCCCATCCTGAAGTACTTCAGCCCTATGGAAACAGAAGAACCTTTCCCAGTGCTTGCATGGTGTGGCTGGCACAGAGGGATGCCAGCACACTGTGATGCCTGCAGCCTGTCCCATAGGGCAGCATGACTGGGAGGAACATGGGGCAGAGCCCCAGTGAGGGCTGTCACCACCAGGCACGGCAGCACACAGGGCACACACTGCCTCAAGCCCACTGATTCACTCCTGCAGCTGTTAAAAGCCACCCTACAATTTTATTGAATTTTATTTTATGGATACCAGATCCCAACAGGCACCTTCCACCTCCTGCAGCAGTGAGACTCCTCAGGAAAGCAAAATTTACCTCCTCCCCCCCCACTTAACACACATTAATTGGTCAGTGCAGGAAAGCAAAGCATCATCAGGTTGAGATTAAAAGGATTATGCTGATCAAAAACTTTGGGAGGCCACGGATGGAGAGCGGCGATCTCCGCTCCCACAGGGATTTATCCTGGGCAGTGGCTCACTAGAGGGCAGCCGGCACACAGCTCCACTCCAACACCCCAAACCTCCAGAGCAGAGAGCCTCGGCCTTGGAGGGCTCCAGGATAAACATACAAACGGCACAGTGGGATTTCAGAAGGGATAGTGTAATGAGGGAGGAGTAGAAAACCTTATTAACCCTATTCTGTGCATGTGGGGTGGATCAGACACAGGCTGGGACTCTCAAACAGAGGTACATACTTTGCTCCCAACGCCCTGACTGCTCAAATCTAATCAGCAGCTGCAATAATCAACCCTACTTTTGATGGTTTTCTCCACAGAAGTGCCAATATATAGTGAACAATGCAGGCTTTTCAGCAGAACCTCTGTATTTGTCTCCATGACCTCAGGAGACAGAGGCAGGGAGTTATTCAGCTACCTAATGAGGGGAAAAAACAACAATTAATAAAAATAATCCAGGCCATATTTTTTTGTTTCTTGCTTATACCAGACAAATATAAATCAATGAACCAGCAGCACCACCTACCACCAACACATCCTCCTTTTCCCAGGGAAGTTCTCCTCTCCAATGGGAATACCCATGACCTCACCTGCTAAACTGCTTCATGCCAGAAACAGTGAGACCTAAGCCCACTGCTGGGAAATCTACTCTGCATTTTAAGTATTCTCATGGTAAATTCTTACCATGGTGTAATTGCCTTTGTATGGAAACGATCTGTTATCCTATTAGGAAATACCATGGGAACAGGGATTTAAGGTAGATAGTATAACTTCTCACCAGGATTTAATAACCTCCACTGGGACTGATTTGCTTAGATCAATAGTTAAACAGATCAAGTATTCCCAATGGACCCTTTTCTGATGGCATGTTATTTATGGGGGACCAGCAACCTGACCCAAAGCTCACTGGAGCCTTTCCATGCTGGATCAGTCCCTCCAGTGCCAACAGATGGTTCTGGAGGGGCTCGAACCCAGCACAGTCCCATGGATGACTCCAGCTCATCTCAGCAGGGGCAGCCCTTCAATCAGTTCTGCTCCATGTTTTAACCAACCAAATTCAGTTTTATTATAGATAAAAGTCTTCACAAATTGATCTCTGTTAGAACAAAATTGCTGTGAGACTAGAAAAGAACACAATTTAAAATACACTTCAAAAAAAGAACATTGATTTTTTTTTTTTAGAAGAGGACAATTTTCCTCCTTATTTTATAAGCTGCTCTCAGCTCTCCATGGCCACCATGGTCCCAACTCCACACTCAGACCCAAGTCAGATCCCAAATGTCTCCTTGCTTTCAAAGAGTGAAACACACTGTATCCAAGAATTCCCCTATGAGAAGTCAGTCCTTTCCACAGTCACTATGTAATTAATGTTTTCTTGCTTTGTGTATTTTAAGAGCATGTTGGCAAGCTGGGATTTGTTTCATACACGTTTTTTCCAGTCTGTCCCTTAATCCACCTGAAATCACAGCAAGATGACAGGACAGAGGTCACCCCTTTGTTACTGGAAAGTGAGCCCAGAGGAATCACACTGTGGGAAAGAATTTGCAGGGCAGCACAAGAAGTCACTGCTCAAGACACCTGCAGTAGCTTAGAAACTTGGACAGAATGAAAAATTAGGCCTTTTCCAGTATTGCTGAACATTATTATTCCTCTCCTTGAACAGGAATTTTCACTTTCAGACACTTATGTATACACTAGAAATGAGAAAGCAAGATGGCTTGTATTAAAGACCATCCTAGGACTTTATAAGCAATACTTACACGCCAAAACATTAAATTGGATTTTTTTTAAGATTTTTATTTTATTCTCTAGCTCCAGTAATTTAGCAGCACATATTGATTTTGAGAGAATGGGCAAAGCTAAGTAAGCAGGATGCAGGGGCAGCCAGGAATAACTGCTGAGCCAGAGAAAGGACTAAAAAGAATAGGAAAAAAATAAAATCACTTAATCAAAAAAGATTAAAGGAGTCCCCATCTTCCCCCATTTGAATGGCAAACTTCCCATCAGACTAAAGAGACCACTTAAAAACAGAATGTCTTCCATCAGAAATCTGGGGAGAAAAAGGAAACCAGCCCAGAGGCTCAAAGATTATTTCAGTTTATACTAAAAGGAGAATTTTATAGAAAATATACATATTTTTCCCCCCCACACACACACTAAAAACATTATCTGGCAGTGACCTCGGTGCTTTCCTGTCCAGTGCATGGAATCAGCCCCTTCACCTTGCTGTCTGGGGACTCACACCTGGAAGAGGCTGCAATACAGCAGCTGAGGCTCAGGGCATCTACTGAGGTGAATATTAAGTTTCACATGCTCTGGATTGGCTTTTGGGAAACCTCCCACCTTCCCAAAAACGACCTGCTGCACAGAGCTAGGCAAACCCTCCCCCAGGCCTGGGGAAAAGGGGGACAACACAACCTTCTCCCTTCTGTAACACAACAAAAGCTGCCCATCCCCTCCTTGAACAGAACTGTATTCTACTATCTAAAACCAGAGGAAAAAAGAAACAGTGTATGGGGACAGGATTAGTGTTCAAAATTAATTAACACGTAATGCCCCAACAAATGAGTTTCATCCCAGTTTATTCACTGTATCCCAGAGGGAGAACATCCTTCTTATCAGAGCAGCAGAGAAAGTGAGGACAAGTCTAATAAAAAGACAAGCTGGGCTTCCGAGAGTTGTTATTTTTAACTAATTCTCCCTTTTTGTTCCGCGCGATTTTAATTAAATGGTTGAGATTGTGGTAAGAGCCCAATCTTGCACCAGCACTAATCTGCAGTGCCCTGCAAGGCAACAAGGGGCTTGGCTCGAGTTGCTGAGCACAGTTTCTGAAGAGGCTGTTTTTGATACACAGCACAGTTTGGAGCCTTTGCCATATCACCTCAGGTCCTGTGGAGCTTCGACTCTGCTGTGTGTGTCGTGCACTGTTACATTCCCCAAGTCATGCTGCCTAAACAGGCACTTGTGCAGCAGTGGCGAAGTTAACAAGGCAACTCCTCCTTTCTTCCGTTGCATGAAGCTCCAGCAATTTCACTTCATCTCCGCACCAGCCAAACGAATCCCTGATGCAGTTCCATGGGGTTCCTGGTGCTTATAATTTTCTGAGGAGCAGGGCTGGCAAGTCTCCAGCCCTGACAGCCTGCAGGGCCCTTTGCAGCATCCTGAGGGTCCCTCCGCCAGAGCCCTGGAGCAAAAGCCAGGAGGGCCTTGCTGGAGCAATGAGCTGACACCATGCAGCAACCAGTGCCTTAGCTAAGGGATCTCAGGCTAGAGACTTCTATCTTCAATTTGGATTCTGATAAATTATGTTCCTGGGTAATAATCACTAATCCTGTAAGAAGAGACCTCGATGACAACAGCAGTTGAGTCATCCCCCTTACATACCAGCCCCCAACGCCTTTCACTCCCCCTTCCAGGATTTGATTCAAAACAATCCCATCTGTTTGCAAAGCTTCTTATCTGTTTGCTTTAGCCTACAGTTCACAAGTTTGTTCTTTTTCCCCCTCTCCATAGGGAAAGGCCACGTACGAGCTTGGGCTGTGGGTTTAGGCAGCAGCAAGGAGGTATGAATGGATGTGGCTCTGTAATTACTGGTCTGAGCGACCTCTGTTGCCCTGAACCACATTTCTGAGCCTCTCTTTAAAAGTGTTGTCCTACACAGCTCCAGTTTAATTCAGCCTGGAAAAACATCTATTCCATTCACCACCTATGAAAGTTTATTTTCTTTTAGTATGAACCATTACACATAATATGATCTAGAGGATGACAAGCAAAATAAAAGTGGACACATTACAAAATGTGTATCAAATGCAAAATATTAGTTCTGAGAGCAAAAAAAAAAAAATGTCAGCTGTTGGTTCTGCTCGTTTGCTGGGACAAGTACAGCAAAAGAAAAGGATCTTGGAGGAATGCACTCAAACCTTAAACTGAAGGGGAAGGTGGGAAGAGGAAGCAGCCCCCTTCAGCAGCACATTACTCAACATATCACTTACAAATGCAAATGTGGACAATCCTGTTAAACAGGCTCAAAGCAGTTCAGTCTCACAGTGCAGTTCACTGAAACTACAGGAATTTGCCCTCGAAACCTTCCTTCTAGTACCAATGTCTACACTTAAGAGATCATAGGAGGCATCTAATAGATAAAGCAAGCTCTCGAAAAGTCGATAATTTTACGTCGCCCACAGGGAATCACATAATTATGGGATGAAAGATAAAGCTTTGTCTGGGATAAGACTGTATAAAGCAGTGAGAAATGCATTATACAGTTATCATCATTTGGGCTTCTTTCTATTTGCCTTCTGAGGTTCCTATCTCCAGGATCTCCTCAGCTGCCCTGAGATACAAAAACCTACCAAAGGGAGAGAAGCTACTGCAATATCAATACTCCAAGATCTGGAATTTAAGATGCAAGAAGAGAAATAAAAAGCACAGGGCCACAACCCTTCAAGAGCTGCAAACATCATGGAAATCATCATTCCACATCATCTGTGATTCTGTGATTACCAGGGAGGGCTGGAGTTGCAGCAGCATCTAAAAACACCCTAGGCAGACAGTAAGGGCGTATAAAACCTTCTTGGGGCACAGACCAACCACTAAATGACAGGGGTTAGGGTAAAAACTTCCTCTAAGGACTGGCTCACCCATAGCTGTTCTGAATCAAGATGCAACTGTCAGCTGGCTCCTGTCCCTTAAAATTACTTCCATCTGCCTTCACCCAGCCAAGCTTCTGGCATAAACAAAACTCTTACAACCAAACATCCCCTCTCTCCACGCCCCACCGTGCATTCCCTGCTGGGAAGAGCAGATTCCATGCTGACCTATAGCTTTGCACCACTGGCCTCATTTTCTTTTGTTTGGTTGGTTTTTTGCAGTGTGGAAGAGGGTGAGGGCAGTTGTCTCACAACATAATCTTTCTTCCTATTGCAGAGGGAGAAGTAGAGGCTGGATCCTACCACCTTCCCTAAGAATCAAAGGACATGCCCCACACCAAAAACTGCAGCAAAGCCAGCCAGCACCAAGGAAAGTCCCAGGCTTTTTCCACATTGGACCTGCTTCCATCCCATCTTCTTGTAGTCCCCTGGGAGAGGGGAGCTTTGCCCACAAGACCTTCCAAAGCACCCCAAGGACTTGCTGTGTGTTTTGAAGCAGTCAGATTCAGAAGAACAGAACCCATTTTGCTCCAGGATGGCAATGCTGGAGTGCTGGACTTGACATGTATTTGGCTGAATCACACAGTGATATTTAACTTCAGTGCATCTGTGAAGGTGCTTCTCAAAAAACCACATTAAAGTTGATATATTTTGCAATCTTCTCATGAACCCCTCTCCCTTCTCACAGAGGAGCTGAAGCACAGACCTGACTGCACTCAAAAAGCCAGTTCCTGAGCTGGGAGCACAGCAACATTCCAGCCCCATCTAGAGCTGCATCCCCTCCACCAAACAGTCCACAGCACCGTACTTAAGAAGCATATAAAAAAATAAACCCTGCACTAATCCTGCTTTTACAGCCTTTTTTTTTTGTTTTGTTACTGTATGCTCCAGTTGCTGCTGCAAAGAGATTTCTGGTGCAGGCTCTAGGTCCATTTAACAATTCAACTAATAATTGTATTTTATTTCTCAGACTATTAGCATGTAATGGAGCAGCAGCAGCCTTGGTTCCTGCTGTCTAGGAAGAGAGAAGAGTTTGTGCCAAGGGGTAAGTGCATTGCCTTGGGTCAGCTGGTCCCTCTGAATCCCAGAGTACATCTTCTAGGGAGAGGGAATTCACTGCTCCCAGCAGGAACTGGAGCTTTCAGTTGCTTTTCAGAAGATGAAAAAAAAAAAAAAAAAAAAAGCTACCAATGTGTTTCCTAGTGCTTTGTCCCCTTTTGTTTTTCCCCTTTTGTAATTCTCCCAAGTAACAGAGAGCTGCTTAAATGAGATGTGCACACTCAGAACAAGTTAATTAATGGTCTCAGCCCAAATTGGTGAAATCAGCATGCCTTGAGCAATGATTTAGCACTTCAACACTGACTGCCAGACTTTCACCTTCCAAGAGGTCTTTAATCCCCCATATTAACATTTAGCTGCCTGCTGAGGAGCCACTTCCAAGCCTCAAGCTCTTTGGGAGTTTGTTCTCAAGATAGAAGCATCCAGGTTCCCTACTAAGCTTAGGGGCTGGAGCAACCTGCAGAGCTTAGAGGGAACCAGCACAGCACTCTGACAACAAAGGGATGAACATCTGCTCACACCAACAGAGAGATAAACAGGAGAGCACAGAAGAGATGAGCTCTCCATCTAATTCCCATTTAGATCACTGAAGACTCATTTTCAAGGTACCATAAAGTTTCTACTGATGCAGCTTTAGAACTTGAATTCCTTCCTGCTAAAGCCTATTTTGATTCTGCTTCATCCAGCCAGCGTCTTCTCTTGCAAGATGTATTTTCTCATCTTATATGAAAGAACAGAAGAAACAGAGGAGGGTTGGGAAAGTGGAAAACATTTCTTAGAGCTACAAAGTTGTGTTTATCCAGCATGCTCAGATTCTGATTTGCAGCAGTCACTGTACCCCAGTATGAGCTGTGCACACTGGAGCAGACTGGTGACTGCTCTGAAGACCCAAATTTCTCTACAGCCAGGGAGAGCATCACTCCTGCCTGGGAAACGCTCCACATTGCAGAGGACAAGGACAGAGGTTTGAGCTGTGCACAGATATAAAGAAGCCACTGCTGAAGGCTTTGCAGAGGTCTTCCTCCTGCAAAGGCTGAGCCCAGGCTGGGCAGAACATCCAGAAAGCTGGTGGAATCATTATCCCTGGAAATGTTCAAAAAAACATGCAGGTGTGGTGCTTAGGGATATGGTTTAGTGGTGGACCTGGCAATGCTTTGTTAATGGTTGCACTCAATGGTCCTAGAGGGCTTTTCCAAACATAATGATTCTATGAGATCAGCCTCAGGGAGCAGAAGGAGGACTGGAGCACAGCCAGGTCCTGCTCAGGCCATCAAGGGGTGAATCTCCTTCCCCTCTTTCATAAGACCTGGCTGATCCCTGAAGATGCAAACAAAGCTGCTTCTCACCAGGTGGTGAAGAAGCAAATCAGGGCTCTCCCCACTCCTCTCCCCACACACCCACCCTCCACTTTCCCACTTCATCTCCAGGAAGAGCAGTACAGGCAACACTCCTGCTCTCTGCCCAGCTACAACAAAACCCATCTTTGCTGGGACACAGCCACTTAAAGCACTGGGGCAAGGAAGGGACATGGGGGACAGAAAAATCCCCAACAATGTAACCCAGCATTTTGGTACCTCTGACCAAAGCCAGCACTGGAAGCAGTTTTGTACAGAAACCTACTCCAGCACTCACCCAGTGTTTATCCAATTATGACATAATTTTTTCCTTCCCCAAAAGGATTAAAGCAACAAAGAGGGAGCACAAAGGGAGAGGTGGGAGGACTGCAGCAGCATGAGGCAGATGAGAAACCAGGGACTCCTGCCTTTGATGTTTGGATGATCACATCATCACAATTACTATGTCAAGGGCTCTGCAGTGTCACTGGTAAATAAATCATCCAAGGAAATTAACTGTGCAGGGAACTTGCACCGCAAGTCACAGCAGGTAAAAATGAGAACAGAGAAGTCAAAGCATTTCAAACAGAGGAAAAACTCCAAAATGCTACGAAAACAAAGTAAGTTATTTCAAATTATTTCTCTAACAAATACAAAATCTGGGTAGGTGCCTGTACAGGAAGCATAATAGAGACTTTAGATGCACTTGCTGTTCTTTGGGAAATGAAGCTATTAGTTAATTATGTGTACTCTGCTACAGATGAACAGAGGATAAAGAACTCAAGAATTTGTCACCTACAAGGAAATATCTGGCACTCGATACCCATCCTGATACAGCACTAAAAACCACCACAATACACTGCTTATTTTCCTTCATCACAAAAAATACATAAGCTGTCTCTCCTCCCCCTCCCTGCCATCACAATGAGGTGTAACACAGAATTTCATAATCCTCTGTGTTACACAGTGATCCAAAGCAAAATACCATCCCAAGCACTCAGTGATGATCAGTTGATTTGAGTTTCCTGCTAGAGCTGATGCTCATTTCACAGATGAATAAACAGATCCATATAGAGGTGTTTGCCCAAGATCATTGGTGCCAGGAGCAGCCAGAGCTTCCACCCACCCTCCTCAGCCACAGTACCTGACAGAAAACACCCCAAAACCCACTGAGCAAATGGACCATAGGAAAACATCACTGGCAGCACCTGGGAAGGGAAGGGATGGGATGGAGCAGACAGTAAGGTATGGCTGACCCACAGACATTCAGCCATTCTCTTTCCTCTGCCTGTGTCTTCTGCTCCCACTCAGTCTCTCCAGACTCAGCCAAGTCTAATTCCCTCTCAGCTGCTTGCCTTAAGCACCACTTCAACCCCCCTGCCATGTGCTCCCAGCCCAGAGGTGCAGCTCCAGAAATGCTTTCTAAATGCCTGTTTTGCAATTCAGAGCATCCCTAAACTCCTCCATCAGCTCAGTATTTGCCTATAATCCCCTTCGGATCTGAAGTGTTTATACAGTATTACTTGCAAGATTTAACTCAAAGGTGATTAATTCAGTTCTGTGATTTTTGATTTCAGGGCAGCAACAGAAAGCCTGGTTTTCAGCATCTCATGGACTTTGCTTGAATCAAAGCACTTAGAAATCTGACAAACAGATTTACAGCCCTGACAAGTACTCAGCTTTTTTTTTTTTAATTCAAGCTGGTTCCACTTTTAAAACACTCCTTTTTTTGCTTAACCCACCTAGCAATGGTGGGAGCACAAATCCCACGATCACATGCATAACAGCTGTATCATGTTTATTTTAATCAAAATCCACCCCATTCCACTTGCAAGTATTTAAAGCCCAGAGCTGGAGTAGGAGAGCAAATTAAAATAAGAACAGCAGCAAAAAGTGATGGTAACCACCACCATGAGCAATCACAGCTCTTGTCACAGCTCTGCAGCCTGGCCAGGGCAGGGGGAGGCACAGGACAGGGACAGGGGGAATGGCTTCAAGCTGACAGAGAGCAGGCTTAGATGAGATATTGGGAAGAAATTCTTTCTTGTCAGGGTAGTGAGGCCCTGGCACAGGTTGCCCAGAGAAGCTGTGGCTGCCCCATCCCTGGAAGTGTCCAAGGCCAGGCTGGACAGGGCTTGGTGCAACCTGGGATAGTGGAAGGTGTCCCTGCTTGTTGGAACTAGATGATCTTTAATGTTCCTTCCAACCCAAACCATTATATGACCACAAAACCACTATTTATTGGCTGAGGCTGTTCACAACACATGATAAAAACAGCTCCCTCTCATTTGATTTTTGCTAATTAAGCTTCTAATCGTTCAGGATATGCTTTGCTGTTTCCAGCAGTATCAGTGAAGACTAAAGTGCTCCAATTTTGAAAGCTGCTCCCAGGTTGAGGGACCTATCACTGCAGCCCCAACCTGCACTACTGCCCTGCTACCCTTTCACACGAAACCTGACACTTAAATGACATCTTAAAGGCCTCAAACTGCCTCTCAGCAAGAGCCACCAGCTAACACCACAACTTCCCTCCAAGATATGTGTTTAAAATTGCTGTACCTTCAAGCACCTCTAATTTCTCAGCCTGATGCAGCACCAGAGTCAGGAGTCTTCCTACCCACACGACCCCATGTAATAGAGTCCTCCTAAGCAGTAATTTATCCTCAGAGCAGAGTCAGGGAAACCTTCCCTGGCAGAAGCTTTATTGCTTTCAAACTCAACACCAGTTACATTTTCACAGCTGTAAGAAAAGATGATTTCATCTTAGTAATAGATCACAGATTGCTTTACAAACACCAGTGAATCCTCACAGACCAAACTCCAACCAAATAATGATCCTTTCAAGAGTCTAAAAGGATAAAACATACCTGACACAGGCAAAGTGAGGGTGTTTCAGATTACTGCTGTCCCACTAGAAGCAATGGGTGGGAAGTTGACCGTGGATTTCTCCAGTCCCTAGCCCGAGATGTGACACAAACCAAGTCCCTCACAGCTTTACAGGGTGACTCACTGCACTAGAGCTGTGTCACACTGACAGGAGCACAGCTCACCTTTAGCTGTGCCATTGCCAGCCAGGGCTTGAGGACCAGCTCAGCAGACAAAGCATCCCAGCTGGAAAACACATTAAAAGCTTCAAGACCCTGGATATGGCCTTGATCCGTTTTCCCCAAAGGGAGTACTTTTGCAGAAAAAAAAAAAAAGGATTTATTATTTATAGCAGAAAATAAGGTGGCTGACTGCAGCTGAGGATGCCACTTTTGATTTAGTAGATGTCCTGATGTGGTGCAGTATGTAAATGACACCTACACACACACACACACACAGGCTCCTGTTGTCACAGTAAAAAGTTTTCCCTGTTTTCCACAAGGAACAAAAGCTTTTCCATTTTAATTTCAATGGAATCAGGGCCTATATTCTAAATTTCCTGTAAGTTTGATGAGTGACAGCCAAGTCTGGTTCTCTCTACCTGAAGTTCTCAAAGCTCTGTGGTCCACACTCCTGTCTGGCCACTTTCCAGTCAGTGAAAATTACTTCATTTTCCACTATTAATTCCACATGAATTCAGGGCACACACTGTGACAAGGGACTCTTTGATGTAGCACTCTGTTGAATGGCTTAGAAAACTGGGCATCTCTTAACCACTCTAGGACTTGACATTAATGTTCAAGCTGTTTATTTTCCACTAACTTAGCAGGCACCAAGACACAGCACTTTGCCTAGACTGCTGTATTGCCTATCATTACAGTGGACATTTTTACCACATTCTGAAGAATTCAAATCTTTCCAATGGCTTCTTCAGGTAGACCTGGGAATCCAATACCAAATATACCGGTTATGTGAAGGGATTACATGGTCTGAGTCACTTAGAAAAATAAGATACAGATTGATAACATGTGGGTTTGTTCCTGGAACGGACAGGACAAGATTGGGGGATTATTCCTTCTCTCCTACAAAAAGGATAAAGTGCCACTTTCTAGGAAAAAGAACATTAAAAATATTTCTGGTGGTGCTCTGACAGGATTATCTTTAAAAAGAAATAGATCAAACAACATGAACAAACCTTGACACACTCAAATGAGCCCAAGAAAAGGCGAAGTCAGAAATCCAAAGTTCTGATCATCTTGAAC
>JAWWLV010000024.1:4783139-4822364 GCA_035041135.1 Platyrinchus mystaceus | reverse complement strand
ATGAACAAACCTTGACACACTCAAATGAGCCCAAGAAAAGGCGAAGTCAGAAATCCAAAGTTCTGATCATCTTGAACGCAAGCCCAGTAACAACAACAGGGCTATGCAGGATGCTCTGTGTGATTCCAGGTGAACCATAATCCCTCACTCTAATACATTAACTCCACTGGCAGAGCCCTGGCTGTGTTCATCAGTCACATGCACACACAGCAGTTCAGTGTGTAAGAATTTGTACCACTGGTTCAAATCTAGTCCCTCTTTTTTGTGCCAATTTCTTGGTTCCTGCTACAGAGCTGGTAAATTGTGAATCTATATAGATGTCAGCTCAAACTCTTTGCTGAGTGACCAAGAGCAACCAACTGTTCCCCACAGATGCCTGACCCAATGTTGCTACACTTCTAACAATGCAATTCAAAGTCTTGGTAAAGATCATAAGTAAGGGCACAGGAAAAAGGAGAAAACATGAAAGCAGAAACTCAAATGTAGCTTTAATCTGTTCTTTTCAATTGTATGCCACAATTAGGGTCACAACAAACATGCACTGCAGTAAAATGCTCCTGTGAGCACAGTCCTTGGGAAGGTGCTACTCTGAGCTCTGTCTCCATTTTCTGTCCTGAATGGCTTCACAGAAATCAAACCAGATTCTCTGCACAGCCACAATGAGATAACTGCAGTCAGGCTCCACACCTGCTGCCAAATGTTTTAAACATTTGCCCCAGTAGGAAATATGGCATATGAATCCAAAAATACTATTTATTCTATTCCTCTACCAGAAGAAGGGAAGCAAGAGAAGAGCTCGCTCCCTGTATTGCTTTTCTGCATCACTGTCAGCAACTGCATGGTGACAGAAAGTCCTTTCAGAAAAAAAGAAATCCAAATGTCTATTTTGGGAAGTTCTCATCCATCACATAGCATTAGAGATACTCAAGGGACTCTGGTTTTACTGTAATTTAACACGGAGATTTACATCCCGCCCCACCTCCTTATTTTACAGTCTTGGGTGGCTCTATGCTTTGAGGTTCAGTAGCTCCAAGGGGGGCTTCTATTTAAAACCATCTTTACTGCAGGAAATTTTGTTACATGACCCTTTTTGAAAATACTTTTTGGGGAAAAAAAACATCAGATGACTTGTGACTTGTGAGACATGCAGATGCAATGAGCAAGAAATACAAATCCTACTGCTGTGACCCAGAAAAAGGCACCCTCTGAAGTTCAGAAATGCAGACCATCAAATTGGAAAGGGGAAACATTTAAAACAAAATATTAAAAATCCACAGCTACTGGCAAAGGAGCAGGGGGGAAAGGCAGGCTTGACACGTGATAGAGAGCAAAAAGATGGGAAATTCTTCATTTTAGCTTATATGGTAACATTAAAATACACACACACACATAATTACACAGATTTTCCCCTGGGAACCCCAGATTTATGCCTGGTCTGTACAAGAGGACAGCACAGCTGTGACAGAGAACAGACCTGTAATTATGTCTCTGTTGTGCCATCAACAAATCCAGCCTTTATGAACATACATCCCCAGGGATGCGAATCCCTCGCAGCCACAGTTGAAAGCTCGTACATCTCCTGTTTGCAGCCTCATCTTCTCATGCATTTCATTGTGGGTTTAATTATTAGATGCCCACGAGCACATATATTAAGAAGGCAGAAGAAACCATGACAGAGCAAATCCCAGCTCTGCTGTTAGACAGGTCCAATAAACCAGGAACAAAGACTGTGGCAGCGAATGCTCGCCGTGCTCCTGCCAAGGCATGCACGGATCCAGGAGCAAGGATCCCAGAAGAAATGGCATTTGCTCACCTTGGTGGCACATTGTGAAATAGTTTACCACTGCTCTCACTACAGGTGCAAGGTATGGAGCTGTTTTCACTGCTGAAAATTAAATATCTATTGCGATGTCTTTTAAACAAGGGATGTTTAAGGGACGGCCCAAGCAAACCAGGCAGGGCTCCTGGGGATACAAGGCTGCTCTCCAGAGGGGAGAACAAAAAGCCTACCCCTTTGCAAATCAGGGGGAAGACAGTACAGCTGCCCCAAGGAGCTGGGAATGAGGTACAGCAGCAAGTGCATGTCACAGACTGTCCAAAGCAGGGGGGATTCCAGTTGCCCGCAGGAGGTTGTGTGGGAGCCAGAGTGGACAACACTTAGTCCTCTCTTAGGTTGCTCATCCATCTGGGCCAGGCACTCACCCACCAAACTGGGAAAAAGGGCCTGAAATGTTAAATCCCCAGTGCAGACAGCCATAGATGTCCAGAAGACAGAGTGTAAGAACAAGAAGTACATTTTCTACAGCAGCAGCATGTTCCTTGTTTCCTGCCACAGTGACCTACGTACCTGCCAGGGAAAGGACCCTTAATAGCAACAAATCAGAGCAGCAATGAGCTTTCTGTCCCAACAAACACATCTAGCCCTTTAATAAAAACACAACTCCAGGATTTGTCTGCTGCTTATATTCCTTACCGTATCCTAAATGAAGGAAAGGGGCTATTACCTGCTTTTTTGGACATGCCCTGCAACCCCAGAGCCCCCCTCTCCCCTCCTTCCCTGCACCATCATGTGCACAGACGCTGCTCCCTGGCCAAGGAGACCTCAGCAGAGGGCTGACCTGCTCTTCATATCCACTGACATGGGGAGAACACGTGCCACAAACATCCTCATAAAACACAACCCTTTTGGGAAAATCAGTGACCTTGCTGCTTTTCCCTGCCAGCAGCCCAAGAAATGCAGGCAGGATATTGCTCTTGTACCTGCCCTTGGCAGAGACCTCCCTGGGAATGTATCATACCTAACCAAGCTGGTTTCCATGGCATGGCTATAAACTTTCACATCATGTAAATGCACAGCTAGGTAGGAAAGTATAAACTAATTTTCTGTATGTTTTCACTCTTTCCATTTACAGCCAGTGGCAGCGCCATGGTAATTCAAACACTGTGACCTGGGATTCCTATTTGGCAAGTGCCCACACCCATTTTAAATAAGGCAGGCTTGGCCCAAAACCAGCCTACAGAAGGTGGGTTTTCCTTTGTCTCAGCAATGCAGGAAGCAAAACACCCATGAAAAGAGCCAGAGACCACATCATGATGGGGATGGGGATGGTGCAGGGGGAGAGGAGGCAGATTATTCTGAAAATACCTTGTGACAGTCACCAAAACAGAGTGACTAAAACAAGGAGGCAAAAAGACGACACCAGAGCAAAGATTGTAAACAGCAAGAAAAATATATGGGACTGTTTCCAGTGAGAGGATCACTGCAGAACAGCAGAGACACTAAAGAGGCTGTATCCCCACAGCTGCACTTGCCATGCCCGGCAGCACACGAGCACCAGGATAATGTGGTCATAACTCACAGAAGCATCAGCAAACGACAGTTTTCCTGCTCCCTGTGTAATTTAGCAAAGGCACAGACACTGGTCTGTCATATTTCTTCTGCTCCCTCAAAGCAGTAGCATCACGTTTTCTAGGGTTATTTTGGAGCTGGTTTAGATTTTCTTTAGCCAAAAACTCTGGATTAGGCAACCTTGATATTTAAGTAGCAGCCCAGGTTCATTGGTTCAGAGCAACCCTGAAAGCTAGACAGCTCCAAACAGTATAAGATTTCACTAAGAGCTTGAATGGGAACACCTTGGCACACATCCCTGCACAACAGCACCGATGTGCCCGGAAAGCCTTGAGAATTAATACTCCATTTGACACTACCGGGCATTCAGTGATCAGCTTTCAGAAATAGAGGGACACAGGAAGATGACAGTCTGCTTACACACAAAGCTGTGCAACCAACACAACTGCCTGCAAAAGTAGCTGGATTCATAGGAATTCCTGGAGAGCAGCCATGCAGTTATTCCTGCTCACAGGCATGTTCCTGCACACCCCACGGAGCGGCTGTGCTGGGCACCTTCACCTCAGACACACCAATGGGAGGTGTCTGCCTGTTAAATTTAAACTGAGGTAGTGAAAGATATTGTCAGAAAGTCCAGGGCTTCATCCTTTCTCAGAGCCTACATTTACACAACCCCTTTAGGAAGAAGAGGACCGAGGCCACTCTGTTGTTCAGAGCTGGGATCGACTGCAGCTGCAGAGCAGCACTGCACAAGTACCAGCCTGTCAGTCCAACAGACATGGGGATTCCTCCTGCTCCATCTCCCCTGCTATTTGCATTCATTCCACGCAGCACCAAATCATTCAAACCTCCTGCTTTACCACACTCAGATCCAGGAGCTGCACCCATCTCACATGGCCAGGGAACAGACTGCCAGCACCTCTGGGCTTGCTGGGATCCCCAAGGAAAGCAAGCCAAGGCTTGCCTGCCAGGGAATACAGCCCCTACCTCCAAGGCCACTGGAGGAGGTCATGAGCCATATCTCCTGGTAACACCTCTCCTCCAGAATTTACCATCTTCCCATTTATTTCTGAGCAAGCAGGAGAGCCTCAGGAAGAGTGAGCTCAAGTACATCTCCCTGCCAAACTTAATGGCTTTGTGAGGCATCCAGGTTTTCATGCAGAGACTGTCAAAACAAGGGCAGAAGAAGTAGTTTACACTGCAGAGCTGTGCATGCATTTAGAGAACACACCACCAGCTTTATGTTAGCAATTTTTCTTCTTTAAATGAATCTTTAAGATATACCTGAGGGTGTTCCACGTTTCTGCCCAACTGTTTCAAACCAGACTCTCCCTGCTCACAACATGCTTAAACCCAAATAACTTGCACAGCAAAACCCAGGAGGTGCCTGAGGCTATTTCCAGAAGTGGAGCCTCAAACCCTTTTGCAGACAGGCAGCTGTTTTCTGGACAGACACCTCCATATTCATGCAGAAGAGCTCACCTTACCTCCTCCTCCACATGCACCAACTTCATTCTACTTGTGTGCACAGATAGAAACCAAATTGGGAAGATAAGACTACCCTGGCAGGGGTATTGCCTAGTTTAGTTTTTCATTATTTCTGTGAGCCAACTAGGACTTTGTTTGCAAAGCAATGACAGTATTTAAATGATGCTGATTAAAACCATTCAGTCAAGACACCACACCTTTAGAAATACCGGCTATGTTTAATTTATGCTACAGCTTTTTTTTTTTTCCCCACCTCCCTGAATTCAGGAATTCAGACTTCCTCCAGCAAGACAAACACACAGATGATTAAATTCTTACACCTCCAAAGCATAAAGGCATGACAATATTTGGCCTTTTCCTGAGCAAGGTCTAAGTAAATTGGAGTTTTACCAGGACTCAAAGTCACTTGGATACTTCTGGACACAAGCCAGTTTCTAACTGAGCTGAGAAAAAACTTCTTGGGAAAAACCATCCCAGCACACACAGAACTTTTGATAGATCAGCTCCTGAAGGAGCTGGTACTGCCTGCTGTTGGAGATGGGATATTAAACTACCCAATTAATTCAGATAATTTCTACAGGCTTCACTTGAGACTTTAAATTTTGTATGAAGATTTCATCACCTTCACAGTGGCCAAGATGAAAGGGCATTTAACATGAGAGGCACAAGAATTTCATGGTGCACCAAGATAGCAGCACAGAATGCACTAAATCACAAACATCAGACTTGTTAACCCTCCCAGGCAATTCTACTGAGTTAAAGGTACTTGGTGCCTCCCATTCAAATAACCCCCTGTGGTTTTATTGTCTGGGAAGAGGAGTACCTTGCTTTGGGATTTCTTGGGAAGCAAAGTGTCTCTGACTCATTCTGTCCCATGGGTATAAAGCCACCCAGATCCATTTCCAGTATGACAGTACAAAGGGACACTCATTTTGGGACCCTCCCTGCCTTTGCTTTTCCAGACTTGCTCTTCATCCACCCCATGCTTGTTCCATGGATGTAGTCCCCAGATAAATATTTAGTTATATTGCTTTATAATGCCCTCCCACTTTCCAGCACCCAACTAGTTTTTAATAAGGAAACTGCAGCAATCCAAGAGACAAGTCAGATAAAATATTCACTGAGTAACTGGCCCGGGACCTGTACAGCTGTGACAGACACATCATGCCTGCACCAGAGGCTCTGCCCAGCTTGGAGGTGATTCATGGAGACAGGAGGCAGAAAAGCCAAACAGGAGCAGTGCAAAGAGCTTCTGAAAATGTTTTGACAACAGTTGAGAACCACCACACTCTTGTATTACCTTGTATTACAACTTTCTCCGAGTCAGCTGCCTCCCTTCAGCCTAGAGCAAACCTTCCAGCTCTTTTTCCTTAAACCCGGTATTCCCTATAGGCTAGGAGCTAATTTATGGCAATTCATTAGGCTATTCTAAGTCAGGCAGCAACAATTCATGCTGTAACTTTCCAAAATGAATTCTTCACAAAAACAGTACCCCACCCTGGCAAAGAGTTAATTAAGGATCCTTTTACCTGCTCTCTGAAGATCACAGGGCAGATGCTGTCAGACAGGTTTGCTTTCTGTTATTACCAATTTCAGCAGCAATTCATCTCTCCTAATCCCATTCTGAATATCAGGTACTCACACAGCCACACATTAAAATGAAATAAAGGGGGATTATTGTAACCACCCAGGCAGCAGCGTTGGTTGGGATGGAGCTTGCAGAGAGGACAAGAAACAACTGAATAAGTGGGGATGAGTTACTCTCTCTAAAATCTGGAGGACATGCTGTTCTTCTGAAGCCCCCCCGGCCCTCTAAATATTTGCTTGAGGTTTGCTTTATATGCAGAGTTCCCTGGCGGAATGGTGAGCATGCAGAGCACATTCCTCTCCTAAGTGTCTTCTTCAAAATTTGGGTAAATACCAGCACATTCCTGCCCAGCTCACACAAACAGTTTGGATTCTAATCCCAGGAGCAGAGCCTGAAAGCACAGCTCCTGCCTTGCTGCTGGTTTTCACTAAAACTAAGGATATGACAACTGATTTTGTCCTCTGCTAATCAGTATAATTAAATTCCATGAGTGGACACGTTTAGCCCAGTAAATGGTTACTCTAAACTGTATTTAGACAAAAAGGATAGCTGTAACCAATGCCAGGAGGTTCTTGCAGGTAAAAAAGTGTCCTGTATGTAAAGACCTATGATTTATGGTAATGAAGCCATTGTTAATGTTATATTAGTGTCATATCAGTACTGAGAATTTACTGGACAGTGGTAAATTTGAATTTAATTAAATTTTTCTGCCTATCTTGCCCTGTCCTCGCATCGGACATGGGTGTCACAGCTGGCTTGAAATAATTACACAGTGAAAAGGCAAACACAAAACTTTCAGAACCTTTTGTCCTTGAAAAGGGCACAAAGCACCATCAATAAATCTCTCTTGAGCCCTTCCTCCCAACAGAGTAAGGTGCCATGATTTAATCAACACTTTACTTAGGGACAATACCAGGCCATCAGGATGAAGCACTGAAAAAAACAATCCAAAACAAAGAAAAACAAACAAAACTCCACCCAAACCAAACAAACAAAAACACAAAAACAAAAACACAAAACAAAAAAGCAAACAACACAGTTTCAAGCAAAAGAAACATCATAATAAACTAGAAGATAATTGACACAGTTACAATTGAACACTGTTACAAATACATTTTACAGCCCTGGCCCATCACCAGGAGGGAGATGCTGATGTTGGGGAACTGCATAAAGTCACAAGGAAAGTCCCCCCCACCCCCTTCGATCCCGTCAGTATGTCTGGTCCAGGATTAATCTGCTTCAAAGCCTCTGCTCTGCCTTAAACACTCTGCTCGTTTTTCAAGCCAACATCCTGGGGCCTGGCAGGGATTTTTATCTGAAGAATTCCCTAACACAGAGTATCCCCAAAGCAGGCTCGTACCTGCTGCCTCAGCTCTCTGTGCTATCACTCCTCCTTGCACTGTACCGAGGAGTTCTCCTGCCTTCAGGTTTGCCCCCATCCAACATTTGTCATGGTTTTTAATTCACTGCCCTGTGCAAACCCCCTCTTGCTTTGATGTTCGTTTGCAGCCCCGGCCTCTGCTGTAAAGAGCCCCTCGACTCAGAATTGCAGCCCTTAAACTCATTTACTCTACACCAGCTAACAGAACCAGCTCACATGGAATTATTTCAAGAACATCTTCCCAACTCCTGAAAAACAGATTTTGCTTTGTTTTTAAACTTTCCGTGGTTGTTCTCCCTATGCACAAATATCCTTGACATTCCACACAGAATTAAACTCTGAATTTAAAGTCACAAGCCTTGGGGACCACCTCTCACATTCCACAAATGAAGGTATGAGTTGCAAACTTGCAGAATTTCTCAGGATAAAGAAACCAGTTAAGATGACCTAATTCCCAACAGCCTTTCCTTCTTTTTCTGGGGGGTAAGTGATGCTAAAGCAATATGATAACCAGCATCAGGACTGACCTCAGGACATCCAGAGCTCAGAGAGGGTGTGGTGTGAGTTGTGTGAGCCCAAAGCCTGCACAAGAGCCAGTGACAGCAGGGACTAAATGTGATATGCAGTCTAAAAAGCAGAAGTCCCTCCAGCCTGAGGTGATGAGCATTACTGCTGATAGCAACTCTTACACCTGTCTTAGCCTGAGAGGAAGAAAGCAGACTACATACAGGTGTTATGATTCATCTACTAAAAAATTCCTCATCAGACACCACCTCCTCCTCCTCCCAAACCTTTTATTCTTTTCCAGAAGCTTATCAGCTGCTTTGGGCAGAGCAGTACCTGGAGTGTCATCAGACATCTTTTTCTCTACAACAGGACTTTCCACTCCAGCCTGCCCCAGGAGGCAGAGCAGCCCTGAACCCCCTTCCCCAGGCCTGGGAGAGACCGTGGGATTTGATGGCTCTGGGGTAGAAGACTGGGAAGTGCTGTGTGGAGCAGCTGGAGATGGCATCAGGCAGAGATCCCACTCCTCTGTATCCAGTACTCACACACACTCCTGCAGCACATCCCTGACACTCCCTGAGGCCCAGCACTACTGTCACATGATACCCAGAATGGTGCTTTTACTCAGACAAGTTTTGCAAAGGCGACAGGCACAGGTGATGAATTGCCAGGAAAATCCCTTTTAACCACCGTGTGATCTTGGCATCCTGGTGAAGCACCACTGACAGCCCTTTAGCACCAAATACAGCATAAACACATAAGGTGTATTTTAAACCACATGCCCTGCCATCCTGTAGGATGCTCAGAGGAACCAAATATCCCATTTTCCCCTTATTCTCTCCAGTTCACTGTGTAAAACAATATACTTGACTATTCCTTGCAGCAGGGTGAACAGGCTGCTGCAGGAACATCTCAGCAGCACAGCCAGTGGTACCAGCAGTAGATACTGTGTTAGATCCACCAGTATGTTCTTCTAAATGGAAATGACTGGAGTTCATACCTTTGGCTCCGTTTCCTCCTCCAGATTTCAAGACTAGTCCTGTGAGAAAGGAACCAGGATCTAAATTTTTGCAAATACCTTCATTTGCCACTTCCTCTTTACATCTGGCAATTCTGCACAGCCCCACTTGGCAGCCCGAGGATGTGAAGCCACATGGAAAGCTTGAACCTAAAATCCAGGTGTGTGAGGGCCAAATCCTACTGCTCTGCAGCTGGAGGGTCGTGGAGGACAACACAGCCAGGTCAGGCTGTAGTCTCCAACCTTCCTCCTCTCTCAATAACCTACACTACCTCCCTGCTGTGTGTTAAAGGCACTAAACAGCTCCACCATTGAGTAAAGTATGCCCACTGTTGTTTAAGATTAGCTGTTACAACCCAGGCCAACACACCTAAGTGTTAGTCAGGGACTCCAAGTATCTAAGATTTAAAAGGCTGGACTGTAACCATAGAAATTACTGGCACATTAAAAAGAAAAAGGAAAAAAAAAGAAGAAATTAAATGCAACTTCTGGCACCTCAAAGTAGGTGTTTAACCTGCAACCACTGCTCCTTCACAAGGCACATCTCTAAAAGACTCATCATGTTGGAGCTGTACTGTGAACTCCAAGGAGCAGCCCCTTCCACCCTGCTCCAGGCAGCCCCATCTCTCCCTGCAGCCTGCACAGCTCAGGTCTCAGCTGAGGGAACAGAACACATCTCCCAAGCCTACCCTCATGTTTGTGCACAAGTAAGGGAAAGGAATGACACAACATCTTTCCTGACTGATACACAGAGCCATAAAAGCAAACACATTTCTTCTCCCCAAGCCTGCAGCAGGACTGCACACACCAAGCACAGCAACGGCCAGACTACAAACCTCAGGCTGCCTTTCCACCTACCTGGACTCTCTGGGTGAAGCTTTCTAAGGATACACTGCCAGGCAGTTCATTCCCTGCAGCATTTCCACCCTCACTGCTCACTGAACACTGCTGGCCTCAGTCCATCCTCTGGCTGCTCTCCCCAGCTCAGTCCCACCCATGGCTAGCTGTTGTCCTTTGGTTGTTGGTTTTGTTTTCATTCCCCTCCCCCAGCCTCCCCCCCCCCATTTTATTTTAGGACAGGACTACAGAGCACCACTAATACGCAGAAACAAAACCAAACAAGTACGACTTTGCAGAGGAAGTGCCAGACACACAGTCTGCCACACAGCACAACC
The DNA here is from genome assembly GCA_035041135.1 of Platyrinchus mystaceus. Taxonomy (NCBI): domain Eukaryota; kingdom Metazoa; phylum Chordata; class Aves; order Passeriformes; family Tyrannidae; genus Platyrinchus; species Platyrinchus mystaceus. The sequence continues at coordinate 4,811,861 of JAWWLV010000024.1, read as the reverse complement.
TGCCACTCTGTACTTCAACAGCAGAGCTGGAGACAACAATTGTTAAAAGCAAACTGGAAGCCTGACTCCTGGTGCCACTAAAATCCCACACAGCTATGGTTTAGACGAGAGCAAAGATGACACACTCAAATGCACTGGAATAAACATTCCGTGTCTCAGCTGCTGCACAGCCCAGGCTCTCTATGGAGCAGTTTGGGGCAGGGAAAGGGATTTCTCACACAGGGAGAAGAGGGGCAGCTCGCCCCCCAAAAAGGGTATGATGCCGTGACAGGGTGCAACTTGTGAAAGACAAGATGTTAAAGCACTGCTAACAAAACTTTCTGTCATTAAGCATCAAAGCTGGGTTTAAAACAGAGATTCAGGATGAGAATGAGGGGGTAAAAATTAGTCTAAGCACCAGCTCCCCAGTGCTCAAAGTGGAAAGAACCAAGTTAGCAGCAAAGTTAACTCCAGGCTGCAAAATACCTTCAGAGTACTCCAAAACAGTGTTAAAAACGCACTTAGTTTCACCTGACTGCATAGTTTTTCCTACAGATTTCCCCAAATACATTTGTTATGAAACTTGTTTAATGATAAATTGACATCTGATACACCAGATACCACAGCAGAGCCTTTTCCATTTTTGCTTCCTGGTTTCTTCTTCCTCCAGTGTGGTTTTCCACACTAGTCTAGATTATACACACACCCCCCAAGACCCTTCCCCTCCCTTCCAAACCCACTCTGTACCCACATGGCTTTGACTCACATCCTCTCTTCACTAGAGGTGGACAATCATGAAAACCCCATCCCAAGAGACCACTAAAACAAGTAATGTAGCACATCATGACAAATCTTCATGGAAGTGCACAGTACTGAAGCAGTGGCCACTAATACTTCTAAAGATGAAGCAAGGATTGCAAGGGAGAAGTAGGATCTTGCATCAAACCAGTAACCCCCAGCATGCACACATACCCTCTTCCCTCCCCACAGCCACTGTCAGGTCGACCTGAGAAAGCCCATGGTTTTCTTCTCCTTCCCCCAATGATAATCATCTCATCCAAGTGATAACCTGAAGAAGCCTTGACACTCATGTGTTTATCAGGTTCACGCTCTTGCCTACGGAAACAGCTGCCCAAGTTTGCTGGTGTCTCCTGAATGCCCTAAACTAACACAACACAATTAGATTTCAGCTTCATTCCACCTTCTCTTTCATGGAAACCCGGCATTAGGTGACTCCTCTCTCTGGTTTCCAGCAGATACATCCAATCCTTACAGTGATTTTCTTGTAAGCACAATGAAGGCAAAAACATGGAAAAGGAGTTATGCTGTTGCCAAGAGAGGCAGACTCACAGGGTCAGCATTAGGAAATACTGACAGATAAGCACATAACCACTCACTCTCTGCCAGATAATGCATCAGCCTGGAGGCTGCCAAGCAGACACCTCCTGGAGCTTCCTATTTCTGCCTCCCATGTAAGCAAAATCAGGTGGGGCTGGAGAAGGGATTAGAAGAAGTTCCTTCTCCAAACTTTTTCCACTGCGCAAGACCGCAGACTATTAAATCAGAAAAGATGTAACTGATTTTCAAGGTGTTTGAGACAACAACAAAGTCATAAAAATTTCTGTTACCTAGTTAAAAAATATTTTTTGAAAGCAAGAAGGATGAATCAAGTCCAGGCATGCAGAATCTAATACATTAGCTACCCAATATTTATACATCTCTCCATCCCACTAACAAGTATCCTTACAATAAATGCCAATTGTGTTTCAGCTGCTAAAATGTTAGATTCTGTGAACTCTCAGATAAGCTTTTTTGACAGTGGAGGAGGAACAAGTTATTGGAAACACAGTATTTTATTGTAAAACTGAGTAATATGGTATTGATTAGAAAGACTCCTACTTTACCACATCCTTGAACAGTTCCCACGCTTCCCATTTCTTTCTTTCCCATTTTCATGTGGTGCAGTCATGTTACTGAAACAGTATTATTAAGATTTAGGTCATTTAAAATTTGCTTTTAGCCAGGCCCTGCTGTCAGGCAGCATTCCTGCAAACAAAGACATTTCCTCGGTATTATGCACAAGAGGGAACTCGGTGTCGGAGTTAAACATGCTTGAATTGTATGGTCTGCAATCCAGAGGGCTTTGTAGTTTGTTTTCTAAACTAGAGACAGACATCTAAACTAACAGATAAAGAGAAAGTGTCAGAACAAAGTAAGAAAGAGAAAGCCCCCAGATCATGAGACAACTGCAGTGCTCTGTGCCCTGGGCACCGTTCAGAGATGTTTCCCAAGCTCCAGGCATGTATTTTTTCATCACTTTCACCTTCAAGAAAAAAAAGCTTGACAGACCATGTCACAATCTCAAATATGAACACTCCCTTTAAGTATCTTTGATACTTAAGCCATTTTACCTTTACAGGAGCTGCTTTCCTTACCGGTTTGACTCAGCTCTTGCACAACAGCTACCAAACATTTGTACATCTGCTTTCCATAACATCCAGGCAGGACTGCTAAGACAGATGCAGTAACCATGTCCCAGTAACCTACACATTCAGCACTGCAATGCCTCTAGAGGTATTTTGTCACATAAAATACATCAACGTGCTCTGATCCCAGCCCAAGGCTGGATTTCAGATGGCAGCTGCCTTTTGTGCGGTGCCCAGCGCAGTCCAGAGCAATGACTCTACCTCACTGCTCTCCTCCTTTTCCTCCTGGTTTTCTAGACTCTCATCCCCCTTTCCAAACTGCTCTAAAGCAACCCTCCATCTCCCTACTACATCTGTCATCCTCCACCTCTCCCTTATGTGAGTCTTAAACCCAAGTGAGAGCATTGAACACGGTCATGTGAAACTACTCCACAAGGTCTGACTAAAAGGAACAGCCTCTGCTGTGTTCTCAGGGCCAGGGAAGGCTGACTTGAGTGAAAACACTCCCCAAAACAGCCACTGATTATTTTTCTTACTTTCAGACTTCTTTCTAAACTAGACAAAGTGGTCTCTGTCCCCACATACTTCTAACGTCCCTCCAAGTGCTTCTAGGACTTGTTGGGAAAGGAGGGAAAGGATGCACAATTTCTGCTGATCTGTTTCACCTACTGTTTAAAAATAATTGAAATATTCCAGGTGTCTGTTTCCTAATCTTATGCTTCACTTCAAAGGTGGGAAAAAAAATAATCAGCTGGATCGTTTATTTATAAAGCTGGAGCACCTGGGAACTGGTATTTCAGTAAAACTGCAATTTCACATCTCTAAAAGCACATAAATATAGTATTCCAAGGAGGTACTATTTAAAACTGGCCTTAAGATTCTCATTCTCTTCAGGAGGGTCAAGATTTCATCATCAATTTTGCATCTTCTGTCACTTGATTTTCCGTAAGAATTTTCAGGATTAAAACCCTTGAAAGTAATCTCTTTCTTGGGAAGTTTTTTGCAGAGAGAACAATTCCCTGAAACCTTTTATTTTGACACCATACAGCAATAATAACCAAGAACGTGCAGAAGAATGTGTCTGTATATGTGCTTTGTTTCTGCTTTCAAGCACAAGGGGCTTGTTTCCAATGCAACACGAGGTAAATGGATTTATTTCTAAACCCATCTCTCCCCTACACTGGGATCTGAAAAAAAATAAAGGATTAATTGTATGAAAGAGATTTATATGTGGGGAGATTAACCAGCCTATGGAACTCTCTATCAAAGGAACTAAAGATAGCAGAGACATTAGCATGAGAAAAACTGTAGGGCTACATTTCTTACACATATTAAAGGGTTTTAGATGCCCATCTCCCACAGCAAAGGCACGGCCACACAGCAGAGGGTGACCAGGCTGTGGCCATTGGAACTGATCACTGCTGATCAATAACCACAATAATTGATCCCCTGCATTCTCCAAGACCAACAAGCAGTGGCTGAAACGATTCTTTTGGCTCAGTAACTCCACCATGCAATCTCAACACCAACCTAAAGGGTTTGAAAAACATTCAGCTTTGAGCTAGAGGAGCATAGCAGTGATCAGTCCTGTCCTGGCAGAGGAATGAAAGGACTCTGGTGCTTTGGGCCTTCGTACATTTGCGTTCTGGGGCATCTTGGCAAACACTCTTGGACAGTAGTTTTTATAATACTCTCTTAAACTGACAGATAACCCCGGTGGAACCGCATTTCTTCTCCCCCTTCAGCATTCCCCTTCCTCTGCACTGAAGTTTTGACATCTGCAGAAAATCTGAAGCTCTTGTCAGCTCTATGTACAGCTGACCCACCAAGAGCCTGGTCTCTAAACAGAGAGGCCACTGCACAAAAAGTATATCCTTTCGTGACTTTGCCCTGTAAACAGACTACACAGAAAACAAAGGACTGAAATTACAGTTCACATGTATTCCACGTGCACTCTATGTTTTTCAAAAATTACTGGAATTCTGAAGGAATTATGGTTTAATGGTTTGTTGCGTTGCTTTAAATAGCAAAAGAAAACAAAAATCCCTTCTTTCTCTAACCTATGTCATTTAACCACAGAACTGTTAACCATTGCTGAGAGCACTGATGCATTAGTGGGGCAAGAGGAAGGCTTAATGCTTTGAAATGGCTGCAACCAAACAACAGCAGCTTTGCCTGTGGCTTTTCACCATTACGTTGGATGCAAACTGCTTAGCCTGTTCAAAAACTAAGATATACATGCTCCAAAGCTGGCCAAGGAATGGTTCCCACAACTAAACACTGTCATACAACACCACTGGTGATGTACACAAGACAAGGACATGGCTCTTGTAAACAATGTCCTGTGACCTACTTACTGCCCTTGACTCTTGGCTTAGTCATGTTCTCAGCAAAGAGTTTTTAAGTATTGGCCAATCTTGCAGCACATGGCACGTGCTGGTTTGTCTGAAGCCTGGTTATAAATGTGGAGGTGCCAAGCCCAAGCCTCCCACTGGTCCTTCCTGTGATGACATGGTGGTCTGCAAACCTTGATCTTTCCTTACCTCTCACGTGCTCTGCAACTGTACTCGGCTGCTCAGAAACCCTTAAATCAAAATACAGCTGCTTTATGAAAACCCTTGTCTGCAGGCAACTCTTCACAGTCACTCTGCAATCAATTTCCAAGTCCAGCAGAAAAATTGTTTCACTGTGGTACTCCAGTTAGGAATGAACAGAACGTGAGTCAAAACCTAGTATTAGCCCCTTAAAAATTTGCTATTTTATTCTCTATGTTTTGGTATATAATCCAAGAGGAAAAGCCTGAAATGTGATTTAACCACAAGGGTCTCATAGTAAACCACCTCAGGAAAAGCTGTAACTTTTATTGCCACGTAACCAAAACACACAACATCTTTCCTTCCCCACGACGTGCTTGGAAGGAGTGACTAAGAGCATCTCCCAAGTTGGCTCCTCTCCCACTGTGCCACTTCTCTGGGCTGGCTGGCCAGATCACAGCAAGGCAGGGCCTGGTGCTGCTCCTGAGCTGAACTTTCAGTTGAAACCAACACAGACTGGAAGGGGCACTGGACAACACCAGTACTGTTGAGGAACCGTGTGAGCTGGAAGGATCTCAGCTCCTCTGAGCTGGGTTGGCTCCAGTAAGTAACTCAAATATATTCCCAATAGGAATGGAAATCTACATAGAAAAGACCGACCAAAAATTGGTGGCCTGAGCATCTTCTTATTTATCTAAGTGTTAAGTCAGGCACTTCCAGCCAGATAAATCAAGCCAAAATCTTCAGTAAGCCATCCTGCCCCTTCTGCTTCACTCCTGTAGATGTTAAAGCCAGGACAGGCTTATAGGAAGAGTAGTGTCACCCTGATGGGGACACTGCCTGACAACTTTGGGACCTAGAAATCATTTAACACCCTATTGCAGCTTCTCCTCTACTGGTCTTCCCAGGTTAGCCTGTACAGCACCACACCTAAATAAAAGGTTTCTTTGAACCCTGGGATTGCTCAGCTCTGCAGGACAGCCAGGGCACACTGCTGTCCATGGCTCAGTGATCACCAAGTCCACGGCACTGAGTCCCAGGAGACACAAGGGGTGCAGGGTCCTAATTCTACCTTACTGTGTCCAAAATCTCACATCAACCCACTCTAGGGAACACAGGTTTCCCAGCCATGTTTTCCAAACATCCATGACTCCCCCCCACCCCTTTTGCTACTCTTTATATTCATGTAAATGCTGTAACACAGCATCCCGGGAGAGGGAAAAAAAAAAAAGCAAACAAAAGACATTATAGCCAATTTGTATGGAAAATCAATTAAGTTCAGACATCTCATTAACCTTCTAACCTGCTTATCCCCCAGCTTTAATTTATACTACCGCTTGCAAATGGATTTGACACATTGGCCCACCGTTTCCCTGGGAAGGTGCAACAGGCACGAACAGAGCCCTTGGATCCCAGAATACTCCATTTATTCAGGTCCTTCCCTCCCTCCTCCCTGCCATTCATTGGATACTAAGAAGCACTGGAGGAAGAAAATAGGATACAGAAAATACGCAAGGGCTCTTTCAAAATTATGTAAGCCCTGCAGTGGGCCTCCTTTTTACCTTCTGCTGCTTTCATTACCAGAAATTACAGCAGACTTGCCTGTATTAAGAATGCCCATCCATGGCCACATCAGCCAAGTCCCACAGGAGTGGCAAAGCCATGCTCACAGGAGTCTTTTCGTGCCACACTTCACTTCCATGCAGTCACAAGACTGAGACAGGTAACACACACAGTGAAAAAAAGTTATAGGTGGTGCATGGAGTTTTGTTTTTTTATGTTAAGCCTAGGAAAGAGCCCCAATTTCTATAGCTGAGATGCATTCACAACCTTTACTCTGGGGAACTCTACAGCAATTTCATCTCACTGGCCAGAAAACATCCAGCTTCAGAGAGCAAAACCTCAGCATTCTCACAGGAAACCACAGAAAAACGGTCACCTGCACCTTGGACCTCAGGAATCCATTCACTCCTGTCATGTTTTCAAAATTATGGAACTCCAGGGCTTGTTAACACACTGAAAGGTTTCTGTACAATCCTGGTCTTTTGACTAAGATAGCATGCATATTTCTAATGGACTGAGAAGCATGTTCTTAGCAGGGGTTTCTTCATGTTCAGTACATCAGAACCAAACTAAAAAGATAAGTCTGATATGGCTGCACCCATGCAAGTCCAAGGGAAATCAGCAAGATGAATCTCCACATAAAACAGAAAGACCAATCCTTGAAATCCATGCTGCTGCAGGAAATACAAATCTTTCCAAGGCAAGCTCTTCAAAAAGAGGGAAAAGGCAGCTTCAATAGAGTAATTTTAAAAAAAGCAGAGAACACAAGTGAAAATATGTACATTTTTCTAAGCCTCTGTATGAGCCAGGCATAAGTAAAGCACTGCAATCCTCCCCAGCCTGCAGACATGGCTCTCCAGCCAGTGCCCCTGCAGCTGCTCAAAGATTTCCCAAGTTATAGCCAAGTAAAAATTGATTAAAGACTCAATATTTCACTGCAGCTATTAGGAATCCAGCAAAAGTTACAAGAAAGAGCTCAGCTGCTTTTTTCTTCCTATTCGGCAAAACTCTAAATAAAGGCAGAGCTTAACACAATCCCCTAAAGGAAAAATCAACAGCCCCCCAGGCAGCAGCTGTTCACTGCCCTGTTCCAGCAGAGACTCACAAACACTTTCAAACGGATCTGTGACTGAAAACCAACACACTACAGAAGGTGGGGACTGGACCCTTTGGGAGACACTGTTCCAAAACGCTCCTAACCTGGCCTCTCCCTAGATCTCACCCTCTGGCCACTACAGGCACTCCAAAACTTGTTTCCAGGAGTGATGCACTCAACAGTTTTCAGCTGCATTCAAAAAGGCTACACTTGTTTAGCCAAGGACCCACCTAATCCCTTGTATATTGAAAAAAAAAAGGAGCAGTGAGGTCAAAGGTAAAGCATTACCTTATTTTACATCATACCAATGATATGTTAGAAAGCCCAGTCTAGAAGCACATCAGTGTAATTGAAACTGATATCAAGTGGTGCATAGGCAGCCAGAAACCTCATCCTTGCTACGCAGCAGGTCCTAAGTGAAGTTTATTTCAGTTTAAATTGTTACAAACCCATGGAATGGCAGTTTAAGTCGAATTTAAACGCTCAGGAAAAATGAGAATTTCCTCAAAATAGGTAAGTCTGAACTTAAAAACTCCACAGGGGAGAGGGAAAATGCACGTCAGGGTATCACATCCACAGAGAACCCGTGCTAAGGGACGGGTGGAGGAAGAGAGAGGCGAGAGGAAACACACGGAGAACAATACTGGGAAAGGGACTATTCTGAGCGAGAGGGAGGATGCGAGGCCAAGAGCCGGGCAGGGAAACAAGTGTAACAAAGGCAGAGGAAGGGCTTCCTCGCTCCGCAGGGATGGATTTCTGTCTGAGCGCGTCTGTCCGCTGCCCTGACGGATCCTGTGCCGGGGCTGAGCCCAGCCTTGCTCGGCTCCTTTCTCCAGCGGAATGAAGGGACAGATGCCCACACCGCTCGGTCCCCCCTGGCTGGCAGAGTCAAAGAGGCTGGGGATGCCCCACGGAACGGGGGTGGGGATGCTCTTGACCCCCCCCAGCCAGACAGTGGTCATCGCCCCAGCCAGAGCGGGTCACAGCGGCGACTCTCAAACCATCACTGCGCCCCACTGGGAATTCCACCCTCCCCGAGCGACTCCAGGTTGGCTTTTCCTGGCGGTCCCGCGCTCCTCCACCGAGCCCCCGAACTTGAACCAGGCGGCTGCGGGGCCGCGGCTGGGTGGGCGCATCGCGGTCCCCGCGTCCCCCTCTCGCTGTCACTGCTGGGGGGACCCCGCGGCGCCGCTGCCCCCATCACCCCCCGGAGTCTCCGCATCCCCGCCCGCCCGGAGAACAATGCCCGGCCTTACCTTGGCGGGGGCTCCGCGGTGCGGGCAGCCCGGGAGGCGGCCGAGCGCAGGGGGCTGCCCGGCCGAGCCCAGCCCGCCCCCGGCCCCGCCGCCTCTCCCCGCGCATCCACCCCGCGGCCCCGGCGGGGCTGGGCTTAGCGCCGGCCCCGCTCCCCCCGAGCGCTGCCCCCCGAGCACAGGGAGGGCGAGGGGCAGCTCCGCCCCGGCTGCGGGGACCCCGCTCCCCGCCCCGGGTTAGGGGGGGGGGACGACCCGCAGATGCGCGGCCGCTCCCGGCAGCGGGAGCGATGGATGCTCGGCTCGTGTTTACATCCCAGTGCGTGCGTGTAACCCCCGCCGTCTCACCCCTCGGAGCGCCGCAGCCGCCTCCCCGCGCTGGAGAGGGGACACGGGCAAGTTAGAGCATCCTGGTCCCCAACTTCAGCAGGAGGCGGAGCAGGGAGGGACAGGTCCAGCCCCGCTCCCCACAAACACGAGTGGTCAACACCGGCAATTCCCTGGGAAAGCTTCCCCCGAGCCGCTGCGGGTCCTCCCCTGCCTTTGTTTTACTCCCAACTGCAAGTCACAATACCGACACAAGACGTGTGTCATCTCCTCTGAGGTGATGGATGGTGATTTCTCCCGGGCAATGGGAAGGGGCTGGACTTGCCTAAACCCAGACACCTCTGTTCGTAAGAACCCTTTGTCATCCTCGCGATGTGAAACAGAACAATGAGATGAGTTCAGGAATACCCATGCTGGTATGTTACAAACAGGCTTCTAATTACCATATGGAAATGAGCTGCCTAAAGTAATGAATCGCAGCCTGGCTATTGTTTGGGGGGGTGTCAGATAAACTGGAGGTGCTGGCAAGCGATGGTAGAAACCAGGCTTGTCGTTTGCAATAAGCAGCAGCATAGCAAGTCCTGTATATTCCACAAAACAAATCACTGCAGCTAAAACAGTACTTGTGTTAGTGAAGAAATTCACTCTAATACTTTGCAATGAATGAGTATGCTGTTATTTTTTGGAGAAATCACACAAATCTTTGTCCATTCATTTAACCAAAATTAAGAGGCTTACAAAAGCCTCCTAGGAAAATGAGATTTCTTTTTTTTTTTGCCATAGAATTATATCAAATAATGGTTATTAGCCCCAGCAATACCAGTTCTTCCTATTTATCACATCTACAGATTGCAGTACCAGACTACCTGGTGCTTTTCTGAAAGCAGAGTAATAAACACAGCTTGACTCGCTCACGTACTTTGCATTCATCTCCATCTCCAGTGGCACAGCATTCCTTGGCTATATTGCACCCATGCCATTTTAGCAATGATCTCTTCATGCTCTCCTGGTACTTGCTGCATCAATCATGCTAATGATGCTCGTTCTCTTGCCTCTCCTCCCTCATTTCTGCCTGCACCTGAGGGCCCCCACGCCTGGTTTTCGCTGCCATCTGATTTTTCTGGGTTTTTCCTTCCTGTAAGTTCCCCTGGGGTTGTGGTTTGGGGACTGAAGTGCTCCCAGATGTTTCCTGCTGCCAGGGAGGTGGCAACATTTGCCTCTTCTGCTCCAAGTTTACACAAGTCAATCACAATGTAAGAACAACTTGAGATCATCAGGTCTTGTACATCACCCCCCTAAACTTTCTCCTGTATACTCTGCATATTGCAGATCCTTTCTGCCTGTTTTACTCAAAAGTTTCTTGCACATTCATCTGATGGAAAGTTTATCTGCTCCCTAGAAATACCAAATAGATAATTTTAGCTACATATACCACTGTATCAGTAGTCTCATCCCTGCCTGATTTCCAGCCACCATCAACCACCAACTCCCAGTGGGCTCTGTACTGCAGATGTTGAACCACTACTATGCAATATCCCTAAAAAGATTGTTCTACAGCACAAGAAATTCTATCACTACTTATGACTTCAACCATACCCTCCTTCCTGCATGTAATACTTCATTAGGGGAAATTACACTGGCAGATATTTTGATGTGATGTATGCATCCATTTGGCTTCCACAAATAACCTTAAATCAAAGTCTAGAGGCAGAGGAGTGAGCTTCCTCTGAGCAGAAAAGGTCAGCCAATATTTATAGTAGCTGAAATAAATGGGCTTTATCTGGTTTATAGCTGTATTATAATACAATCAGGAGCTTGCAGAAAATACTGCAGCTGCACCTGAACAAAGTAGGTACAGAAAATGAGTGATAGCATTGTACAACAGCAGAGAAGACCTTCAGTGTGATTGCTGACGGGATGCAGGGCAAAATTCTTCAGCTGAGTAATCTCTGCTGGCTTTACACTTGATCCTGGGACACCAATCCACACCAGGACCCTGCTGTGGTAGGTGTCTGACAAATCTGTAACACCTCTTGCCCTCTACAGCAAAGAGGCCAGAAAAACGAAGGACAGAAAGGAACCTGAAGGCTTGGTTTGCCTGGGATCTCACAACAAGTCACAAAGAACGTCTCCCATATTCAACTACAGCTCACAATAAAATACCTCAGGTTTGGTAAGAAATTTCACTTCTAGTCCACCATCGGGAGCAGAACACAAAGTAAGACTTAACAATAAATTCCTTTTGCCTTACTTGGCCACCAGCTATTTACACAGTTCAAAACTCCAGCGATTAAACACATTGCAGCACAATTAGTCAACACATCTATTTCCTAAGGGTTTGCAGTCTGAAACAAAACCTCTGCATTCCTAGCCCTGAAACATTACTTTTTTTGGATATCAATTTCTTAAGCTACTCTCTGAAGGCTGTGGACATGAGAATCAGATTGGAAAAACTGAATTTCTGCTACTTTCTTTACGTGAAAGGTAGACCCAGCTCTGAACAAAATCCCTTTATGGCAAGGAAGGAATATTAATGTTTTAAAAGGTACTTTGCCTCTCTGCTGAGATCTTCCACTGCTGCTAATCTGTACAAACTGCCAGAGTGGGTATCATTTATTATTTAGGATGAACAGTGCCAGGCTAAATGGACGGTGAGTCCAACCCATCACAGCACTCTTCTGGGAGACCCCGGCAAAGACAAGATATTTATGTAGTTTGGCACTGACATATACAGATCCTAAAATGAGGAATCACTTGAGGAATCGTGAGGCACAGAGTTGCTGTATTTCATGCCCTCTACACAGTCAGTATTTACACAGCAGGTGCTAGCAGCATGTATCCAGATTTTGTAGGATGTAGGGGGAAGAGTCGCTCTTTAGCTGATACCAAAAATCCTCTTACAGGTTCTTTTGGAGCTGGAAAAAAAAGATAACCACTCCAGGAATAAAGTACTTTGCATGACTGGAGGTCCTTCCTTGCAGCCCAACTGAAAAAAAACAGAATATATTCTCATGCAAAATCCTCCTGCTTGTCTCCAAATGCTTTTGTTGCTGATTCCAGCTAAGTTGGCTGATTTTATCCTAATGCTGAGATGAGCACTCACGTGCTGGAGCTGTGCACCTGTGGTGGAGCACGAACCTCCAGAAGAGAATGACAGCAAACAGCTTGGATGTGATCCACATTCACCTCGCAAACAAGTGGTGGCGTTTCAAATATGTGCACAAATCTTTACAGCATGGGCACGCAATATGTTAGAAACAATTCAAGGTAGACTATAGTCAGCTCCAAATTCCCACAGCTGCCTCAAAAGAAGCTCCAGAAATGCCACAATCCACCTGTTGTGTTACAAATCTAAACTGGAATGAACAGATTCTAAAAGCTGCTCAATCCTGAAAAACAACTTGGGTGCTTCCATGTAAGATGTTTTCCCAGTTATAAAGGGTGTTTTTCCCCCCTTTCAGAACAGGTCTGCTGAGCTGGACAGCAAAGTCTTAGCTCCACACATTCCACTTGCACAAACTGATTTCCCAGTTTTCTAACCCAAAAAGCACAGGAGCCTCCAGGACAGGTAAGAGCCTGAGGTAGCTACAGAGTTAGGCGAGGCTGACAGTCTGTTCACTCCTGAGCACAACTCTCCTCCATAACAAAAGAAAGAAGAAACGCCCTCCCGTCCTTCCTGCTTTCCTTACTTTGCTTCTCCAAAGTATCCTGGGGTCTGTTCCTCATCAAGACCTTCTGCAAGCACTGCCTATTTTTGTATGTGATGTGGTTTGTAAAGAAGCAGAAGACAAGGAGTTGCTGGCTTTTCTCTATCTGTTTTCAGATTCATATCACTGAGTAGTCAAATTTTGTATATTTTTAGAAAGGGAAATGAGGTAAATAAAATGCAGAAAGATAGAGTAAAATGATATCATTTACCTTAACTGCCAAAGCACACAAAGTGTTGTTATAAAAATACACCAGCAGCCCTGAGTCCTGAGAAACTCCTTACAAAGCCAACTTTGGATGTCAGGATTCAAATCCAAGGTCCAAGTTCAGCAAACACAGTTGTACATGCTTAATCTCAGCTTTCACTGGGGCTCCTGGGGTATCACTGGGGCACCAGTGCACTCCTGATGAGAGGAGCACGTTTGCACCAGCCAGTTTTACAAAGCCTGGCAGGGCTGAAGTGTCTTTGTTTATATCTGCACCACGACACAACTCCTGTTTTCAGGCACAGGCTCTTGTGTATTGTCCAAAATAATTAACCACATTTTCCAGACTGCTTCCTTTTGGTGCTTTAAAAAGCTCCTCGATCAAGCCTGCATGATGCCAAATTATTTTTGAGTTATCCCTTGCCTTAAATATAGATGACATTCTAAGGTTCTAAACTATTATCAGTACAAAGTTACTTGAACATGGGCAAAAAATAGGGTTGATAATTATGTCCAACAGTAAACCTCTTAAATATTGCTGCACAATCTTCAGTTTCTATTTAAATGTGTCTCTGTTCGCAGATATTCTTCCCTAATACTATAAAGGCAACTAGAAATGGTAATGACTGTAATAATTTGCTGATAATTTGCTCTTTCCTACAAGCCTGAGACTTACACTCCATGTCCCACTGCCAGTTTTAGCCTCCCCATGTTGCAGAGAGATTTGTGGTGATCTTTTCTGTCCTCCACCCAAATTTCAGGGCCTAAAATTTCAAGGCCCGGATGGATGGAGCTCTGAGCAACCTGGTCTAGTGAAAGGTGCCCCTGCCTATGGCAGGGAGTTGGAACTGGATGACCTTTAAGGTCCCTTCCAACCCAAACCATTCTGTGATTCTATGAAAACTAGATAAATGAACCTAAGCTTTATCCACGCCATCACCCTGCACCTCCACCCTCTGAGCTTGCAATAACCTATTCCATCTCCCCATATTGTCTGTTTTTATTGCAAATGAGATCCTGTCTCCTGCACACAGAATTGAGAGCAGTTGAGCTCAGAGACTGCAAATAAACTCTGCAGAAGGAGCCAAAGAATTTTTCAAAGTTCAGGTTTCTCAGCCCCTAATTTTTCCAGTGTTCCTGAACAAGAGGCAGTTCTGCAGGATAACAGCAGGACAAGAAACACACCCAGGTCCCACACATGCTTTCACAGACCTTTCCTTTACCCATGCACAACAATAACAAAGCAAGGTGGAGCCATGGGTGTTACTCCTATTATCATCAAAACTGTCCTCACAAAAATGATGCTCATTCTGATGGCTGATAGCACAATCTACTGGGCTTTTCTTGTATTTCTCACTTCATTATTCACACCCTATTCCTGTTTCCACAGAATTCAAGGCGGATTCCAAAGGGCAAAGTGGCTCGTTAAAGCCTTTCAGTCCCAACCATCCTGCACTCCACCCACCACAGTATTGCATCCAGGAGTCACTGAAGGTCTCCTGAGCACTGTTGAGCAAGAATGTGACTTTCTAGAAGACCCACTCTACATCTGCAGCATCAGTGATGTCAGAAGACATTCTGCTTCTGAGGATTTCTCTGCATCCCTATATATTTATATCTAATCAGAAATGGTAGAAAGATTTTTACATTCATATTTCTGCTAAACCTGTGCATTCAGAATGACTTGAAGTATTCATTAGTTTTTTAAAGATACACTTATAAAACAATTCCCCAATTTGTTCCAGGACTTATATTAGCCCCTAAAGATTCGAGTTGTCTTCCACATATTCAAAACATTATCCAAACGGCTCAAAATCCGGCCTTCTAGTGCGAAGGGATCTAGAGACCTTGCCATGTATTAAAAAAACACTACTCACTGTCTCCTCAGGAGATCCAGAGGCACATTAAGACTAGTATTATCAGCTTCCCTCATTTTTTTATAAATGGAGATGGATAAGGGTCAAAATGGGAAACAACAGGTTAACCAGCAAAAAAGCTACACTCATGAGTCCTAGTCCTCCTCATAAATCCATCCCCATGCACAGACACCCTCCGTGTGTCTAGAGCCCAAAATGCCACCAGTTACTCTCCTTTTCAGTCCTTGCTAAGCTACAGATTGTGAACTTCAGCTGAGACTCAAACATCAGTCACACTCACCGAGGTCACTATGGACTACACCACTATATGAGGCTCACAAGAGGAGGGTCTGGTGGGTTCTTTCATCAGTCCTGAGGGACTGGTTTGCTGGAGGCTCAGCACTCACGGACGGGCAGGGCAAGATGCAAGAACAGCCACTGTACACACCCCCAGAGTTAGTTCTGGGATGCAGGGGAGAAAGACTTCTTGCAAGATGCTGTTTGTGCTCTCAGCACTTTCTCTATCAGTTTCTCTTCCTACAGACTATTTTACAATGTGCCCAGGCCAGTTCTCCACCACTTTATTGTCCTGTGATTTTGTTTGATCACTAGGGAAGTACTGTCAATTTTTTTTTTCCAATGCATCAAGAAAAGAATTGCTTTATCCTCTCACTGGTTCTTCTATATCCGAGCCAGAGCTTGAGGCTAATTTTCTTCTATAGAAGGCACATTTGAACTTCTATTAGGCACTTCTGTCTCTGGGCATATTTTCCAGCCATAAACCAGGAGCACAGATACTCTGGTAGGTGTCAGGCATATCTTGATGGCTACACGGAGGTTTTATGTGAGGGCTTTTTGTTTTGCCTTTTCACCAGCCAGTCTAGGAAGACACATTGAGATGGAAAACAGCATAACACTAGAGGCATTTAACCAGCTAAAAATACTACCAGAGGGTCAATGGACATAATTCTGACAAACAGAGTCCTGCTTGTTGGATCCTGTTTATTTGATCGTAAGAGCTGAAACTGCTCCAAAGGGTTTTGTTATGCTGGTGTCAAGGAGGAATAATGACATTGAGCCCATGAGATTCACTCTGTCTCTTCAGTAATGCAACCTAGCTCAGACTCTGACCCTGAGCCATTGAAAATGAACTTGCTGACCTTCCATTAGAGCTTCCAGCCTCTGGAGTGCTCTTCATGGGTACTCCAAAATGACTTCTGGTGAATGAGTGAACTATGCAATTACACTTATGGAGAGTCTTGGCCTCTCCATATATCAAGGGACAGAGCCCACAAACATGTCCATCTGAATGAAACTCAGCTGTGATTCAATGGGCAGTGATTCTATGATTCTGTGTTATGTAGCTCCATGAAGATAAAAGTCCAACATTAAGTGTCCCCCCTCCAAAAAAAAACTAACCAAACAACAAACCAGTAAAAAATCACTGTGATAAAGTTCACCTAAGCCACACTTTAGCAGCATTTTTACCCTCTGATTCAAATCCCACCTCTGCAACCCACACAACCTCATAGGTTTTTCCTATGAGCTCACCAAAGCCATGAGATAAGCTGAGCTCCATGATGTCTCTAAACACTGCATCAGCAAGGCAATGCTCAAAAACTCACTTCTGCAGGGCAGCAGCAGCAGAAATGCTCCAAAGGGTTTAAAGAACAGGTTAGGAATGGGTTTGCCATGGAAGAAAGCGGTATAGGTGATCTTACCTTTGCCAAAGAGAGGGCCAGCAGATGCCTGAGGGACATGGAGCAGAGCACGGCCCTGCCAACCAAGGCTCAGCCCTTGGGTACCTGAGCAAGGCAGGGCCACAGCTGGTGCTCAGCTTCAGGTGGGAGTGCAGATGATGAAGCAAAATCATAGAAGATGTGGATCCATAGCCAAGCAGGGAATTCAGTCTCTGTGCAGGCTCCACAGCCAGGTATGGCTGAGCTCCTCCAACACGACTCAAGAAAGACTAAACCCCCCTGGCTGAGCTTAATTAGGCTCCTGGGCCCATGGGAATGGGTGGAGCACTGGGTGAGGCTGGTGAGGGCAGTTAAAGCTAATTAGTGGCTTCAGGGCCCTGTCAGAGACCCTTTCAAACTAGTTCTGAACAACTTCACACAGTGATTTTAAAGCTTCCACAACCAGGATAAAGTCTGCACTTCCTGCAAATATTCTTCTCCATTACATGTAGTGTTGGCGTCTCCACTTCCAGCAGGTTTACAGAAGAGGTCAGAAAAGTGCTTGGCAGGGAGGATTTAGATAATACAAAAGGCGTCTCTGTGTGGGAAAGGCAGGGGGACAGGAGGCTGTGTCAGGAAAAAAAACTTAAAGCCAGCTCTGATTTTTAACCTCTGGCTGGAGAGCAGTGTAAGGGCTTCACGGAGTGGGGAGGCATCGCAATGAGACTACTTGAGTCGGAGTCAGCCTCCTTTTCTTCTTTTCTTACACTTGTGAATAGTCTTTAAAGCCAGAAGACAGTTTTTGTTATTTTCTGGCTCATGCAGGTTAGCACAGAAGGCTGGTTTTGATAGATTTTTATGTCTAGAAGAGGAGCAGCATTTGCACCTGTTTATGTTGTATAAACAAACAAACAACATCTCTGATTAGAACACATTATGCCAGGGCTTCCAGAAGTTATCCACGAGCCTCTGCCTCATTAAAACTTAAGTTAATTGGGTCTCTACACCTGTTTTTGCAAATCCCACCCTGCAAATTCAGAAAATATTATCTGCTACTAGTAGAAAAACTTGTCTGGGAAGGTACAGAGAGTGCACAGCACCTCACAGCAGAAAGCCTTTAATTACCACCTAATAATCACCACAGTGATTAAATTGTCATCAGTTCCTTGCTAGCTCCTCTTTAGCCTCCTTTATCTGTACTGAACTAGTAGGGAACCTGGATCAAAAAGGACTAAAAGTGAGGTGGCAACTCACTGCCCTTCATTTCAGGGGTACAGTTGTATTAAATCAGCTTTATTTCTTAGGTATGCTTGACATGTTACAGCTTAGAAGATGACAATTTCATGGGAAAGGATTAGAATAGTTTGGTTTGTGTTTAACGAATGCCATCTTAGATCTACATTTTCTGCTTTCTTAAACCATAAAGGGTTCCCAAATCTGTCGTTTTTCACACAGAGCCATTTGTTCAAATTGCTGACTAACCTTGCAACTGTGTGCCCCTTTCCTACTTTTTTTCCATTAATAATCATACACTTTCCAGCTATGGAAATTGTTGTATCTTAATCTTAACTGCAAGTTGATTTGTATTCACTGGACCATGTGGATAATCCATGAGAGCCTATGCTTAAAAATTGCTGCTGAAGTCAGGGCAGCCAATGCAGATGGCTACAGAGCAAGGATAATCTCTGTGTGGGTTTCATCCATTTCCATAACAGCCCAGTTACAGAGCATCCACTCCAAAGGGAACCAATAGGCCCAGGGAGGCAAAAAGAGGCATAAATAAATAAATAAATAGACAAACAAACACAATAAATTGGATACCCAGCCTGCCAGCAGATTAAGTCAAGAAAGGAGTATTAAGTTGTTTGGGTTCCTGTTTAAAAATAAATAAATCGAGTCTCCCAGTCAATCTGCTTAATGTCTGATTGACATTAAGCAGATAAGTAGCGATTTAACCTTATGGGGGAGATTTCTTGCTATGATGCAGAGGTCGTGTCACACTTGGAAGATGACAAGTGAGTTCTTTAATTTCCTGTCCTACCAATGCTGTATTTGCTGGAAGGTGAGGGTGCTCCTTGTTTTTCTATTTTGGATGCTCCTGGGGCGTTTGATAGGGGCCAGAAGAGTGGAAACCACACTGTCAAATGGCACAACGGCGCTGTAAATAATTCCATGCAAGGAAAAGTTGGCAGCATGGAAAGGTTTAATGTGGGACAATTCATCTGGTCATTCAGTGTTTTCTATTTCTGGGAGCCATTCTTCACAGGTCCTTGTCTTGCACATCCCCACTGGCTCCAGGAGTGCCAGAGGAACCCAATGTGCCAAACAATCAAGTGCCACAACAGCCCCCAGGTTTGCTGAAACGTGTTTTATTGTGTTGATTTATCTCTCCATTTCTTACAGACTGATTGAGCTTAAATTGGCTTGCACAGCCAAGCTTCCCCAGGTTCAGCAAGAGGTGATTTTTCACTTTGTGTTCAGATGTCAGCACAGGTTCCTGCACCCGTTCCTGCCTTAACCCCTGAGGTCCCAGGGGATGTCCACTCTCCATTACTTCCCAGCCCAGGCATCCCTTCCACCATCCACTTGCCCTTCCATGCAAGATTAACCCATGCAGCACCCTTTCCTCAGTAGTTTTACCCTCTTACCTCTCCCCTCCCTCCTGAAATAAATATGTACTAAGCCCAAACTGGAAAGTTTGGAATGGTTATTACAGCCTTCGAGCATTTTGTTTCCTGGGACACAATTTTCTGATTTTGTGACAGAAGGGGGATTTTTTTTTAGTGCTGTTGACAATTCAATCCACAAAATCAAACCACCTCAAATATGTTGATCAGTAAGACTTTCCTTCGTTGACAGCTGATGGTCCACAATGACAATATAAAGATATCAGCATAACCCAGTCCAATCCATTACCTTTTTTAATTGCCTTTTATGTTGATGCCAGGCAGGCCAGGCACCCTCAATACCTCCAAAGCAACTGTCAGGCCAGTTGTGCTGTCGAGCTATGCTAAGATTATTTTCAGACTGAAGCAGGTTAGTATTTCCATACTTTCCACAGTTTGATCCACACTAGTCAGACCAAAGCTGCTGATGTCCCTGCCAGTGCTGGGAACTTGCTGTCACTGAGCTGCAGCATCTCCCACCTCCTGCACCAGCGCTGACAGCAGCCCAGTGGCATCAGACTGGATCTTATGGCACAGCTCCACTGAAAACAGTGGAGTTACACTACCTTGTAGCAAAGGAACATCTCCCTGTTTCTCCCACATCTCCTTGGAAAGCACTCCCGCAGGAATGCCCGGTATGGCCACAGCTGAGCTGCTGTCTTTCCTCTCCACACAGCAGTTTCTCAAGGCATTGAGGAGCCCTCCTGCTCTCAGCATCCCTCAAGCTTTGTTAGCATCATGTAAACACCCTTCCACTTCCAGCCTGCCTTCCTGGCTCAGCTGCCACTTTCCATCTTATCTTAAAGCCTTTAGATTCCAATGCTATTCCCTCACTCTGTCCTGTAATTCATTTAGCACACAGCTGCAGTGATGTGAGTCCCTGCTCTTGCTCCTCACTTTGCTCTGCAGATAGCAAAGGTGTTCATACATCCTCACACTTGTCACCAGGGAATATCTCTGATTCATTGCCAGGTCACCTCCTGCAGCCCCCCAGTGTCACCCTGCTGCAGGCTGCTTGTGAACCAGCTCCTGGGAGGCTGTAGCTGATAACACAACACTTTGGGGTAAGACAGAAACATTTGGGTTGTCTTAAAAGTGGTGATTTAGGAGCTGACTGGAACTTCTGCCCCTACACTGCAAGGGGAAGGGGGGTGCTGGGATGTGCTGTCGTTTCTCATCCCAGGGAGCCCTGACAATCCCATCTGTGCCATTTCCCTTGCAGCAGGAATTGCCCCTGCAATTGCCAGCACCCCAAACATCAAGCATTTGGATTACAAGGCTTATAAATCTCATGCAGTCTGTAAATGACAACTAAATAGTCCAGCCTACCACACATGAGGATGCAGACACATTAAATGACACAGCACATGGAACTCTGGGCTGCAGGGAGCACCTGCACTAGAGACACTGTGGAGCTGCTTTGCTTTAGGAAGCAGCGATGGGAAACCTGGGAGAGGGCAAAGGAAAAGCTGTTGTAAAAGGAGAAACAGTAGGCCTCACAGAAACAGAAGTTGTATTCATAAAAAAAAGAACAATTTAGAACTAGAACTAATTTGGAGAAGGGCAGGAGTACACATAACTGCAGCATCACACTGGATTCCTATGGATGAGCCTCAAGCTGCCACAATGTCGGGGTTTTCAGCAAGGACACTATTAATCATCAAAACTTGGGCTCTTGCCTGCAAAACACGTATTTTAAGACCTTGAAACCCTTCTTTTGCATATCTCTGGTTTTCCTCTCTGAAATGCCATGGCCCCACTCTGCCAAGCTGGAGGGTGCAGTGGGCAGCAGAGGTGTAGGGGCTGCAGGGGCAGCTGGGTGCAATGCCAGTGGTATCCAACCATTGGCACCAGCTAATCCAACCCACAAAGTGTCAGAGCATCTGCTGGTGGTCCAGGCAGTGAAAGCTTAAATGGCCACACACACCTCTCCCCCACAAATGGAAAAAAATCCCATCTCCATGAATATTTATGTGAATATTTAAGCTTTCGTGAGATGTGTTTGCATGTCCTTTGTGTTGACTTCTGGTTGAGTGCACCAGCAAATGAGTTTCTGATGGACACAGGAGATGGAGAACCCTCTGATGGGTTTGTTGCTATTATTTATTGCTTGTGTTGCCACTGCTCCCTGGAGTTATCTCCATGAGCCAGAGGGGCTGGGAACCTCTGCCTGAGGAGCTTGAGAGCTAATGGGGGAGAGGAGAAGCTGCTGAAGAACTCCAGGGAAGAGGAGACTGTTCTGTCAGTGGTAGAGGGATCACAATGTTCACACTACATGAATGATTCAGTCCTTTAGCTGTGGCAGGCAAGGAGGGGTTGTGCACATGACCCTGCAGTTGTGAGGAAGCCAAAGATGAAGGCTGGAGAAGCAAAGAGGAAAGTGATAACAGCCTTCAGAGATGATGGAGCCTGTGCTGCCTTTGGGACACTGAACAAGTGGTGTCTGGGGCTGGGTCATCAGGAAAACTGCAGCAGAGATCTGAGGTGTGTTCAGCCAGCAGAGTACAGGCCTGGTCCTGCAATCTGTGTATCCACGCAGAAGGGCTCGGAATTTGAATTTCAAATGTCAAATACCCACTGTGACTGGGTCACCAGGAAATTCCCAAGCAAGAAACATTTGTGAAAATCATTTCGTAATGTTTTAACAATCACTGTAACATTTGGGTAAGAACTCAACCTGTTCTCAGGCAATTTGCAGGTGGAAAGGGATGAATAAATTATTCCCCGTGAATTTTTTTTCCCAGGCTATTTCACAGCTGTTTAGCTGAAATTCCAAACCACTTATTTTTGTTTAACATCCTAACAAAAGAAATATGATTCAGACTTAATGCCTCTAGGAAATGTGTCTTATGATGAACTTCTTTTACTGAAAACTGTGTGATGTGTCTTCAATTACGGAGTCTTTGAATGAAGAACTTTTGCTTCCCTGTAACTGCAAATATCAAGAGAAGAATTTACTCTGGATGTTGTGTTTCTAAGCTTAGCAGATCAGGGATGAATTTGTTTTTCTGCAACAAAAAAATCCTTCTTTCTGTAAAAATTCAATTATTTACGATGTCTTGAAGGCAGCAAAGCAACAATAAAGAGCAGGAAAGCAACCGAGGTAAGTGTGGAAATTTCCATCATAGAGAGAGGTTCCCTTGGACGGCCAAGGACATGATTTGTGGCCAGCTGAAAAAATTACATTGAGAGGCATCACAAAAGCTCTTGACTTGCATGCTTGAGGAGCTGAAATTGCCCCTTTCTACCCCCTTTTCTCCCCACTGTACTTCATACGTGTTTAATTTCAAGGGTCCTCCGGGGCCTGGCCTCTGGCACCGTGACTAAAAAGAAATGTTCTGGCTGGGAGCTGAGGAGGAGGAGACGGGAGGGATGGGGAACAAAGCCCATGGGCTGTGCTGCAGGAGAGGCTCCCAGGCTGTCAGGGCTCCGGCATGACCGACTGCAGACAGCTAATTAACAGTAGACACGAATAATTAACATCCATGAAGCCAGACAGCGTTGCCTGGGGGCCTCTAAGAAGCAAACCCGCACAGAGCAGTGGGGTCTGTGGGTGCCTGACAAATGCTCGTCCCAAAGGATCAAACTGTCTTGGAATGCAGAGTTGTTCCTACCAGGGTGCTTGTGATGGGCATCTCCAGCAAATGCCAGTGTGATTTTTGTAGCATGGGTTTGTAGACACCAAAGCTGTTACAGATGGCACAAACCTGTGCTGCCCTCCTCATTTTTTCCCATTAGGTTTAGGAGGTAGAAATTCCTCCCCTCATGCAAACAGTGAGTGGGTTTTGCTCACAGCAAAGAGTAACCCAGGGAAAAACCTGTGATTCCTCCCCAAAAACCAGGCATGGGTTGTCAGTAGCCACCTGAGCACATGGGTGACCATCTCTCTTCTGCACACCAGGAGTGCCTCAGCAGATGGGGCCTTCAGTGTATATGACTTTTTATGGCGTCATGCTTTGGTGAGAAATTTAAACAAATTACAGCCCTGGAACACAGAGAATGTTTAGTTTTGATGCTACATAATGTGAAGTTGTGTCCTTAAAGCTTTATTCATCAAAATGGAGAGACACTCTGTCACTGGCAGGGCACCCAGCAGGCACGAGAGGTCAGAGGTGTGGGTTCAGCACTCCATGAAACTGCTCATCCTCAAATCCCAGCACAGGGGCCATGCCTTTCCCTTCACTGTCCAATAAGCAGAACAGGACTGTGATAAAGCCAAATTTGCTGCCTGATCACCCCTGGCACAACTAACAAGGGTGTAACTCTGGAGCACTTTACCCAGAGCTGAACCAGCTGGGAATCTCCTGGTAGCACATCCCTGTGCTCGGCTGGCAGAGCGACAATGGACAGCAAGGGGGGCACAAGGCCTGTGTTCAGCACAGAGAATCCTCAGAGACTGTCTTCAAACCCAGAGAATCCTCAGAGACTGTCTTCAAACCCAGAGAATCCTCAGAGACTGTCTTCAAACCCACAGCTTTGCCTTGCAGACTTGCACTCGCTAAGGAACAGAGATGGCTTCTCAGTGTAGACAGTTCAGCTGTGGAAGGGAATAATACCTTTAAAATTCCCTCAGGATTGACTAAAATTGCAGCCTTCCTCCAGAAACCTTCATATATTCCTTTATCTCATAGCCAGGGGCAGCAGAGCTCAGGGTGTGACTAGACATGCAAACTGCAAAACATACAATCTGAGCTCCTGAGCCCTGGCAGAGCCAGAGGGGCTGATAAATAAGACCCTTAAATCATAAATCCAGAGTATCACTATTGAAATACAAATTGCTCTTTGCATGCTCCATGATCATATAACACAGAAAAGTTCATTTTCATGAGTTTGCAAATAGTTTATAAGACTAGGCAAATAGATGCTTTCCTCTAGCATACTGAATACTTGGAATATTTGCATATTTAGGTAATGATGATAATTTTTTATGCCTTAGCATATGGAAAATATGAATTTATGACTACTTTGCTTGCGGTCATAAATCCATAATGCACTGCAAGGCTTTATTGTCCCCCAAAATGTGATGTGCTTCAGTTTTTCCAAGTTATGAGCATGCATCTGCAATTCATTAAGTAATCAACCAACACGTTTTCCATTTCACAGTCACTATCTTTGTATGACCTCTCTGGTCTGATGACTCAAGCATATTTCATAAATTATTAACGGAGATTACATTATTGAGAGAGGAGCTGTGTAATTAGTTGAAAGAGTGCTCAGAATTGGGGTTGTTGGGATCTTCTGAAATCAGAGAGGGGAGGTGGTCAGGAAGACTCCATGGGAAGAAGGGAAAGAGCACAGAAAATTTAAACCCAGCATATTTTCAGACAACCCACCCCCATATTTTCATATTAAAAAAAGAGCCTTGAATGAGTGTAGCTCATGGCTCTTTCTGTGGATTTTAGCTGTCAGATGCTTTAGGGACACAAACCTCCATCCATCTCTCTCTGGCCCTGTATAGGAAACAGAAGATTAGAGGGAACTGGGACTTCCCTGTCTGCTGAGGAGCAGATGGGAGCGTGGCCAGCAAGAGGCAGAGTGGATCTGTATTTTGAATTGTAGTGGTTGCTGTATTCCTCCATTCTGACTGGTTTGTTCACGGGTTCTTAGCAGGGTCTAGAGGAGAGTTGTGTGTTCCTGGCTCTCAGCCAGGTGCTGGGAAGATGCTCCCTGTCCGTGGGTGCAAAGGTTGGGGTAGAGCAAGTGGGTCTGAAGGACACGTGCCCCAGTTTGGGATTAGCTGGTCCAGAAGGGATCTGCTGCCCCTGCACTGGTGCCTGCAGTTTCAGAGTTATCTCAGTAGCCCTCATTTTTCTCTCCTGCATTTTTCATACGCTTTGCCTTGCCCAGCTTTAAATGCCTCAGAGTAAATGGGTTTGCTCAGCTCATGCAGCTTTAGTTTTGTCTAAATCTAACCAGTGAGCTGTAACTCTTAAAGTAATAAACATTATTAGTGTTCTGATAAACGAGGTCAGTGTGGCAGAAAAAGCTGTCCATTCTAATCCATGGAAGGGCTCAGCTTCAATCATATCTTATTACTTTCAGAGTATTCAATCTTCATCTCAAATCATTCAGTGGCAGTTTAATCAATACATCAAAATCAGGCACAATCCCTGCTGCTTTAGGGAACAGCTTGCATCAGAAGTGGTTTCTGGGTTGTGTTCTGGAATCAGGCAAATAATTAAATCAAAGAACTAGTGATAGAAACACTCCTAAAGGAACCTCATTATTTTCTTTATGATTTATCTACATTTCCTGGCTTCAGTTTGTACATGACACTGAGCTTCAAATAATCCTCCAAATCCTTTCCACACATTAGTTCTGAGGGCATCACTGTCGTCCAGGTGAGCACTACAATTATGTCTCAGAGCAGGTAACCAGCACAGGGACGGGGGTTGCCATTGCCCATACTGGTCACTGCTTTACTGGTCTTGCTGTTTTAAGACTGTAAAATCTTATGTGAAATTCAGGTCTTAGCTCTTGGCTCATTGAAAATCATAAATCAAGGGGTTCCTTTGAAAAAGGTGACTTTAAAAACAAATCTAAATTTCAGTGCTAAGTTGTAAATGGTCCTAGACTCCAGAAGCATTTTTCCTTCTGTATCAAAGCAACATAATGCTGCCTTTTCTCCCAGCACTCTTTAGGAATGTTTTCTCAAATCCTGATTTCGTCACATTGGAGACAAAACTGAAAAAAATTATTTTTTCTGTCTTCTTCACCTCTTTTTTCTTGCCTATCTTTTTATTTTAGTTTCCTGCTTATTTTAAGGACACTGCAGGTTAGGAGCCCTATTATAAGGGTCAAAACGAATGCAATCAGTCACGGGAAATAGTCGTTTGTGATGAAGGGCTTTCTTTTTTTTTTTCATTTATTCTCTTTTCAAATATAATAGTGTGTTTTCCTGGTATGATCTCCTTGTAGGTTTGTTGAGAAGCCACCAAGAGCAGACTTCATACAGTAATGAAGAAGACCCAGTCCCAGCCTGCACTGAGTGGTTTTCAGATGGCAGGGTGCCTCAGTTCAGCATCCCCCAGGCCTGTTACCCCACATCTTCCCTCCAGATAAAAGTATGATGACATACACGTGTAATTGCAGTCAGTGGGAGCATTTCACCTTGTATGCATTAGATGTGTGGTGAAATAAGCCTAGTCCAATTCTCTTGGTGAACTGTAAAGCATTCATGAGCACCCTGTGAGGCAGCCAGCAGGAAGGCCCCTCTGCTTCCCACAGCACACCTCACTGTGATAATGGCTTGTTTGGATTATATATGCCTGTAAAGTGATTTAATAGTGAAAAACAGCCACAGTAGCAGCTCATGGAGGGAGTGCTGTGTCACTCTGAGTTATGCGGTGCCCCCGCACCTGTCTCAGGAGCACCTCCTTCCCCATGCTGTGAATCACTTACAGCTCTGTGATTATTCCTGTGGCCTAGACCAGAGGTGAGCGAGCAACATGTATTAGTCTTTCACTAGAACTTCATGAAGCTGTCACTGACTTAATGAAATTGCCATCTCTCCGTTGACTTCAAAGAGAGATGGGCTGGGGCCAGCCGTCAAGTTACCATCAAATTACAATAATCCCATTCTTCTTTTGATCAGATTTCCTCTTGTGTTTTTAAAGGTGATGGAGAACACAAGCACATGAATTCTTTTGCTATCAGGTCACTTGCTTGAAGTAATTTTCTTCTGCACTTTGTGCATTTTTCTTTTCACCCTCAAGGAAGAGGCCAGAAGAAAGCACTGACTTGTCTTTTGTTTGTTTGGTTTTTTTTTCCCCAGTATGTTACTCTTTGTTTTCCATCTCAGATTATGCACTTAAGAAAGCTTAGGAATAAGCCTTATATGTGAGACAGGTTGACCTCCAGCTGTGACAGCATGTACTATATTATAATTATTTTCTGCTCTGATGTATTACATAGCGAAAGATGTGGCCCGTCTCAGAAGGCACTGATGTGGCCATAATGTGCCTAAACTGTTTTATGAGAACAACAAGGCTCCTGAGGCAAGGGGGTTGGTATATTTGGTGCTCTGCTTTGGACAGCACAATAGGAAAAAGACACAAGTTAGCCTGGTGCCTCGGGTTCCTTCACTGCAAAAGATTCTCTCAGGACGCATCAGGTGGTACAGAAGAAACCCCACAGACATTCCTCCCGAATATTTATGCCAAAAGTCAAAGTGTTTGATTCCAAAACACTGTGATACTCCTCATGTGGTCTGAACACCCTATGGCTTCACTCTCCTGTGAACTGGGATTGCTCAGCAGGCTTTCTGCAGCTGGATTTTCAGACCAGCTCCCTCTTTTTAGTCAAAATCATTTTCACTTTTCATTTCAAAATACCATTTCTCCAAGGAAAGCCTGTGAGCTCCTTCCTCATGCCTACTCTTTCTTGATAGTGGGATGCCATAAATCCAGATATCTAAATATTGCATCCCTCACCCTTCAGCCTCAAAAGGATGCTTTTAGCAGGATATTTTATTTTCTGGTGGGTGAAGTCCATCCTCGGGTCAAATCACAAGCTGAATGAACGTGGATGGGTGTGTTGGATGCAAGATCAAACCCATCACATGACCTTGAGGAGGAGGGTGATATCAGCAAATGCTGATGTCCTGGCTGTGAACCTCAGGGCTTTCAGCAGGATTGGGGTTGTCAGTGTTCTGAATTTCTCCTGAGGGCAAACTAAATGCACCCACACTCACAGCAAACCTCACCAGTGACACCCCTCAGCGCCCACTGAGAGCAGAGGAGGAACCATTAGGAAATAAATACCTATTTTGGGGTTACAAGATAATTTTTAGCCTTGTTAGAGGAAACCAACAAAACTGAAAAGGTTAGAGAGAAGAGCTGTAAAGCTCCACAGATTATGTATGACCACTTTGGCTATGCATTATTTATCACAACATTATTCTGGCTTTTGGACAAGTCCAACATGTAAAATGCTGGGATAGAAGAGTATTTTTTTTTTCCCTGGGCTTTGCTGTGGGGAGAGAAAATGGTAATATGTGATGGGATCCTGCATAAGAAGACAACCCTGATGAAAAATGAGCAAGCTTGTCACGATGGAGTCAGCGCAGTGCTCTCTAAATGAAAAACAATTGAGTAGTTAATTTTAAAGTAAATTGCCCTTGTTTCTTGTGGTAAAGCACTTTGACAGTTGTGTTGACAGTTTCCCGATTAAATGTGAATATTTTGGTGGCATTTCAGTGTAAACCAAGCCAGGTGTTTCAAGGGCCATATAGATCTAATTTCTAGTAAGGTGGATGGTCCATTCTCCTCCAGGCATCCAAGTGGCAGAATTCCATTATTTTTTGTAGACTAAGCCCCCACTGCAAGCAGTAGCTCATGATGTTGCCAGAGGCACTATGTAATGTGCATCACAGGTACCAAGGAAAAAAGGTTATCTGCTTCTACTGTAATCTTTTTATTGCACAAAAGC
>JAWWLV010000024.1:4756483-4783039 GCA_035041135.1 Platyrinchus mystaceus | reverse complement strand
GTAATAATAAGCTTGAGGGTGGCAGGAGGTTTTTACTTTAAAATGTGAACTTTGATTGAAAACTCCTCACACTGATAATCCTCAGAAATGTGTGGGGTGAAAGGATCTGGCCATTCCAAGCTGTAGAAACAGTTGGATCTGCTTCATGTTCACAGGGGTTCCAGCACCAGGAGCTGCTGCAGTGATCGCACAGCAAAAACTGTTCTGTCTGACACAGTGGCCCCAAAAATCTCATCTTAGGAAGCTGCCTCGCTTTGTGAGCCCCTTTCAGTGAAATAACCTTGCCATTTTATTTCAAAACATAAAAAACAACTGGAATATTAAGTCCATTCACTCAGGATGCCAGGAAATATCTGTCCAACTTTTTATTCCTACTTAAGCCAAGAAGTTTTCTTGCAAATGCAGCACAAATATGTACAAGCAATAATTTTGACTCATGTGGGGCCTCTGGTTTATCAACTTCCCTGGACTTTTGCATCCCATATGGGAGTGAGAAAGGAAACAAAACTATTCCTCTTTGGGGGAAGGGAAACCGAGGCACAAAGGTACCAATTCCATGATTTCTGTCTCTGGCTTGAATCCTTCAGGGTGCAAAATCTGAACCCTGTGCACAGTCAGCCTCCTGCCCTCTCTGCCTCTCACAGAATAATTCAGAAAGTTGAAATAATGGGACAAGAGACTGTTTGTTCTCGTTGCTAGTGGCCAGTTGCTATAGGAGATTTCAGCACTCCCCTGCTCTGCCAGGGGGGATCTTTTCATGTGCCTGAGGGATGCATAAAGGATTTGACTTTGCAGACACAGTTCTGTGTTTAAAATCTCTCCTTACACAGATTAAAGTATATCTCTCTGATTGAGCAAAGACCCCTTGGAACGCTGGATGGAACACAACATGGTTTTCATTCGGCTTCAGCTGCCAGGCCTAATTAGGGAAGAATTAGGAGTTTGCCTGATGGGAATTGTGCTAACTTAAAGGCTGATTTTCCCTCTTCCACTGATGGCTGGTGGATGCTCAGAGCACATCCTGGTCAGATGTATTTGAAATACTGGAGGAGAAAATAGCATCCAATCCAACTGCAGAATTACACATTTCTCACTTTGCTGTGTTAAGGGGCAGTGGCTCAACTTCCTCACTCCCTGTGTAACCTGGGAGTAGCAGGGTTCACATGAAAACCAGAGGTGTGAGCCAGAGGATCTCAGCCTGCCTGGAGCCATGGGCTGGCCTGGGGCCACGCTGCCGAGTGTGCAGCTTGGGGAAAGTAAATAGACATTAATACAGCATATATATATATATATATATATATATGTAGAAGGATGGGTATTCTTTACTTAAAATCTCCTTGAAAATTACTTTTGTAGTGCAGAGACATTCCCATCTGGCCCTTATGCCCTTACATCAATGCAGTCACACTTTGAACTGTGCCAGGAGCTCTTCTGCTTTCATATCAGAGTACTGAAAACCACCCTCAAAAATTTACGTGAGGGAGAAATAAATGATTTATGACTTTATTTTTTTTTTAAATTTAGCTGCTTCTTGCTCTGTGAAACCTGTCTGCTCTATTTCAGGACTTCATCAACCCTTCAGATTCCATTAGACTTTCTCAGGCAAAGATTAAACCCCTAATTTTGCAGTGCATAAAATGACTGTGTATGTTTTGTACCTTACAAAAGAAATGTAGAAATTATAACATTTTAGGTGCATATGTAATTTAGCTGTCCATTCTGAATTTCTAGGTCCTTCAGGAATAAGACTGGTCATTCTCTCTTGAGCTGCTGCTTTATTGAAAGTGTCCTGTTCTGGCCACAGGCAGAAAGAAAATGCTGAAGAAAATTAGTTTGTACCTTCAATGCCACAGTGAAGGAAGCTCTGACTGTGATTAAAAGAAATGTTGTTGCGATATAGAAGGTACAGATCTTGCCTTGTACTACTGTTAAGTGGCATAAACCAGCCACATTTATCCATTGGGATATTTAAAATGAATAAATTATTCCTTGCAGAATAGGAGAACGGAAAGACAGAAAAAGAAGGTGAGAATAAGCTGTAAAAGCTATAGAAAATAAGATATAGAAACCAATAATGGAGCACAGCAACACATGTTGCAGTTTATAGGTAATTTATAGCTTGAAATGGTATTTTAATTTTATGAAAGCCCTGCCTGATTTATTTCACTGGGTGAAACAATTTTTCCCAAGAAACTCCATTTTATCAATAGCACATGAGGTAATACAAATTCTTTTGGCAGGAGTATCCAGTGATGAAATAGCAAACATTGCATTACTAACCCCAATAATGCAGGGAAAACATCTTTCTATTGTGCAAGCAGACAGCAATATAACACAGAATTTCCCTGCAGGAATAGATCACGCTCTTACAACAAAAGCCTTGTGGAAGCCTTTGTTCTGATCCCCAAGGATTTTATGATTGTCACACTGTGTAGATCAGCCATTCACCCTGATAAGCAGACTTTGCATTTCTGTGATAGCTGCCTGCTCTTTGAATGGTAGAATAAAATAAGGAAAAAATAAGGTGCTTTTGATCATTTTGAGAAATATAAATTTTGTTTCTTGAAGGGGGAAGCAAGAAGAGGTCTGAAATATCTTCACAATGCACAGGATGCCTGGATGAATACTGTGAGTGTCTCTGACTGCAGAGGAAACATCCTGAGTAGCCTTTGAATATCTACACAGGTTTTGAAAGTGGGTTTTGTACTCCACTCTGTCCTTACATGAATCTTTACATGGACCCCTAATGTTCTGATTACCTTTTGTTGAGATATATAATCAGCATCCCATATATTTGCTGCACTAATACTTTTCACATATTCAATGATCGACATCTGATTAAGACGTTTTCTGTCTTTCTGGGTAGAAAACAGCAGGGATATTGCTGATGCTGCCTGTGATTGTTTTGGAGCACTAAGTGTGTGTATAATGCTTATTCCATGCAAGGAGCCTGCACATGGCCACTGCCAGAATTGCTGGAGCTGTACACCCACCATGGTGATACATTTTTCAAGTGATACTTCCCAAAGACATTTTTATAAAACTCAACAAACAGGCTCCTGATAGACATAACCCTGAGCAAGTAGCATCACTACATCATAATAATTTAAAATCTTGGCTTACTGATCACTAGAGAAGTGATCTGTGCTCATATTTATTCAACTAAACCCTGATTTCCTTCAGTGGGCTTCTTGTCACAAACAGGTGTACCTTGCAATGGTTTAATACATTAAATTCACTTACACGTGTTTTAGTCCGACCAGTAGCCCACACTTGGGGTGAAATAGTAGGAGGTAAAGGGGGAACTAAACCTTCAGGATTTCTATTTGACTGCATCTAGGTTACCTCTCCTTGCCATCAGGCTGGGGACCTTGTCCTTTGTGCAAGTGCCGGGCTGGCGATTGCCATCACCGCTCCCTTCCCTCTCCTGCCCTTCATTAGCATTCCCCTCCTGTGCCAGCTCCAGAGGGGAGCTGTAATTAAAATTCAATGTGACAGAGCATGTCAAATGCAAAGGGTCCCCCTTTGCACAAAGTCTTTGCTAAGCTCCTGTTCGTTTTGTGGTTGTTCGGTTCCGTGTGCTGCTTTCCGAGGACAAACGGGCAGGAGAAGGTCGGGCTTTCGCAATATCCTACAGCAATTCTGTTCAGAGAATTTTCCTGATCATTAAATATCATACTCTTACTAGTTGTTTCTTGCTTATAAAAGCAAAGCAATAATCCATGAATTATTTCTCTTCAGAGCCTGGATGTTCTCAGTGTAACAGAATATTGTCCCTGGAGCAAGGGCTGCTCTTCCCAGGCCAGCACTTTGCAGCCGCCACTCCTTGGGAGTGGGCAGGGAGGGCAACCTGGAGGGATGGATGAAAGAAACCAGCCCAGAGCAGAGCTTCCCAGGATGGAAAATCTCTCCCAGTTTCACCTAGGTGATCTAAGAAAGACAAAACACATGGTAATGCTTCAGCAAGGAGGCTTTGAAATTGGGTTTGTGTTTTGAGAAGGGCTTGCCAAAGTGGTCTGGGGAGTCTGATGGATTGGGGGCTCAGCTGAACAAGAGGCAGTCGAGGACTGGCAGTGGTCTTGCACCACCAGCTCACTTCTTCCCAGCCACTGAGAGTGAGGAGATTACCCAGAGGACACACCAGACATCTGGGCAGTGCATGCTTCCACCAGTGCAGCGAGACAGGGACAGGCAGGGAGCTGTGGAAGATGGGGAGGATGGAGCAAGCATCAATGGGGCTTTCCCTGAGCACAGGTGCAGGCTCAAGTGTCTTATTTCATTAGGGAATTCTTTATACTAAGTATGCCAGTCATTAACATGTGGTAACCCTCCTTGTTGCATCCCAGGTGTCCCACTCTCCTTGGAAGCTGTCGCTGGTGAGACTGTTGGTTGCTCTGACCTCAGTACAGAAGTCATGGCAAAAGCAGAGGTTACCACTGTGGGCACATTGCCTTTAAGTAAAGGAAACTTTAAGTACTCTTGAGTAAATGTCCACAAAAGAGTGGGGCAGCAATAAAACTCCTAAAATGATAACAAATGTCATACTAAGAGCAAAACTCCCAGTGGAGTGAGGAGGATGTTGGGGTGTAGCAGATCACACACCTCAATCAGAGGGGGTCTCCCTGTACTTATCAGAGCAGAAAAACACTGCTGGGGCAGGTTGGATAATCAAGGCCATGGCATCTCTGGAAAGCTGGGACATATAAAATCTAATGGAGCGATTATGTAGTTAATGAGAAGAAGCTGTGCCTTCTCCTTGGCTAGTGCTGCAGGCAGGGTATTTAGGCAGGCAGGATCAGGGCAGAGCCTCTCATTAGTCTGCCAGATAGTGCCTTGGAGGAGTGCTCTGCAGAGCAGCAGTTTCCTTTAACAAAGACACCCCTGAAAACCTCAGCATCCTGTGTTGCTCCTCAGGAAGAGCAGATGAGTCAGGAAGAAGAGGGAATATCCAGCTGGGATCCCCACTTCTAAGAAGGCATTGACCTGTAAGCTAACCTCTGAGGCAGCTGTGTTACCACATGAGGAGCACTGGCTTAACTGTAAAAAGGAGATTATGGATGAAGTGGCAGTGCTGCCAGGTCTTTAGCTTTTGAGCCGAGTCACTGTGGGAGCTTAGGAAGCTTAGGAAGGTTTCTTATCATATATTCATGAAGAAAAATATAACATCGCTTCCTTCTCAGGTATGGGAACTCTTTAGGAGCTGGTGCTGTTGTGCACAGGGTTAATCCCCTGGGGGATTTCTTAACACCCTTTCCACTTGGGTCTGGATCTCACCGATGTCTGTAAGGATGAGTCCAGTGATTTAAGTGGGCTTTAATTTATCCCTGGGCTGCTGTACACTCTGAGCAGGAGCTCTGCTTCTGTGTCATTTACAGTGTGCTGTCCTGTTTGGGATGTGAGGGGGAATACCAACACCCTCCCCAGCAGATGCCTGTCCTGGGTTTTTCTTCTCTAGCTCTTCCCCAGCATTCCTGTGGCACTTCCAAAGAGTGACCACATGGTATGCCATGGCTGTTGTCACCCCCTTGATTTCAGCTTCACATCCCAAGATAATTCCTGATGTCTGTTTGTACTGTGACCTGCCTTACCTCTGTCAGGGCTGGAATACTTATTTAATACCATCCAAGATCAGCTGCAGGGAAGTTGATGTTTTAGAAGTCTTGGCCATGTTTTAATTGCAGCTGCTGTGTTAGCACTTGGACTCTGAGTGCACACATATGGACCTACTGGAGAAAGCTCCTTCCATCCATTTATGGGGCTCATCATTCCTGTATGGAGGAAGGAGACTTGCTTTCAGCCATCAGCCTTAGTCAGCAATGCCCATTTTTTTCTTTCCCATTTAATATTTTTTTTACCCTATTTGTGCATGTGGAACACAGAAAAAGGCCTGAGAGGCAGGTAGGGTTGCAAATATTGGGTGTGAGCAATCTTTGATAAGAAATAGCTCTTCCCCCTCCTCTCTTGTGTTTGTTTCTCCAGGAAGGCACAGGAGAGCTTACACCTTGCCCTGTTTGGTTCCAGGTGGCTTGGTTCAAAGCTTCCCTCTCCCAGTTACTGACCATGGTCCAAGGAGCACCAAAGGAGCGTGTCAGAGTGTGTAAGGTATGTGCACTGCCCTCCCAAAGGCTTCTTTGTTAAATAGAATAAATCATATTCACTCTCTCTTTACTGCTTTTCTGAATATGATCAAGCATCATTCTACAGGCAATAAAGCTCAGTGTCAAAGCACCGAAGTAATTTATTTTAAACACTCAGTCCATACACACCCTCATACTCAGAATGGATTAATGCATACCAGCTGTATTTTGGAGTCTAGCTGGCTTTGGACATTATTAAGATATAAGCCAAATTCAGGAAATTACCTTGCTAAGGGCTCATTGAAGATTTCCATATATGGTGCTTATTACTGTTATTACAAATGAATTCATGGGAAATTTAATTAAGTTCTCAAAAAGAAACAAATGGGTTTCTATCTATTAAGTATACTGGCCAAGTTTACTTTTGGCATACTTCCTTGTCCCATAAAGGTTTTCAGTACATTATTTTTCTCTGAGTAATCTTGTTACTAATTTAAGCCTTAGGGTCAGCATCAGCTCTCTGTCTAATGTAGGAAATGTTGATAACTCCAGTGTGCTGCACCTGCAGCCAGGGACGCTTTAAATATTGAAGTCACCACTCTCAAATAACACTCACATAGAGATCACATTTATTTTCCCTGTGTGTGGCTCCTCTGTATTTCAGAATGGATATGTGCAAACACATCCAGCCAACATCTCTGCTGGAGAGCCAAAGCGGCTTCCCTGCTGTGCTCAGCCGTCCCTGGCAGAGCTGAGGCACCTGTCACTGGAGCTGGTTTTGCCTCCCCAGACCCCAAGTCCAACAGCCTGGTTAAAGCTTGGAGCTCAGACATGAGCTCTGCTATCACCTGCCTTCTTCCAGATCAGGGCTGTGCTAATATGGAATGAACAATGACAGTGGTGGAAGATGGGGATAATCACTCACCCTTAACCTGCTGAGCCACAAGGAATGATGCAGGAGAGCACAAGCCTCCAAGAGAGCTGGAGAGGGAGTGATGGGACAAGGGGGAATGGCTTTAAACTGGCAGAGGGCAGGTTTAGATTAAATATTAGGAAGAAATTTTTCCCTGTGAGGGTGGGGAGGCCCTGGCACAGGTTGCCCAGAGAAGCTGCAGCTGCCTCATCCCTGGAAGTGTCCAAGGCCAGGTTGGACAGGGCTCTGAGCAACCTGGGCTAGTGGAAGGTGTCCCTGCCTATGGCAGGGGGTTGGAACTAGGTGATTTGTAAGGTCCCTTCTAACCCAAAACCATTCTATGGGTGTCTTTGAAGCAGCAAATCCTCTCTGTTGCTGGTTTAGGGAAGGAGAAAGGCATGGCTGTAAATCCAGAGGAGTTGCTTATCTGCAAAAGGAATGTTACAGGCATGAGCAGCAGTGCCAGCTCTTCTGCTTTGAGCTCCCTGTTACCGTGCTGGAGTTTGTAATCTGATCAGTGAGGGTGAGAGGTGAATGTGATTTACTATCACAGATCAAAATAATACCAGGCATGGAAAATATTCTTCCTAAATCCTGTTATGGCAGAGCAACTACCTGTTCATCAGTCAATGCTGACTGAATCTCCTATGCTGAAAGGTGCTTTGCACAGGCAAAAAGCCTCACTGCACTTCAGTGAGACCCTTACTCGGTGCACGGATCAGAACACAGATGGGTTTGCTGGGCTGGAAAGAAACTCAGCAAATCTTCACCCCAAATGAGAATTTTCACGCTCTGTGGATTCTGCCGTTGTTCTGCAAATGCAGACTGGTCTGTTTTGGAGTCCATGCTAGGGAAAGGAGCTTATAAGACTAAACACCATTGACACTGCACCTGACAGCTTTAAAGCCACCCAGAAAGTGATGCAGAAATCATCTGCTTGGAAAACAGGAACCTGCAGCAGGCATATTCAATCACTGCTCTGTAGTGTGCACTCATTCCCTGGGACCTTCAAGCTGCATATTCCATGCATATTCCATCTGTTCCTTGGAAATCTAGATGACTCAGGAACCTTATTTGTAAAGTCCTGTCTCTCTGCCTGGGTCCTGCTGCCCCAAATTGACAGGATAGGATGGGCAGGGGATGGCAGAAACCCTGTGCTTGGTCCAGATGACAGAGGTCTGGCCAAATCTGCAGGGATTCTCAGCAGCCTGCTGGAAAAAGTTGAGGGCAAATAATTCAGTGGACCCAAGCTGCTGCCCTGGCAGTGGGGGAAATTGCCTAAAGCCACCTGTAAGCCAGTGCTTTCCTCCCAGTATGGGAAGGTGCAGTGGGGTGGCAGCAATACATCTGCAAAACTCTGTTACATCACCAGCTAATGCCATATGTGATGGTGGAGAGGACCTGGGGTGGGACTCAGTTGCTGGAGTGCTGAAGCTGACTAATTTAAAGGAGCATATATCAAATGTTTACTGCAGGTCCCTCTGAGGACATGGACCCAGCCATCCTGGGTTTGGAGCTGTGCTACAGAAAAGGAGGATTTGCTGACTGATTTTAAGGTAAGGCTCTGCATCACTTCAGCAACAGATGGTAATTGGGAGTAGATGATGTAATGCTTTGTCTCTTTGGTCTTTCTAAACCAGCCATACACTTCTACCTCATTTATTATTTAGAGCTGATATGTTGCCTTATGCGGTGAGGAATTTATGCTCTCAGATATTGACTTGGTGAAGAATCATAGGGTCATTTTGACTATTTCCATTCCAGCTTGGAAAAACAAGCCATAGTCCAATGTATGGAGGCTGCAGTTGCCCCAGGACATGGTCTGACCCGAGGGTGACGGAGTAGACCAATAATATTAATATTTCTAGCAATAACAATAATTAAATTAATGAAAAAGAGAGAGGGTAATAAAACTCAAGAGAAACAAGTGATTCACACTACAGATGCTCACTACTGCTGATCAGTGGCTCCTGACCAACTCCCCCCAGTTTATATACTGAGTGTGATGTTCTCTGGTTTGGAATATCCCTTTGTCCAGTTTGGGGCAGC
Organism: Platyrinchus mystaceus; assembly: GCA_035041135.1. Lineage (NCBI taxonomy): Eukaryota > Metazoa > Chordata > Aves > Passeriformes > Tyrannidae > Platyrinchus > Platyrinchus mystaceus. The sequence continues at coordinate 4,774,000 of JAWWLV010000024.1, read as the reverse complement.
TGTCCCTGCTCCTTGTGTACCTGCTCACTGGCAGAGCATGGGAAGCTGACAAGTGCCTGACTCCATGTCAGCCCTGCTCAGCAACAACTAAACCACCAGAGTGTTACCAGTGTTATTCTCATCCTAAATCCAAAACTCAGCACTGTACCAGGTACTTGGAAGGAAATTAACTCTATCCCAGCTGAAACTAGGACATTATGGATTCCCATCTCATCTGTCCCAAGGGGCAGGGATTCAGCTCAGGTGGTGCTATACAGCAAATGAGTGTTTCTTTTAGTATTTTACAAAGACCTAATCCCTATTCTCACTGGGGAAGAAGGGGGTGCCCTAATTAAATTAGAAATGAACACAGTGTAGCAACTCTGATTAGAAATTGGAAAACATCAGGACAAAAGTGCTTTCTTAGGGTGGCATCCTAAATGTATTTACATCTATATAAACCAGTAAATTTTTCATTCCCCCAATGGATCCACAAATTAGCAAATAAATGGCTGCATGTGTTTTCTTGGACTCATCCTAACATCTACCTGTGCCCAGCCTGCTTTCTAGCTGGAGACTAGAAGGGGTGTAGCTAGTGCTGGACAGACAGAGGGGTGGCAAACACCAAAACTGATGGTGAATGTTTTGCTTTGGGCCCTTTCCCCATCATAACTCACTCCCAGAGTGTGCCTGGATCCCCAGGCAGGGTGGAAGTGCGTCGGCTCCTGGCGAGTCAGCAGCACCATCTGCTGCAGGCAGCCCAGAACGGCAGGGCTGGGAATTAAATATGGATTTCAGGGCTTAGATGCTGACTGCAGGCTGAGCTATAAATCACACAAACAGTAAGCCAAGTTGATAGTGGAGCAGCTCGTGTGCTCCTCACTGAACAGCAATTGGGCTCAGACGGTGCTCTGAGAGAAACACAAACTTGAATATAAATCTCTCTTGCTAAAATAAGAAATGTCAAGTTTCCACAGAGCTTTTGTGGTGTTTCAAGTGGAAAGGGGTAAAGGGAAATAACGTCTTTCCTAATTATAGAAGTTGGTCAAAACCTCTGATTTGATCTTATAAAAGGAGGAAGTTCAGCTGTGACCTCTGTGCCCACGAACTATGGGGCACAGCACCGTAGTGGCACACGGTGAGGTCATTAAATGAGAGGACTGATGCTGCTGTGCTGAGCTGTTTGGAAACCTCTCTGCTTCCCTTTTCCACCCTGTAACTGGTAAACTGTTTTCCTGCAAAAGAATGGAAAATTAAGCAATATGCTGAGGGTTTGATCCAAAACTTCAGCTTCGGAGGAATTTGGAGCATGCCCATCACTTTGAACAGTAGAAAACGTTGATTTTTTTTCTTTTTTTTTTTTTTTTTCAGTAACCATATAAGAAGTTCTAATCAGATATACCAATCACCTGAACATGATCTCAGCAGCTGAAAGTACTGTGAAAATGGTGTCCTGGGCAGGACCAGGGGCATTTTCCTCTGAGATCTGTAAACATGAATAACCTAAAAATTGCTAGTGCGTGTACATTGTCTCCTTAAAAATCTCTTCCCTGGGAAGAGTGGGGGTGTTCAATACCAGGTCTTTGGCAGACTCATGAGCAGACAGAGCATTTTCAGTGAGCTCCCCTGGGCCCAGAGAGATGGTCTGACTCCAAAACTGGTGATGCTCAGTGGCCCTTGGCCTTGCTCCATCTTGCTCAATGCCCAAGAGCAAACCACAGATGAGTGTAAGGAGACACCCCAAGCAGCCTGATTGTTGCAACTGTTTTCCAACAAGGCTTGCTCTGCACCCAGCAAGGGCAGCCCAGGGCTGTTTGGCCTATCCAGGAATGTGTGTTTCCAGTAAGCTCCTGTCATGAGAGGAAGGCATGTTCAGGAAACCCAGAGCGATTTTTATTTCCTCATTTCTAGAGATGCACACAGAAAAAACCTGAAACCCCAAAAATGCTGTCAGAAACTCCCAGCAGATTAAAATGTCTGGTGGTGGGGGACACTGGGGAGAAGGGGCTTTGAGGTGTCTCATGCCACACAGGCAAGGGCTTGATGTGCCAAGGAACCCCCAAAGCACCCCAATACCAGGAGAGTGTTTGGGTGCACACTGCAGTACCATGCTGCTACCTGAGACACTGGGACTTTGGAAAGCAGTCTCCCAAGCTGGGATGAGAATTTCCTAAACTGCTGTTAACTGAAAGAGCTGCATCTTTAATAAGGGGCTATTGCAAAAGTAATTTTAAGTGCAAAGTTCTGCCTTAATCCTGCACTTTGCAAAGCCCTGTTGTTGATGGTGGGTAGAGGTTTCACTTCAGTCTCAGTCCACCTGTTATGCCCCAGATGCCTGGTGGCTGTGCTGGGAGTGGGACTCTGCCTTATCCTCTAAGTGGAAAGTAGACAGGACTCTTAGAGAAAACCTCAAGTTCATCCTCTCTGTTTACTCTGGGGACAGGGTAAGGAAGGAGCTGAGATCCTGACCTACAGTTACATCAGCTTATTCAGCTTCAGCAGCCAGAGCACGTGGCTATTAGTAATCTAGTGAAAAATGTAACAGCACTTGCTTAAAAATAAACAGCCCACTCAAAAAAGGAAGCTACAATAAATAATCTGCATGAGAGGTAGAATAAAAACTTTATGGCTGGAGTCATAATTGGCTGTAGAAATAAACGTCTCTAAAGCAGGATGCATTGAATGTTTTCCTCCATACATCTTGCCATTGAAATTGCCCCAGCTGGAAGAAAGCAAGTGCTCCCAGGCCTGAGTGCCAGGGAAGGAGACATCACTGTATTTAGAGTCGCCCTTGTGCTTCTGCCCACACAACTTCCTTTCTTGAAGTCATGCTGTAGAGAGAAAATATTTCCCTTCCACTTGCTCAGCAGAGCACGATGAGCTCATGAGCAGGAGACTTTAACTTTCAGATGCTGAACTCGGCCGAGGGCTGATTTCTCTCGTTATTTATGTTTTCTTCAGCAGCTCCCATGAACCGAGGCACGCTCTGTAAAACTAATCTTCACCAGCTTTCACTCCTCCTTGACTGGAAAAGTTGTTGCAAGAGGCTGTGGTCAGCCTGTAAATAATCCCCCAGAATTTCTGCAATCCCAGATAATAGGGACTTGCCAGATGAGACTGGGACAGCCCAATGGGGGGTGGGAGAGATTGCTGCTTACATCTTCTTTTTGGTGATTTTGCATAATTTCAGCTCAAAAGTGAATTGCTTAAGGAGTGCTCTAAAACAGAGTGGTAAAAACAGGCAAACTCCCATTTGGCTTTGTACCACCAAAATCCCCAGTCAAAGGAGGGGACCCAAACAAATTGTCCATTGCCAGGGAAGGGAATGGCCCAGACCCAATACAGCCATGGCAAGTGCCAATCTACTGCAGCTCTGACCTGACAGAGTTCAATGCAAATTCCGGGGAGTTGTTCTTAACTGCAACATCCCACCCCATCTTGCAGAGATGATATCCTCCCACACGTGTTGATATTGTTCTCCAGAAGGCATGTGGTTTTTTATTGTGCTGGTAGAGTTGGATGAAACTAATGAGTCAATGGTCCCACATTTTTTAACAGATGGTTGAGATACAGCACTTTTGATTTTAGTCAGCTGATGTGCTCTGGTGCCTCTGTTTTGGACTGAATGTTTGGGAGTACACCTGTAGGGAAAAGAGGCTTAAAATGGCTGTGGATGCAGACTGGGGAGTAATGGTACCTTGCTGCAGGAAGTCTTTCACTGGTTTTAAGACCCTGTGAAGACCCCTCAAAGAGGGTGGTGTCTGGCAGTGGGACAGTGGAATTCTTGAAAAGGAATAAAACTGTGTCCTGAGAATGACTGGGGCATCCTATGGGATGTGTGAGCTGCTGATACAGTGATGTCAAACAGATTTCAAGAGCATTGGAGAGGCATTTTGGAGAGATGCTGACGTTTGGTGTCGTTGCACACCTTCACCCTCTCTCAACCTGTAATGTTCTTCCTCCTGTTGAGCAGTACCTCTCTGAGGAAGCAGTCACACTGGTTGCAGTAGGATTACTCATGGCAGGCACTGATGCTCACCATGAGCAAACAGCTGTATGTGTGTGATGGGATGTACGTGGTTGTTCAGAGTCCTCTGGTTTGCAAGTCTGTGGGCAATGCTAGGCATAAATGCACCCTAGTGCAAAACTCCAGATAAATGTCCTCGAGGTTGTGTTGACATTTCTGCAGAGCTGAAGACAAAGACATCTCAGTGATTTCAGTTGGAAAGATTTATTCTATCCTAAACCAGTTTCTTTCCTGTCATTGTCTGGACTCCGTTGACTGAGCTTGGAAAGTTAGGAGTAGAAGCAATATGTGCAAAATATAGTGTTTATAGAGCTCATGATATCTGAATTCCAGCTAGGAAGTGCCCATACTTGCAGCTCTGAGCATGGCAACACCTTGGTAGTACAGTCTGATGTCACAAACTTGATGTCTGTGTATTAGATGGGAGAAATGAAAACCAAAGCAGTACTGAGCAAAAGAGATTTACATGAGGACTGGAAAAATTATCAAGCACATTGCCATGCTTAGTTTTGCCACTTTGGGGATGATTCTGGTGATTATGTTTGTGGCTTCCTGTGTTTTCTGTGTAGCAAAAGCCATTGCAGAGGAGCTGCTTGACATCCTGGGCCCATGGAGCAAAATGGTCCAGGCACCCCAGTGGGATCCAGGGCAGAGATGCTGGGCAGCCAAGTGTGGCAACTCTCAGCTGCAGCCACACCCCCACACCATGGATTTTGGAATTCTCTGGAACTCAGTCCACAGGTATTTCAATAAATCCCACTCTGAAGTGTTCCAGAGAAGCTGGGAATGGGTGAAAGGAAAAACCTTGTTAAGAGAATGGAAAAATCCCATTGCCTATGCCCTCTCCATAGGAACCTGGAGGTGGGAGGGTGCTTTGAGTGGCATTTGTAGAGGCTGCCAGTCCCACATAATTCACGTAGGAAGTTTCTCACTATTACAGGCTGCAGGGACATTTCTTCCCCCTTAGTGACCTAATTTTGGTGAGTGAGCATCTGTTTTGAAGGACTTTCCTGCCTCACTTTCTGACCATCGCTGGGAGCCAGCAGGAACAGGAGCTCAAGTTCAGAGCTTCCCTGGTGGCACATGGTCCAAGAGTCCCACGATTCTGCCTGAGAGCCCTGGTGCTGTTGGTGTGCTGCTGTGTCACAGGGTGACACTTCATGGACAGAATGTGACAGTGCTGCTAAAAGAAACAAATCCTTAGGACATAAAGCAGCCTAAAGCATGCTCCAGATCCCACTGTAAGTGACTGGATGTGGCTTACTGAACTTTCATAGAGCTTTGCCAAAAGAAAGCAACTTTTTTTTTATACAAGGCACATGATTTTCCTTTGAAAATATGTTTACAGAATAGAGCTCATTGCTTCATCAGTCAGTGTATCCTTGATATTTTCATTTATGTGGTTTCTTATTCAACACGTGTTTGAATCATAAGACTTCTATCCCTTTATCTGAATTTATCTACTGGGAGCATTTTTAAGAGCGAAATGTCAGTCAGGTGCATGCCAGACATGTAACAAACAAACTTTTTTCTCTGCTTCCTGACTCAGTTCCCTGGAATTCCCCTCTGCTTCCTTCTCATTTTTAATGTCCCCTTTCTAGCAGAGGAGAACAGGTCCAGAGTTTTCTCTGACCAAGGGAACATAATCAGTGAGGTCCTAGGACCAGCTCCTTGCTTAGCATCTTCAATCCATTGACATCACACCAGAAGGTCCTTTAGTCTCCCAGATGAGGCTTTGAAGACTTCTCATAGTTCTTCAGCTGGTCTGTTCTGGTTTGGTACTGGAGGGGTTCCCTCAAGTCTTTGATGGGTCTAAAACCAGACAGCAGCTTGTAGTGCTGCTGGACTGAGTGTTTTTCAGGTGAGTTTTCCCTTTGGCTTTATTTAGATAGCAAAGGAAGGGAAAATCAACCAGGTCAGGAGCATGGTAAGCCATGGGTGCCCTCACAGACCTTGCAGCAAGCACTCCCTGCCCTTCTCTGGTCTAAATATCTCTTTCTGATTTGTGCTGCACCTGCATGGAGCTCTGAGAAAGCAGGCAACAATGGAATGGGAACAGAATGTCATTATTTGTGGCGAATTATTTCTTCATGCTGAGTGTAGGAGAGACTGTAAATATATGCACTGGCACAGTTTTAACACACTTCTTTCTTCACAATAATAATCCAATTTTCTAGAAAATCTTATAGAAATCCAGGCTGAATTTGGATAAAAGAAGTAACTGTTTGTTTTCCCCCCTCTTAATTTTTCACTTAAAATAATATACCTAAATATCATCAATAGCATGATGCATGTGCAAGAACGGTGACAAAGAATAAGCATGGGGGTGGTGTGATGCTGAGCAGAAGCAGCTTGATGTTTGGTGGTTTAAGCAAGACACGTTTAGAACCAAAACACTGTATCTAAAATATATGATCTTGCCCATATGCCCCTGTTAGCCACCCTTGGAACTCTGTGTGCATTGACATCACAGGCAAATGGAGCTGCTGGCATTGATGCCTGTGTCACATGGATTGTATGAAATCAGGGCAACATCTGGCAGTGAGCACTCGAGGCCCCCCATCAGAAAACTGACTGTAAGAGGATATGTGGTTGTTCTGTTGTCTCCTGGGTGCTTTAAAAAATAAGACAGAGGCTCAAGAACAAAACTATTTCCTAATGAGGCCTACATGATCTTTCCAGTGTTAACACTCTGCCGTGAGCTCAGACAGCATCTCCCCAGAGTGCTGACGAGGGGTTTCAGATGTGTCTGCAGTCAGCAAAGGCATCACCCTGCTGCTGAGATCCAGGGCAAAGCCCTCTCCATCACCCAGGGAGACAATGCCCATGGAGGCTCCAGCCCACGCTCAGCCACACGACAGACCAAGGGGGCAGAGCAGGCACGGGAAGGTCAGCGTATGGCTGCGTCTTTTTTCTTTGCATTTGGACGTGCTGCTGAATTTTACTGATAATGCCCAAGCTGGGCAAGAATCCTGTTCACTCACCACCAGTGGGAGAGGATCTGCAGTTCTAACAGGGCCTGTAACTTCCCATTAATTACAAGGTGCTGTGACTGCACATTTATATTTGATGATGACGACGACAATGTCTTTCAGAAAAAGGTATAGAGGATTTTACATGACTTTCAGCTGGAACACGATGTCACCAACACTCCCCCTCCCAGGCTGGTGGAGTAGTTCTGATTGCTTGCAACACTTTATTAATAGACTTGCTAACATCAAGAAAAGCTTGATGAACACTTAGGGTACAGGAAAGTGCCAGTGGCTGCACCTTGAGCTGCTTCTGCTAATAATATGTAGAAATTATAAATTATGTATTTTTATTTTCTGTCTGAGACAAGTTAGTGTCACCAATGGGTGGCCTTTCCTTGGCCTTTTAGAGCAACATCAAGCAGCCCTGTGCTCTCTGATGCCCACACCAGGGCAGTGACAGTGACTGTATGCTTCTTGCTTAGCAGTTTGGCAGGAGTCAAACCCAGTGCCTTGCAGCAGGAGGTGGGCAAGGGGTGCAGGCAGTGGTGAAAACTAAAGGAGTGCACTGGAACAGCCCTGGTAGCAGAGACCTGAGGGACTTCCATGCCTCAAATGGAAATGTCCTTTCCCAAGGAAACTCTTGTTCCAGAGGTGCTAACTGACACTGTGTGCATGGCTCTGGAGGGAATTATGAGAGTCAGTCTCAGTCACATATTTCATTATATGTCAGCAGGGTGCATCAAGGATGTCCTCCCAGCAAGGGCATCACAGCAGCTTGACATAGTGCCTTTTGCACTTACAGTGGATGAGAAATGCAGCAGCTGGTTAAAAACCTTTCTTCATGGGGAGGAACATGATTTTCCGTGAAAGGATAGACAGGTATTGAGATGTCTTATGATCTTCTGACATAAATGGGGCAGAATTTAGCCCTTTATAAGAAGCAGGACTTAGATTCCTTGGCTTGGATAGCACCTTCTTCAGGCTTTCCACACATCTTGAGCTCTGATCCTACAGTGCTTGTAGCTGCCAATACCTCCTTGGTTCCAGTAAATCCATCCACTGCCAGGCAAAATTAAGTGAGGTAGGCTTTATCAGCTCCAGACAGTATAATCTACTTCAGAAATAGCTCTCCCCTGATAAGGATCAGGTGTAACTGATACAGGAACTCCTGCTGGTGTATATGGGAACCTCTGTGAGCTACAGTGTGGCTTTCTCTTTGCCTTTATTGAAATTTAAAAGACTTCTGGAGGCTCTAGCAATGGTCAGGGCTAATGAGCTAGATGAAGGCAAGGGTGTGAGGCAAGTACTGGGTTCTTTGATACTGATTTATAGTTTTGGACCAAAGCAGCGGTGGCTGTTCTGCACTGCTTGGAGGTCTATGGGCAGACAGAGGTCTGTAGCCAGGACAGTGCAGATGAGCATGGGAAGGTTATGAAATCAGGTAACTTTGGCTGCTCTAGACTAAACCCTTCCAAGCAGACTTGACTTCCTGCTGAGCAAGGCCTTTCTGTTGCAAATAACTTCACATTAAGACCTGCTGGGCAATGACTTTTCATGGAAATCAGTAGAGAGTATTTCCTCCATTCTCCCACATCTGTACAGAGTGTGCTTTTTAATTCATTTTGCCACAGTAATGGCATTAACTGCTGGGAAAGCAGACAGCATGAGCTCCAGGTCTGGCATTCTTACTGACAAGCTCCTTGGAGAGGAGGCAGCTCACTTGAGCCATATCCATGGAAGCTGCTGTGCCAAGTAATTAAGGCCATCTGAAGCAGTTCGAATACCCTGTTCTCATGCACTACATCATTGGGCAGGGCGTGGAAGGCTAAGCCATGTGTCTGCTCATGTTCATGTATTCGAGTCACTTAGCTGTGTACAGTTTGATCCAGGCTGTGCTATTCTTTATCAAGTCTCCAAATACAGACAGTAGCTGGGTGAGCAGAGATCGAAGTGAGACCTGATGTGAGCGTTTTCCCTGCCTCTTCACAGACTGGCACTGATGGGAATGAGTGCTGGATGAACAGAGAACTGAGGAAGTGTGGGGTAAGAGCTGATGAAGGGATGCAAATAGAGGGGCAAAACCACAGAGGTGTATTATGGGCAAGCTGCCTCATTTTCTGCTTCTTGTGCACACTTACTTGAAGTAAACACTTAAAGTCCTCCTCGGATTTTAACCAAGGGAAGGGGCATCATTTCTTCATGGCCTTCCCTCACAAGCAGGTGATGGGGCTGATGGATTCATGTTGAACATGTTGGACTGGATTATCAGGCCTTTAACTTCCCTCTTTTTAACAAAGCCTCTTTAAAGAAAAAAAGTTATCTGGCAAATTACCCTTTCCAGGTAGATGTAGGCAATGACAGCCTTACATTGCATGTTCACATCAAATGACAGCCTGCTGAGAGACAAGGGGGGGGGCAAGTGTTAATCCCTGTGGGGATCTGAAGTGGGCTCACGTTATGAGTAAAGCATTTAATGATCACTCAAGAAGAGTTTTAGAAACTTTTCTTTTTGTATGGGCAGTTTTGATCTCAACTATACATAGTTTTGGCCCTTGATGCTACCAATTACCTCTGTATAATACAGATTTAAAATGTTTGCCACACTGTCTTGCTAGCTGAAGGCATCCTTTTTACACATCCAGGAGTGTGAAAGGTAAGACAAAAATTCAGAAAATTGGCCCTTATCCCTTAAACCCTCTGCTTTAAAAACCCCACAAGTCTCAGCAGGTTTTATGTACTAAAGACTTTTTTTTTTTTTGCTTTGGATTTCTGATCCTCTCACTGCTTAATTTTTGTTTGAAGACAAAGTTAGGTGGTGACATCATAGAAGTGAATTGCAGTAGAAATACTCTAGATGAAGGAGAGAAAGGGATTCTGACTTCAGGTGGAGAATATTTCAGTATTTGTTAGAATAATATTTAATATTCTGGTTTCAGGTGAGTGAGTAATTTAAGACATTTGGGGAGGGTTTGTGTTTCATGATGTGTGTGTAAAGGCCTGATATAAAGCAGAAATATGAAGGTCTTGGTATTTGAACTTTTTGTGAATACTAATGTCCATATTTCTAATGTTAACAAAAAGCTTTGTTTTCTCCAGATAGTGCTTGTAATGAAGCGTCTCTCAAAAGACAGATGAAGCACAGGAAGCAGTCATGGGACTTATCAAAACAAAAAGCCTTAGAAAGTTTTCACTGAAAAATCCATGCTTTTTCCATTCAAAACTATTATTAGAGAGTGGGAAATGAAACAAACACCTTCCCACTAAATCGATGAGATTATGTGTATTTTGGAAAACGAGCTGTGATTTTGGTCTCACCTTTTATCAACAGGATTTTTGGGAAACAAATTTAGACCTAAGTGTTGTTGACGTGAAGATGACAGTTTCTCAGGAAAGCTGAGAATAGGGCACCAAAGACCAGGGCTGCTGGGCCAAGTCCTCTGTTCTTAATGCACTTTGCTCCTGGTTAAAAACAGTTTCTTACATGTGTCTACAGGTGGTACTGGTTTAAGTACAACAGGGAAAATTTGGCAGAGGTGTACAGTTGGCTTTTCATTTTAAAGCAGTCCAGTTAAACCAGCACCAGTACTTATGGCAAATGTATTTAAACCAGTTAACTCTCTAATCAGTTTAACTAGCACTGATGCTGTACACAATTAACATTAAATCAGCATAAGTGAGAGTTTAACCTGGTTTATCTATATCTGCTCTGGCCTTTGCACCAGTTTAATTAACTGGATTTGCAATGCTGTGCTGGCCAAATGAGGTTTGCCCTCACAGACTTCATTCCACAGACTTTTACTGAGTTTCAAGTAGTTGTTCCCAGCCTGTCCATGGCCATGTCTGAGTGCCAGTCAGTGATACCTGCTGGGGTCCAGCTCTAGCTGCTTCTGCTGCTGCCTTTCCTCCCCAGAGAGCCTGCAAGTACTCAGCAGGATGAGTCTGTGTGCCTTCTTTGAGAAGCGAGACCCAAATGATTTCCCACTGGAAGAACATCCGTCTGGTCCTCAGGAGAATCTGATGGCATATAGCCTGCTGCCAGCTCTTCTGACTGTGTTCTTGGCCTTGGATTTGTCATTCCCAAGGCAGCAGTTCTTAGAGGTGTTGTAGCTCAGGAGAACCTCAGCTTTGTCTTAAAGAAAAGACCAACTCCTTACCTCTCCACTTGGAAATGCACAGTCACGACTTCTGAGGGCAACTGGGTGTTACTGGCTGGAAGCCCAGTTTAAAGCCTGTCAGATCCTGCTCTGCAGGCCATGGACTGAAGGCAAGAGTCCTCAGGCTCTCCTCTCTATCCTGCATATCCCTTCCCTGAATACTTCCCCAGACCAGGGAAGATTGATCATTTGTCCCTGCAGAGGCAGTTGTGACCCCCACACACTCTCTGGACCCAGGAACATCTGCCTTTAGCACCAAGCTCAATTTCCAGCATGGAAATCATGAAGGCTATTCTTTTGATGAAGAACCAGAGGGAATGACTTAATCCCCAGTCTAGGCTTTCTTTTTTCACCCTAAAGCCAAGTCAGAATGACACTGCTCTTCCAGCTTCTGTTTGCGCCACCGCTGCTGTTGGTAACCAGTGTCATGAGTTAGCATCTGGAAAGAGGAACATATGAAAATCAAAACAAGGATATTGAACAAGAGAGATTGTCCAGTTCCCCCTTGAATTCTTCCATTACCTATCCAAATATGGCAGAGATGAAGAAATGGAGGACTAGGAATTAGTGGATGACTCATTAGAGTAACATAATTCATTCAGGAGCCCCAGCTGCAGAATTAAACTCCTTCAATTCTGCTGATAAAACCACCCTGGGACTGACAGGGTTTCAGACTTTGTTCCAAACTGATGACACATTCTTAGAATCTATATTTTAAAATATGAATTATCCTTATTTCTCCTGGGGTATTCATGTAACAAGGGGGTTCATTTTCAATCTGAGAAACTCCAAACTTTTTCTAAGAGAAACAAACGCAAACTTTGCAGTGAAATTATTAGACCTGGCAACAGCATCTTGCGTGGGGCAGGCTTGGAGAGCAAGGCTGTCCTGCTGAGACATAGGGTAGTTGGCCTGTTGTTCTCCCTCATAAAATGGTTTTTGGATTCCTTCTCAAAACATCTGGTTGCTTGTGCCTGTCTAGTAAAGCCCTGCATGAGAAGTGACGAAGCTTGGAAAAATTATCTCGCCCTATGTGGCTGCTGGTTTTCATGTATGTCAGAGATATGCCACGTGCTGCTCTTGTGACAATCAGGCTAAAAAGTATTCTTTGAAAATCTGTACCTGGTATATGCACAGCAATGCAGCAGTTAAATTTCCACGGGTTTCATCCCTCTTGGGCATTTTCCACCCTCAATGGGAGCAGGATTTCCCCTCCGTTACGCTTCCGAAGTGCTGTCTGTAGGCAGCTGAGCAGCTTGTTTGGTTTTATCTTCCTCAGTGGGGAGAAGGAAAACCCTTGATTTGAAAGCAGAAAGGATGAAAACTGCACCCTGTTGAAGACAGAGCTCAAACAGCACTCAGGGTAGGCAGAAACTGTGATTTAAATCTGGAGTAAATGTGTGAAGGTATCACTGGGAGGCAGAGGGAGGTCTGAAAGAGGGGAAATGTGTCTTGGGTGGGCAAAGAGATTGGATGGCAGCTGGGGAAGAAGGAGATGCCCCCTTTCTTTTGTATTCAATGCTGAAAGCTTTCACACAAGTATTCTGCCTTGTAGGGAGACAAAGAGCAATAATTTCTTGTCTTTTAGTCTGCAGGGGTAAATTGCATTCTCTTCACGAATTTCACAGTGTACAATACAGGATATGAATGCAAAAGTCTGGGAACTTTCTTCAAAATTAAATCACATGTCTGTTTATTTTTTTGAATAGCAGCATTGACTGCCTCCTTTCCTCTTCACATGAATGCACAAATAGTCGGTGCGGGGGACTTCTTCCAAACTGGGAACTCTGCTGAGTTGTGTGTCAATTTTTTTGCCTGCTTATAGAGATATCAATCTATGTTGTTGCTCCCTGCTGTCAACTAGAGATCCCCAGACTGTGGTTTAAGTAACATTACTGATGGGAGAATCATTTTAAATGGTGTTGGTAGGGCAGAGGGAGAAAAATACAAATTATGAGAATTATAAGTGAGGATACTACAAATAAAGGAATTGCAAAGAGGAATCAAGGCGGGGAAAAGTAGCAGCTCTGCCCAATGTGTTTGCTGCACATTAAATTGTGCATCTTATGGTATCTTGAAAATCATTGCTGAAATCACAGGAAATGTTGGTTCAGAATGAGGAAGAGCTGTGTCTTCTGATTAACCTTTCTCGAGAGCTGCACAACCAAAGTCCTTCAGTCTCCTGAACCTTTGTGCTGCTTTCTCAGTCTCAATGAGAATCCAATCTGAAAAGGAGAATTTGCCTAATAAGCTGAACACGTTTTAAAGGCTTTAGCAAAATCAGAGCCATCACTTGAAAAATAACTGAACAATGCTGACCAGAGCAAAGATATCTGCATGGCACTGGGGAGGCCAGACACAGTCACTGATGGCTTTTGAGGGTGTTATGTTAGTTTGGGTGAGGAACAAGACAAAAGTGTCATATAAACCCTGAGACTGCCTTCATTGCTGAAGATGTTAACTTGCAAGTCTGGGAAGGACTCAGCAAGGCATGAAAATTTCATTCCATTTGAAAAATGGGAAAACAATAAATAACATAAATGTAGGCCAAATGTGAAAGCCAATAACCTTCAAAGGAGCAAACTAACATGCAGTTGTGGAGGGGTGACTGGTTAGATGCCAGGTGTCCACCAAAGCAGCTCCATCACTGCCCTCCTCAGCTAGCCAGGGAGGAGAAAATACACTGAAAGGCTTGTGGGTTGAGCCTTCTCTCTCCTCTCTCTGGCTGTAATTGCTGCTGTGCTGTTTATCCCCCCCTTCTTAAATTCTTTATCCCAGAGGCGCTGCCACCATCACTGATGGGCTCGGCCTTGGCCAGCAGTGGGTCCATCTTGGATCTGTTGGCACTGGCTCCATTGGACACGGGGGAAGCTTCTGGCAGCTTCTCACAGATGGCATCCCTGTCCTGTAGCCCACTGCTACCAAGACTTGGCCACAAACCCAGTGCCGTAGTTGTCAATATAGACACAGTTGTTTTATTCTGGCTGTGATTTGCATTAAATTGTTCTTGAAAGTAAGGCTGGTTTCAAGCAATAGAAAACCAAGTTTTGTATTCCCAGTGATCCCTGTATGGGAATACAAGACTACCCTTGATGAAACCTGACTTCACCTCCTAAAGTGTTTGGGACTCACTTGCAGGCCATTGCCCTTGGTGGAGTGACAATACTACAGAAATACCACCTAGTAAGACTCTTAGTAGGGTTATGCCCATAATGCAAACACTAGATTGAAGTTCATGTTCTGCCACTGATTTGATGTTTGACAAATGACCCTTTTGTGTTTTGTTATTCACTTTGCTAAATTGGATAATCATTCTTGCTCACCTCCCTAAAGCAGTTTGACATCCATAACTGCAAAACAATCAACAGAGCCATGCAGAATTCCAGCTCTATATAGTAACTTAACAGAAATCTAAACCCTGCAGCAGCACAACAGTCACTTCATCTCTTATTTCACCTAGTATGTATTTTGGGGTTAATTTAATTTTCTCTATAGCAATTTAACTGCAATATTGGCATAATAGTATTCATTTTTAAGCATCACATTTGTTTTGGGGCATGCTTATATATTAGTATCGTGCTTAGGCACAGTGGAAGTATTGTTCTTTCACCCTGAAAGATAAACTCCAAGAAGATATTATAGACATGAATGCCATCTATTATGAATAGAAGAGCATTTTGTATTTCTCAGCAAAGGTCCCAGTTAGCCCAGGTGCAATGAGAACCTGCCCCCATCCAAACACCAGATAAATGCATTGTACAGAGGAAGGATGAAAGAGAAATAAAAGATTCACAGTCTGCTGAAAAGCAAACCAGCTTCCTCTCTCCCTGGGAGCTGCACACGCCAGCCCTGCTGAAGCTGTGGTATCTCAAGTGGAGCAGCATTGCCAAGGACAGGTATTTGCTTATGAGATCTTTGCTCTTTAGAACCAGTGCTATAATTAAAACAGAGCTGAAACCTCATATGCTGTACATTTCTAACAGCAGAAGAGAATATCTCATTTTTACACCTGGAAAAATAGAAACAAAGTCACTGTGAAGAGATGAGTCCTGCTGTTTACTCCCTTCATCAAATCGTGGAGTGATTCCTCACTTGTGAAAACACAGTTCCTCAGCAACACCCCCTAACCCACAGGGGCTGAGGCTATAAATGTAGCTTAGCAGTGGGTTTATTCTAAGTTGTTTTTAATTGTTTGTTTGTTGGTTGCTGTTTTTTTTGCCCAAAGCACTGTTAGCAAGCCTACTCCTCTGTCGAGCCATCCCAGCCATCTGCCAATGTGGGCTCAAAAGAACATTCTTCAGGGCCTTATCCAATTTATTGTATCTGATTCATTAATTACTCTTGATATTAGAAAATGAAAAGTCATTGCTTTGAGTTTGGCAGCTGCCTAATGACCTGGGACTTAAATTTCTAAACCAATCTGAAGTTCTTGTGTTTATTTTATTAAATCTCACAGTGCCTGAAATGAACAGGGATCCTGTCTGCCCAGTGTGAGCATTCCCTGCTGCAGCAGTCCCTGAGCAGCTTTGGCAGGTGTGACAGAGAAAAGTATGTGTGGAAAAGCCTCTTTTCTGGCTTGTCTAGTCTGTTGGAGTTAGTGGTGCTCTGCTGGCACAATAGGAGTGGTGTGATTTTAGCTGGGAGTGATAAGATGGCACCAGAATTATTAGGCATCAGATACCAACAGCATCCTCAAATGTCCCGGGCCTTTGAGTTGTGCTGTGCCTTTGTTTATTGTGGTCAAAGCTCTGGGGAAATGCCATGAACGAAATTTCCTATGGCATTTCTGAAATGGGGGGTTCCTGTCACCCACATGTGGAAAAATAGAAGCAAATAAGGAGACAGGACAGAGCTGAGGAAGGTTTCTTGCCCTCTGGATTGTGAAGGGGAACCTCCTGAGAGTCAGTGCTGATAACAGCTCCTCAACACAGAAACAGAGCCCCATTCCTGAAATCCATCTTCCTGCAGCACCAAACCCCCAAACTGAAGAAAACAACAAAGGCCAAACAGGATCATCTAATAAGTCTTGAGTGGGGACCCTCCAGGGTCTTTGAACCCAAGAAGGGACCAACCCCATCACTCACAGGGCTGAGCAGGCACGGGTCATCTCTGATCCCTGACACCATCTGAACTCCTCTGTGCTGAGACCTCCTTGCCACCCTCCCACCCAGTCTTTTCTCCTCAGCTCACCCTGGGATTGTCATCTGTGTGGGTACAATGGTGTGTGGCAGAGGCTCTTCCCACCTCTTTGTTCTGAGATTATCTGCTCTTAGTATCATAACCATGCCAGGAGCCAATCTGGAAGATAAGGTGGCATTAAAATATTTCTGCTGCAAATAACTGAAGCCCAGTTGGCTTCAAATGTTCCTTTCTTTGCAATGTTTATGAGCTTTGGACTATTTATAAAGGCAGATAAAGTTCAAAGGAGGCCTTTTAGAGCTGGAGGTTCTCGTGCTGGGAACTTAATTGGAAAAGTGCAAAGTCCTGGGATGCAAACGCCCATTGCTTTTGTACCTGGCAAAGAAAGTTACCATAAATGTCCCACACTGTCATCAGTTGATCTCTGCTGTTGGCATTCAAACCTGTCACACCCTCCCCTGCCTGAGTTACTCCACTCCCCTCTGCCTGAAACCCTGGCAAGGCTGATTCCTGAGTCTGCAGCCATATGGGAATGTTGTTTGCAGCTGGACACCTGCTGCCTGTAAGACCTGTGTGAGATGTTCCCAAGGGGAGAGGAAGAGCCCTTTGTGCTGGTCCCTTCCAGTACCTGAAGGGAGCTTACAGGAAAGATGGGAGAGGGACTTTTTACAATAGCAGGTAGTGGCAGGACCAGGGATCCCTCTGCAAAGGGAAATGAGGCAGTCTCTGTGTGTGTTTCTCTCCCCTGTGGTCTGTTAGGCACGTGCTGTCCGTCCTAGTGCTGGAAAGTCAATGGTCTCCCACAGCTTGAGCATCAAACTAAAAGAGAGTAGGTTTAGATTGGGTATTAGGAGGAAATTCTTTGCTGTGACAGTGCTGAGGCACTGGAAGAGCTTGCCCAGAGGAGTTATGGATGCCCCATCCTTGGAAGTGTTTAAGGCCGGGCTGGATGGAGTTCCGAGTAATCTGGTCTAGTGGAACGGGGCACCCATGGCAGGGGGTGGAACGAGATGGTCTTTAAAGTCCCTTCCAACCCAACCCGTTCTGTCCATGCAGGATTGCAGGGCACACCCGCAGCGCTGTGCGGAGGGACAATCCGCGCCCGCCGCCGGGGACCTGCGGGGCAGCGTGACGTCACGCGCGGCACTTCTGACGTCAGAGCAGCGTGACGTCACGGCGGGGGCGGGGCGGGCAGGGAGGGGGCGGCAGGTGGCGCCCGGCCGGGGTGGGATGGAAAGGGGATGGG
>JAWWLV010000024.1:4726678-4756383 GCA_035041135.1 Platyrinchus mystaceus | reverse complement strand
TCCAGGCTTCAGGGAAACGGCAGAGGGAGGGGGGGGCCGGGCCGTGCTCCCCGCGCTCCCGGCTGACAGCGGCGGCCCCGGCGCGGCCCGGCCCTGCCCTCCCGGGCGGCGCGGCGGGCGTTGTAGTGCGCGGCGGGCGGAGGCGGCCGGGCCGGCCCCGGGGCGGACTACAAGTCCCAGGCGGGGCGGGCGGCGGCGCTGTGTGTGAGCGGAGCCGAGCGGAGCGGAGCGGAGCGGGGCGGGCGGCGCGGCGGGGCTCGCTCGGCGCCGCGGCCGTAACCTCCCGTCTCTCCCTCTCGCAGCGGCGGCGGCGACGATGCAGGCGGAGTCGGGGATCGTGCCGGACTTCGAGGTGGGCGAGGAGTTCCACGAGGAGCCCAAGACGTACTACGAGCTGAAGAGCCAGCCCCTCAAGAGCAGGTGGGGCGGCGGGGCCGGAGCGGGGCCGGCGGGGTGCCCGCCGAGCATCCCCCGCGGGCGCTGCTGCGCGGCGGGGCGGCCGGGAGCGCTCCTGCCATAATAGCGGCGTTGTTGGCGGAGGGCGGGCCGGGCCCGCGTTATGTAAAGGGCATTGTTGGCCGTGCGGGCCCGGCTGTCCCCGGGGCAGCCCCCGCCGGCCGCACCTGCCCCCGGTGAGCGCCGACACCGAGACCCCCCCGGGCGGGGCCAGCGCGGAGCTGCCAGAGGGTTGCGAGGTCTTGTGGCATCTAAGGTTGTTCTTGGTGGGCTTTTTTCTTTTTTTTTTCTCTCTTTTTTTTTTTTTTTTTATCCTTTCCCTTATTACCCTTTTTTTTTTTCTCCCCCCCCCCCCCCCCCCCGGACTTTGAGAGTAGGCTTGTTACTCGCAATTGCTTGGGGACTGGAAACTTGCTAGGTAGGTCACTTTCTTCCTAGAGTGTTTCTTTTTTTTTTTTTCGCCGAGATAGACCCTGTTTGCTTATCTGGAGCGGCTGCGTCGCGTAGATATGCTCTGTAAAGGGAAATGAGGCGGTCTCTGTGTGTGTTTCTCTCCCTTGTGGGCTGTTAGGGACCCGCTGTCCGTCCTAGTGCTGGAAAAAGAAAGTCAGTGCTCTCCCGCGCCCTGAACATCAACCTTGTCAGCGATGGCACGTTTCTCCCTCCTCTTTTTTCATTCAGCGAACCCTCCATTTCACCTCGGTGCCATCCTTAGCAGCACTCTGCTGAATATAAGGTCATTGCTGCAAGTGTATTGTGTTTGTAATTGTGGCCGTTGTTATCCTGTCTCTATATTCATATTTTCGTTTTGAACGCTGCTCTTTGTACATCTGTGTGCAGTTGAAAAGTGAATAAGAAGGTAAATACTGAAAAATAGTTGTGCTAGAATGACTTTAGGTTGTACCGTCTGTCAGACACACTTCAAAGTAAACACATGAATTTTTGATAATCCTCTGAATGTTTCAGAAACACTGAAAGTCTTGTAGTAAAAGATGTTAATTCTCTTGCTGTCACAAGGGCTGATGGATCTGGGGCCACCTCCTGTGGCCTGTCTTCACAGCAACCCTGCCTCACACTGAACCTGTGGTACTGCTGAGGAAGGTTGCAGGTAGTGGTGATGTGCAGACTATGGGGCCATCCAACCAAACCAAAGTTGCCAGAACTCCTTTGCTCCCCAAGGTTATTCAGGGAAGTTGCCGTTATCCAGGTAATTAGATGGGGGCCAGGCTGATGTGCAGAGCAGGGTTCATCAGCAGTGGTGGGTTCCAGCAGTGATGGGAGGCAGCTGGGAGACCCCCAGGGCTTTGGGTTTGGTGCCTGTGTTGCCAGTGGAGTGCAGCAGTCCCGACAACTGTGCTGTGGTCCAGGAGCCCTGTTTGCACCAGCTGCGGGTTCTAACTGGTGTGCAGGAGTTCTCCCTTTATGGTTGTCCACTTTGTAGTCAGCAGTTTGTCTGTGCTTTCCTGGTGTGAGCAATGGAGCATAGAAAGCAGGTCTGCATTGGAGCTTAGATGGCAGGTCTGCATTTGACCTTGCACAGATGTTGCAACTGCTTTTAATTCTTGTGACTTGGTGCTCTGGGACCTGAATGTATCACTGCGTTCTCTTCTCTTCTCTCAGGGGCATGTGAATAAACTCTGTAATGAAACACTGGAGTATTTGACTGTCTTGTAAATGTTGTCACTTTGGATTTCCCTGTACTGAATTTCCCCAGTACATCCTTATTTGATACTCCTGCACAGCCAGCACTGCCCACCCTTTGGGTTTAAAGGGACCCCTGTGTCTGTCATGCTGACATCCTGCTGGTGCCTCAGGCCAACATCTGTCCTGATGTTGGGTAGGAGAAGTGACCAGCTTGCCCCCCTCTGCCTCATGTCCCTCCACACGTACCCACTTACATGAGAAGAGGGAGCCCTGAGGGTGGAATAACAATCCATGGTTTTTCTGGCAGATAGTGAACTGACATGTTAACCTCAGCATGGAGCCTGCCCAGCTCACGTACAGCTCCTACCTCGAGGTAAGAGTCTCAGTTGCCTTCCTGGTCTTGTGGGAGATGAAGATGCAAAGGAGTCAGGGGCCCTGCTGGGTCTGTATAAACCTGTCCCTGGAGCCAGGCTGATAAAGCTTGATGATAACAGGAGGCAGAAGTTGCTCACAAACCTGTTTGCTTCATGATCATATCTCAGAGGACTTCTGTAGTCCTTCAGCTTTGCTGAGGCCTGAAACCAGTCTGACTGATGATTATCGAGGGTATCCAGCATCACCCTGCTGCTTTCTCTTGTGGATGTAAATCAGGAGTAATTGCACAGCAGTGAGTGAGGAATAGCAGCAGGTCAGCGTGGTGTAGTTGTGGGACTGTGGCCGTGGGAATTGCTTTCTTACCCTCTCCACAGCCTGGCTCTGGAAAGGTAGCTGGGGAGCAGGTAAGCCAGAGGCATGAGCTGATGTTAGGAGCTGAGTCTGAACAGCAATCTGCTCTTTTCCCTGGTGAGAACTGCTGATTTCCTAGCAACATTCAGGGCTTTCTCTGATCTGGAAACTATAAGAGGTGAGAAGCACCCTTGGCTTACCATAGTAGCTAAAACTGTGAGTAGAGAGAAAATCCATCCCACTCGGAAACAGGTAAGAGTGTCAGTGCTCTGAACCAAGGGAAAACATTTCTGTTGCCCAGTTTAACTCAGCCCTGCATTGTTGTCCTTCACTCAGTGAAACTCTCCTATTCACTTCCTCCCAGATTGCTTGTTTTCCAATACATGACATCCAGTTAAATGTTTCTCCTCTCCAGCGTGCCCTCACAGTTACTCCATCCCTCTTTCATAATTCAAGTCTGCAATCCAAAGCCGCAAGGGGTCCAATAATAAAAGGTTTTTGCAGTAAATACTGTACTAACTCAGGCCAAGCCACAATTGAGTGCTAGAGGCCAAGTTAAAATGTAAGCCCAGCAAAAGCTTTAATCACAGGGGATGGAGAGAATACATGGGGCTGAGATAGATCAGTTCCACCCGTATTTCCCAAATCCCTCCGACTGATCAGAAGTTGGCTCCTTGGGCAAAGCCCTACCTACATTCAAGGGTTCTCTGGAATTTACTGTGGTTGAATCTCTTTGAAAACTGAGAAGATGTTTCAGTTGCTTTGGTTTCTCCAGAGTCACTTTTCACTGTGGGAGGAAACTGGACTTTAAGACTAGCCAGTAAGACAGTGAGATCTATTTTTTTTTCCCCCCTCATATTCATACTTTATTCCTCTCCTGCCATATTCCCAAGGGATAATAGTTTTAATCTATAAGTACATACGCTTACATATGTATGTGTTTGTGTAATGAACAAGCAAATAAGATTTCTTTCCTGGTACAAGCAGTGTACAGTGAAATCGATGGAGTTTTATTACCAAAAGTAAACACAGATCCTGACATGTCTGCACGCAGTCAGCAGGACGCTGGAGGCTTAAATTACATCTGTCATATTGCTAATGTAGATTCTTTAAATCATTTGGCCTACTGTAGTGATGTTTGGGGTATCACACTGGTATCTGGAGGTAAAGACTGTGCAGCCTGCCTCTGTACAGGGCAGTCTGAACTAACCCAGGTGTGCCAAATGCAGCAAAAAAATTCTGTATTCAGTTGATTTTTCTCTGTATTTTTTTTGTTCCCTGCAATGTGTGCCCACCTGGATTGTCTGTGCGACCTCACAAGCGCCAGCAAATTATTGTCAATTGCTGTAATTTACTGCCTTGCTCTTTAAAAAGCCTGCAGGTAAATTACTGCTATTTGTGCCCTTTTCTGTTGCCTATAGTTTCAGACTGCTTAAAAAGCACCCAAATGATGTAGTTAACGAAGTATTCTTAGTGGAAAAAATATTAGGGAATGCGTTTAATTTACATGATAGTTTCTTAGGCAGTTTATTTTTGTTTTATGAGCAATAGCATTGAGATGTAGAACTTGTCATTATTAAAGCAGTGGTGTCTTTATAAAATTCTCATCATTCCTACTGTCCAAAGGCCTTTTTTCTTATGCAAACCTTTAGTATTTTACTTATATCAGCCAGTGCCTTGTCTCTATCCATTTAGGATCCTCTATAAAGCACTCCTTTTTGTTTTTTTCTTCTTTTCTGGTGCTGTGCTAAACACTGAAGTCTTTATTTAGTTAAAATTTCCCTTTTAATACACAGTGATTGTTGAGGAAATAATAATTTCACCAAAGAGGCACACATTTTTGGAACGTGGGCTTACTCTGGAGCCAAAGAGGACTCTTCTAAAGTGCCTTAGTGCCTTAGCCTGCAGATGATCAAATTTAATTTTGTAAATGAACTTTGCAGCGTGATTGAGTTTGAACTTGATTACATTAGGCTTAACATTGAGTTTGTGCCTATTGGAGGTAGTCTTTTCATATTACTGCTATTTATGGATCTTATTCAAGTGTTTTATATTCTGGTTGGGTTCTGCAATGCAGTTTGTTCAAGCTACTGCTTATATCTGTTCCAGTTGTGCAAGAAGTGGAAAATATCCTTTATTTAGAACAGGTCACATGTTCTTGCATCCAGGAACCGCGTCTCAGTGTGATTAAAAAAAAAAAATAAAAAAAATGTATCTTGGAGGAACAGATTTAAAAAGTTCCTGAAATATTTTTCCGTCTGTTACAGAGGAACATTACGTATTTTAAACTGAAAGGTAATAATAGCTGAGCTTAAAGTGCTACGTAGGCTAGCACTGCCTGAAATCAGTGGTAAAAGTCTTAGGCAACGTCAGTGGGAGTAGAGCTAAGCCAAAAGTATGTCTCTGAAATCTCTCCGGTAACATTTTTGTGAGTGAGTCAATAATTCCATGTTTATTCTGCACCTCAAATTCTCTTCACTGGGAAGGAAACCCTTGCCACATCTTTTTGTACTTTTTTATTTCTGAAAACAGTCTTAAAAGGCTGCAATTGGAGTGTCTATTGTATAAACATGTGGAGACAATAAGTGGTATTTCCGTGTATTTCTTTACACAGGGAGCTGGTGCTGCTCCATGCCTGTAGCAGAGCATTTTCCGTGGTGAGAGATCCTGGGTGACCTTTTCTCTCCTGCAAAACTCTCACTCTGTTATTTGCAGTAGGCCTTTGCTATTTAGCAAGGAAACAGAAATAGCCCATGAAATTCAGTTCAGCATTTGCTTTGATATGAACTATTGAGCGTCACCTTTTTGCTTCCCTGGCCTGCTTTCCTCGGGAGGGTTTTGTTTGGCTGCCAAGCTGATCAGAGAGGGCACAGATATTTTGAGGCTGAGCTGGCTGCACTGACTGTGCATCTTTTAGCAAGCACATGTGTTTTCTTTTTATTTATCAGACTTCTGGCTGCGTTAGTTGTGTGTAAGTACATGTGCACTCTGCTTGAAATAAATCCATACCTTTCTGGTGAGCAGGAAGCTATTCTGTTTGATTTACAGAATCCAGGTGATAATTTGAATCAATATATTCTGTCTCTTAAACGGCTGAAAATAAGCCTATGCAGCCCTGTTTGATTTACAGAATCCAGGTGATAATTTGAATCAATATATTCTGTCTCTTAAATGGCTGAAAATAAGCCTGTGCAGCCCTGCTGATGGGTAGCTGGGCTGCCCCTGGTACTGCTCATTTTCCCATGTGTAGTGGAGGTAATTTCACAAGCTGCTGGTCTAGAATTTTTGGGGCTGCTGTGAACTTACCCATTGTCATTAACAAGTCATTGCAGAGCCTCTTCTGCACTGTGTATGTTTTTATTTGGCACTTAGGGCAATGTACCAGAGGTCCTTCCCAGCACGGTGGTAGACAGCATGACTAAGTCCTGCTGTACGGTTTGGTCGGGATCTAGAAGATAAAACTGGGAAGCAGGAGCAGAGGAGACCTGCAGATGTGCTATTTTACAAACAAATTCAGCCTCTTACCACATTCTGTGATTAAAAGTTTAATGGGAAGAAATCTGTACAGCTGCTTAAAAATGAGGATACAGGAGAAACCTGTTCTGGTGCTTAACTGTGCAGTCCTGTTTCTAGGTTTGCTTTCCAAAGCAACATACTTAAAGACTTTGAAAATGAAACAGAATGAGTAATTTTCTGTTTACTTTTCTGCTAAAAAAATTTGAAATTGAGTGTTGGATTTTAATTGTCTTCCGAGAATGATCTGCTGTTTCAGTGTTGAGAACAAAATGAGAGTCCAACTTCCATTAGCTGGTCAGGCTCTTGGCCATTATTGTCTGTCTCGTTCTATTTTGGATTCAAAAAGTTTTCGAAATGTACTGGCTGTAAAGTTTTTGTTTGGGAAAAATACACTGTCTTTGGTATAATTTTTTGCTGGAACAAAGACAACATGATTAGGCAGCATGGCATAGCAGATTTTGCTGGACAGTTAACTGTTGCATCACTATCATATCATGCTAGAACTGTGATTTATTTATTTATTTTTAATTATCTCTAGTTAAACAGCAACAGCACAACTATTGGCTTGTTTGTAATTTTACACTTCATTTCATACTGGGGGAAAAAACCAGCACGGGAAAGGGAATATTGTTGCATATTCATGATTATCACAATGCTACTGCTTTATCTGCAACAGCTGTAAAAAACTGACACTGCTTTGAGTGTTGAGATTGAAAGACTCAGGTTCACTGGAACCAAAGTCTTAAAAGAGATCAGCCTGTTTTCCAGCTGCCCAAGGTAGAAGTTCTATGCTGTTTTCAGTGTTAGGCACCCCAAGGCTCTGCTCTCTGTGGGTAGGCACTTGCAGTTTTGGGGTGCCTTTTGAAAGGCTCTGTCCTGGTATCTTTGCCCATAATTTCAGCTTGTGACTTACATAGGCCCCAGTCATTAATGTCAGTGGGCTTCACCAGAGAATAAGGGTTTCAGAGAGGTCATAGTAGTGTCCAAGTGCAAGAGGATAGTGTGAGTGTCACTGGTACAAGCAAAAAAATGGTGAAAATTGCTAAGGAAGGCTTGCAGTACAACTTCTAGCTAATACTTCAACCACTAACAGTGCCTTTGGATCGAGCTCATTTTTTCTGGTAACATCTCTGCTGCAAGGGCTGCTATAATGTTTGTGTTAGCAGCTTTCTGCCAAGCATGCAAGCCAGGGGCTGGTGGTTTTTAGCTTTTTTTCTTCAGTGGTAAGTGATTATGTAGAAATGCTCTGTAGGCTCCCCCCACCCTGACCTGCTGCTCGCAGCTGCTGCATGGACTGGACTGGCAGGTTGAAGGGCAAAAATGTGTTCCTGTGATATATAATTACTTCTTCCAGCATGAGCCAACAGAGCTGCTTGCTGTGATGATTGTTACGTATACTGCTATGTAAAACAGAATGCAAGTGTAATGTAGGGTTCGGGCTAGTATTTTAATGTTGTAATTAACAGCCTCTAACAGTAAACAAGTTTTTTTTTTCAATCAGTTCCCATGAAGATTATTCCTTTACAGTGCAGGCAGACATACATCTGCAGATGTGGAGTTTATGAATTCTGTGTTGCTTGCAGAAATGAGCACTGAGAACCAACAAATGCCTTTTTTTTAGACCCTTTTTCTCTTGCTCTGGAACACCACAGGTACGGTGTCAGGCGGCTGGAGACCAGTCCTGCAGTTGGTATTTCATAGGGACATTAAGGCTGAGGGAAACAGCTGCACTGGAGACGATGCAGCTGTTCCCACCTCTGGGAAGAACTGGATTCATCCTTCTTAACCGCTCCCCAAAAAACGGTGATCCAGAGGCACAGGTACGTTGCACCTTCGTTCGTGCTGCTCTTCTGACACAAAGTGGGCATAGACCCACCTGAACCTGCTGTTTAGGCTGGTGTGGCTGGGTGGAGCATGCTGGGGGTCTGCTCTTCTCAGACCATCTTGTGAGAGTGGTTGTGAAGAGACCACTGAAGTTTTGGAGGGTTGGAAGGACGTTTGTGTCTGTTCAAACCTACAAAGGCAGTCTTTGCATGCAAGGATTTTGTGCCTGGTTTGGCCTACTGTTACATTAAAGAGTGGTGGTGAATTCTGAGGGAATTCAGGTGAATATATTAGTATTTTCGGTTCCTGAAAAGGTGTTGATCATTTTTGAGATATTTAGGTGCTGGAAGCTTGCCAAGTTTAATATGTTTAATTGTGTTTAAAGCAGCACTATGATAACATAATATATAGCCTGTAACTGAAATGCTGAGACACTGCTTCTTTTCTTTGCAAGTATGTGACAAAACAAACTGCAGAATGAATGGGGGAAACCTCTTAGGGCAGAGACTCTGGGATCTGGAGATCTGAGAAAAGTAGCAGGAAGTGGGAACAACTGGATTGTCCCAAATGAAGGATGCTTGGTAGAATGGAGATGGGAACATTCAATGATTGTTACTAATCTTACTGCCAGGCATCCTGTTGTAACATGGAAACACATAAAGAAAACAGTGATGATCCTTTCTGGAGGAGAAGCAGCTAGCTAGGAAACTTGGGATTGGAGGTAAATCAGTTGGGAACTGTTTCAGGGTGAGAAGATGGGACCAGACTTCAGAAGCTGTCAGATGGTGAGAGATTGGGAATGTGGGCAAGGGGGACGTGTGGTCCTGGAGCTTAACTGGGAGGTTGGAATAATGTCATAGAGATGGAAAAGGATCATTGAGATATCCGAGGGGGAGAGCCTGGCTGAGCATGTTTTGTGCACATTTACTGTTTCCTTTCAGGATTCTTTGGGCTTTATCTAAATAAAGGAGAGAGTTTGTATAAAGTATGACTTTGGAAATGCTTTTTCTGGATGTGTCTCTGCATGATAATATGCAGCTGT
Organism: Platyrinchus mystaceus; assembly: GCA_035041135.1. NCBI lineage: Eukaryota > Metazoa > Chordata > Aves > Passeriformes > Tyrannidae > Platyrinchus > Platyrinchus mystaceus. The sequence continues at coordinate 4,747,175 of JAWWLV010000024.1, read as the reverse complement.
AAAGCCATATTAGGAATACAAACCCTTTCTATAATGTTTGTGAACTTTAGCCTGGATAAATAACAGTTGCAACCTGAGAGAATGAAATCAGAATTATTTTGACATGTGTACACATGCAGGAAGGAATGATCTTACAGAAAAGCAAAGGGAAAAAACTCCTATGGGCAGTTCATTGAAAGCTGGAAGGAGTTCAGGGGGGTGTGGGTCTCTTGCATTGTGTCCTCTGGGCTGCCGTTAACTGCTGTGTTTGGGTTTCTGCTCTATCTAGCAAGCTTTCTTTCATTTGTACCAAATATTTACAATTCTGCCCAAGCTCAGTCAGATGTCAGTCTGTCTGGAGAAGCCACAGGCATGGCTCAGAAGAGTTGCTGAGACCATTTATTTATTTATTGCTGTTGTAACACGAAGGTTGCTATCTGATAAATAATTATTCCACCCTTGGAGAAGGTACATTGTAAATCTGTTAAGCTGCTCCTTTGTTTGTTGGGCTTGTGCATAATGAGTTTGGAATTTAAGATTAGTAGTGTGCTGTGCAAACTGCTCATTTCGTGACCTCATCCCCCACTCGGCTCGCCTGCCTGTCCACCTGTCACATCCTGTTGGACACTTGGGGCTGTATTCATTAGGGGAGCTTGGGTTTGGCGTTGCATCATCTCATTTTTATGTGTTCTTCTGCCTAGTGGAATTTAAAAAAAAAAACAACCCATGAGGTGGTTGTTTGGGTTTCTTAAAGAACTCATGAGGGAAAGGTGGATTCAATGAGGGCTTGTGAAAACCGGCCTGTGGAGTGGGGGATTGGCCGAGTCAGCCAGGGAAGGGTGCAGGAGGCTGGTGTTGGTGCCAGACGCTGTCCCTTGAAGGTTTGGTTGTTGGTTCTAGGTGAGCTGTTGCTAAACCTCCCTCAGAGTGACGTGCCCAAGGCAGGTGTGCTCTTACAGAAATGAGGAAGAGCAGGTAGTATGACATCCCCCTACCCCAGCTTTATCCACTCAGCACATAGAAGTTTTGAGTTCCAATCCTGACTGTGACTCAAGACACAGGGTTGAAAGTGCCCACCATCCTTTGGAGTGCCCAAACCAATAAACTTCTTTGAGGTGTCTTTTTTGCTGAAGCTACTCCGTTTTGCCTTGTATAGTGTTGATTGAGCCTGGTAGGGGCAGGAGTGACTTGGTGTAACACAAGGGACTGAGTATTTGCATGGGATGGTTCTCACCCTCCCCCAGAAAATAGCTACTTGTACGAAGTGGAACAGCTCTACCAGGAGGCAAGTAAGATATGCTCAGAAATTAGATAGTTTTCAGCTCCATCTGTTTCTCAAAAGTAGTTTTCCAAATCTCTGTAGTCGAGGTCACAGCATGAAATATGGGGACCTGCTTGAAATAAGAGTGGTGATATTTGGGGCAGAGATAGTTGGATGAAGGGAGGAAGTCTTTACAGTTATGGGAACCAGAGAGTCCTGAACTGTTGCAGGAAGGCAAGGAATTTGAAGGGTGGTATATGTTGGTGAGGAAGCTTCAGGCAAAGGTGGATATTAAGAGTGACGACAAGTATATGTTATTTCTTAGGAATGCTTAAATTTTTAGGAATGCAAGATCATTTGTGGTACAGCAAGAGAAGCTTGAATCTGTGTAGAAGTGAGTTATAAAGGAGTAAGTGAGTAAGGCAGGAGATGAAATAAGATTACATCTGTATCATAAACTTGTTTTTTGATTTAGCTTGTTGCATAATTTACAGTTTCAGTCTAATTGCAAAACTATTCTGCAAGTGATAATTTGGTTCCCAGCTAGTGCAGCTTTTGATACTGTACAAAGCTGTGCTGCAGGAGCTGTGAGCCCTGAAGATGCTGTGGGCCACCAAGGACTTCGTGTTTTTGAAGTGTGTTGAGTAATGTAGAAAATCGTGAAATGGGTCTGCCTGTTACGAGGTTCTCAAAGGTCCTGAAGCTGCCCCTGCAACAAAAACAGGGCTGGATGGAAGGGGCCTGGTGCTGCTGCACATTTGCAGAGCTGAGGAGGGTCTTGCAGCCTTTTTGGTATTTCCCAAAGGAATCAGCCACCTCACAGCATCTGGGAGAGATCCCTCTGAGCAGGCAGTAATTGCTGTCTTTCCAAAGGAGTCCTTGTTTGCGGAGGAGGGTTAATTATCCCTCACTTAGCCTTACTAATGAAGGTGCTTGTAAGAGTTATACTGGGGTACCACGATCTCCACAGGACAAAACTTCCCTCCTCTGTTTGTTCAGTGGTCTTTTGCTCTGACCTGGGAGGTGTGTTCTTGGCTCTCAGTTGGGATCTTTAGGGACTTGCTCTTTGAAACTCTTGACCATTTGGGCTTTTGCCTTGAAGCACCACTTGAAACTATAAATAGACCTGAAGAGGACCAGGTCCAGTGATCTTGTGCTCCCGAGTGCCCTTCTGCTGTGCCGAGTGTTGCACTGGGCACCAACTCCATGAAAGGAGGCTGGTGGGAAAAGGTGCCTCTTGCAGTGAGCTGGAGCACCTCGATGGTGGCTTCATCAGCAGGTGATTCCACCATTTTCATACCCAGAACTTCTCCTGGGCAGCTCTTTTGGGTAGGCACAGAGGCACATGGACACTAACAGGTCCTGCTCTCCCCAAGGACTGCGAGTGGTGCAACGTTCAGCAGGTCGTGGTGATGGTCTTGTCTCTGCCTTCCTGGCTGGATGATGAGGGAAACCAGCAGCACCGCATGGAAAAACATTAATGATCTACCGAAGAAATACTTCAGTGATTTCTTACAGTGTAAGAAACTCAGTTTAAGTGCTGGGTTTGTTCACTTGCCTGTTTTCTCCTGTTTGTGAGGTGTACTCTGGGCTCCAGGTTTACATGGCTATCAGTGTCCTCCCCTGCAAGGGGGTAAATCCTGCCCTGTTGCTATGAAGCATTTTAGTGAGATGCTGTGTAAAAGGGATGAATCCATCTGTAACTGCAGAGAGATTTTTTTCATGGCTCATCTTTTGCTGATCTTTCTGATCAGTTTTCTGATTCTGCTGGTGGTGGATTTGAATGATTTCAGGTGTTGTCATATAATTATGTGATGCTTGTTTCCCATCTGTAATTTAGTTCCTTTGCATTGAGATTTATTAAATAGCACAGCATAGAAAATTGCAGTATCTGTCCTCATCTCTTTTCAGTGGGTTCGTGTTTTGTGGCAAGGACTTTCACAGCTCTTGAAATTCTAAATCTCTAATCACTATTTAATCTAAGACAGTTTCCCCTGTATTTAAGAGCCACAGAATCAGGCTGTGCTGTGGAGAAAATAGCAAATTTGCTAAATTTGGCTGCTTGCAGAGTCATCCAAAGTACATAAGTTATTCAATAGGTGATGTTTGGCTTCTTGTGCTATAGGGAATGGTGGGGTTTGGGGGTTTAGTGGTGGGAAGGCAGTTCCTCCTTTCTGCATGTAGCACAGGAAGAACTAATAGTTGAATTAGGAGCAGTGTGCAATTTATTTGGTGGCACTTACAGCTGCACAGTGCCCCTGGCAGCAGAAAGGTGGGTGCTCTAGAACTGCAAGATGGTATTGATTGTGCTGCGTTTCTGCTGGAACAAAAATATAACGGGCTCAGCATTTGCACTTTCCACTTGTGTATTGTTTTCTCCTTATTTTGTGTATTTACAAAATGCTATGCTATGCAAACTGCTGGTTTATTATTTTCTGTGGAATGAAAATCATCTGGATAATTTTACTGAATTTTATCGAAGTTTTTGGGAACAGGCTCTTTTCTGTTTCCTGGCATCTTTTTTAGATGAAGACGAGAATTTGAGTTAAAATTCAGGGAGGTGTCTATGTGCTGGAATTTTAGAAACAATTTGGGCTTGTTTGAGGTTGTAAAAGTAATTGAAATATTAAAGTAATATGTAGTATCTCCCAAAAGCATTCTTCCTGAGCAAATGCCTACATTGTCTGTCCTCCCCCCCAAATGTACTTTAAATCCTTGGTGTAGTGGGAGCTGCAAGCTAAGAAAGCATCCAGTGTTCAGGCTGAGGCTATTTTAAAAGAGATCAGCATTAAATACCAGCTGAAGTTAAGCATATGTTTAAAGATCTACCTTGATTAGACCTCTGTCCAACACGACACTTCCATATAGTCTTTATTTCAGAATACTAAATAATGCAATTGGTTTTGTCCTTGTAGATTTGAACACAAGAGTTCTTTACCCTGATCCAGCAGGCCTTAAGCATGTGAGCTGTTCTGCTCGAGACTATTTGTGCTTCAGTTTCAGCTCTTGGTTTGAACTGAAATCCGTGTTGTTGGATTGGGAGAAGAGTGTTCAGCATATGGCAGGCTGTTAAAGCTGATGTACTTCTGAGCCTGACACTGTGGTTTTAATATGCTCCACTTTCATTGAAATACTACTTAGAAAAGTAAAAAATCCCACTAGAAGAAGATAAATCATAATCTTTTCAACATGAGATGCAGAATTAACTGACTTTCAGTTTAGTCTGTTGAGCAGAGGATGAGCACTATCAGCTGGGTTTTTTGTTGTTTTTTTTTTTCTACCAGGAGACTTAACTGCCCATTTATTTCTGATGTCCTGATGAGATTGTTTGAGATGAGTATTTAGATTTGCATGTGCTTCTATCACGAAGAACAGTTCCTTTAGCCCTCACATGTGTGTTTGCCTGCTGGGAAAGCAAGTGCTTTTGTGGTTCCTCTGGAAAAGGAGCTGGATGTGACCACAGCTTTCTGGATCCAAACTGGGTTGTTCTCAAAGCCAGCCACAACACTGTGAAGTCTTCTACTGGGTGCCACATGGACAGGATCTGAAGGTTTGGAATAGGGTTATTTCCAACAGTCTGAAGTTTTTCCCAGTGGCTTTGCAGACTCACAGAGTCATTGAGGTGACACCTCTGGAGATCATCTTGTCCAGCTCCATTGCTCATCATTGAGTAGTGGCTCAGAGGCATGTCATATTGGGTTTTGAGTATCTTCAAAGACAGAGGCTTCATAACTTCTCTGTGTGACCTGTTCCAGTATTGATGACCCTCACAGTAAAAAAAAAAAGTGTGGGTTTTTTTGTTTGTGGTTTGGCAGGTTTTTTTTTGAGTTACACATAAACTGTTTTCGGACTTCTGTGTCACAATGTGGAGTATGCAGGCGGCTGCACAAATTACACTCATTCAGCTTTGCATTTTGAAGTAAGACAAGGGGTTATGTTTCTTATCTAAACTGTTGGGATTTGTCCTAAAAGCAGTAGATTGTACAGGTTTAGTTAAAGACCTCGTGGGCAAAATTTGTGTCCTTTTCAGTCGTGACTCAAGGGCTGCCAGGTTTTCTTACTCCTCTTGATTCAGTCTTGTTTGACACGGACTAGCTTTTAGCTCTGCCATTCCCCGTTGTGGATGGATGCAAAGCACCCTTCAACATAACGTTGCATTTAATAAGCACTTCAGTGCAGAGGTTGTGTCCAGTGCTGCAAAATTGTGCCTTGGTGTTGTTTGTGTAAAGCATTTGACAGATGCTCATCGCTTGTGATGTTATCTTGGCTGTTTAACATATAATAATTCCACGAGGCTGTTGACTAAAATATTCCTGCTCTTTGATGCACCAGCACTAACTTGTCTGCTGTGAATTCATACACTGAAGTTGAAATTACTTCTGAAATAGTAAACATGAACTTTGGCCATTCCATGCTCTGGGATAAATCTAGAAGCGGTTCCTCGGTGTGCTGTGCACAAAGTGCCTTTTTGTGGCCTGTAGCTGTTTCTGTTCATCAGGACAGCATACAATGCACTTCAGCCAAGGTATATTAAATAAATATCATGTGGAATTGAGTATCTAATCTTCAGTTGGGACTGATCTTGTCTAGACTGTCTAGGACTATTTTTCAGTTTTGTACAGATTGCTTTTGGCAGCTTCAAGTGCCAGCAAGTCAGAGATCTAACAGAATATGTTCTTTAGCTTAAAGAAAAGTTTAGTGGAATGACTGGAAAATTTTACTTCAGTAGTTTCTTCCAGGGTGAAAAAAAAAGTGTTGCAATTAAATAAAAATCTTTAATGACACTGTTAATAGCAAGAGTCCAGTCCTAGGCCATAGCAGTCTTACTTGATTTACTTGGTATCAGACATTGAGATGACCACGTGCTACAGCCCCCAGTCTGTGTTTTCTGAGGCTGCATTCATTTCTCTGTATTCTCAAGCTCTGACAGGTTTGGATAATTGGAGTTGACTGGCAATAACATAACGTCAAGTGTAGAAAATAAACCGTGTTTACTGCTCCAGACTTTGTTCCTTTTGCATTTACAATAACTGTTGAGAAATAAGCAGAAAGTTAGAGGTGGTTTCCCAAAGTAGCACTTTCTGGGGAAGAGGCTTGATTATGTAATACCATCTTGAAGCTCCAGACAAACCTGAGACACAGTAGACTCAATGGTCCTTCTTACTTCAGCTTTGTGGACGAGGATGATGTCTACATTTATGCAGTCCTTTCAGGATTTTCCTGTGTAAATGGGAGTGACTTTGGATGGTAAACAGTGGACAGCAATAGCTGCACTCAGTGTGCTTATGGCATAGTTAGCTGTTGGGTGCTTTGGTGACAAAATTAACACCCTGTGAATGCTGAATGTTGGCAGATCTTGACAGTTTTTGCCTCTGCATGTACAACCTGAAGCAAGAGCTTTTTTTACCCTGTTGCTTTTGCCTTCCCTCCTTTATTCTGAGCCTCAGGGGTGTGTTCCAGGCAGGTGAGAAGCAGATGGGGGGACAGGTTTGGGACATCTGCGTACAAGGCCATCACAAAATGCCACTGGAGTATCTCACTTCAAATGCAAAATTCCAGAGCAGGAGGAATCCTGTCAACTGAATCCTGGGAGGTCTCACTGTGTGAGCTGCTGCTTGAATAAAGCTGTTGGGGCAGTTTAACTCTGCAATGCTTAACTTCAATTAAGTTGTCAAGTTTAGCATTGCTTTAGGCATTAATAGAGTTTTACTCTCACTTAAAAATCTGGTTTAGTAATTAACCTCCATTTTATTCTGGAGTTCAGAAGGTGCTCATTTAGTGCAGCAAATCTAATGTCATGTGAATTAAAACATGAAAGATATGCAGTAATGAGAAGCTGAAACAGGGTAGTGCAGAAATTTGATTATATGCAGTTTATGGGGAGCTGTGCTAGATGCTGAGTTCTTAATGAAAAGCGTTTTGGAGGCACCGCCTTGCCTCTGCATTTGCATGGTTAGGGATGTTCTGAATTAAATTGGAAATTAGTGATGGAGTCAGGATTTCAGATGTTGCACGCTGGCTTTTTGTTGCACTTAGGTTTATTGTACAGCTTTTTGTGAAATCTGGGCACGGGATGGCTGTGACAGTACAACTTCCAAAAGGTGTGAGGCATTTGCAGAGGTTGGGAGAAGAGTGTACAGAGATGGAGGGACACCTGGTTTAGATGGGTGATATGGACTAACAGTTGAGATCCCCTTCTCTGCTGGAACTAAGACTGAACCCAAACTCCAGGATATTCTGCAGTTAATTGTGGGAGAGAGGCACAGAAGGGTGGTACGTGGAAGGAGAATTACACCTGCAGGCAGCAGAATTCCTTCACAAAAATTGGCCTGGTCTTTGTGATTTATTTGGTAGTGCCCATATTTTACATGTCACAAAGAAAAGTCCCCAGCTCCTCTGGCAAGAGGACTGTTTGACTGCTCTCAGCACTGAGTACAGCTGCAGAGCTGCTGTGCAAGGGCAGAGGTGTTTAATTTTCCCCAGAAAGTGCCAGGTGTATTGCATGTATGTGTGGAGTATGTGTCAGCTGGTAAGTCCCGTGCTTTTCAGGGCTGGACTGCTGGCATCATACCAGACCATACAGGCTGACTTGCCTTTGGATATAAGGTACAGTTCTTCTGACAGCTTGGAAAACTGCTCCAGTTTCTGCTGCCCAGGAGTTTTGGGTGACCTCATGGATAAGGGGCAGCTTTCCCCTTTTCTGCTGAACATTGCATGTGCAAAATGTTGATCACTCACCTTTGTTTTGGTCAGGGAATCGGAGACTGTGTAAGAGCTCCAGTTTGGAACATGAACACAACGGCATCTGCAGAGCAATACTGTCTATCATGCTTCTGCCCTGTAATGTGCATTCCCGTATTGAAGTGCACTTTTACCAATTCTCTGTCATTGTCTGCTTCAGATGATGTCAGAGGCAAAGATGCAGAAGGTTTGGTGTTTTTCCAGCTATCTATCTCCTCTGTAGCTTAGGTATGTGAAATCAGAGGCTTTGTCTTGTCTATCACTTGAGTGATTTAAGGGAAGAAATAGCCTCTTATCACTTACTTGGCTACTTTATTTCCAAGGCAGTAACGTGGGGTAAAAGTTCACCTTACAAATGCTGGCAGAGGGACTCTGCACTAGGCGGGGTGTGGTTTTGTGCTCCACCTGATCTCCTGTGGCTGCTGCTGGAAGGTCTGGCCCTGCCCATCTGTGCCTTGAGCCACAGTCCTGTGAAGGAGCTGGCTGTTAAATGGCTGTAAGGAGAGTTGGTTTATCTTGCTGATTCAATGGGAAAGGACCACACATGCTCAAAATAAAAAATTTTCCATCTGCTTACAGAATTGATTCGTGCTACGGCCACACAGTTACAAGACCCAACCCAGGGGAGGGTTGAGAGCCAGACTGTGGGCAGGACTCCTCCTGCTGTAGCAGCTTGCAGTTAGATGGAACTTGCTGACCTTACAAAAACATCATAAAAGTGATATGTGAGTTGTATGGTTGCTGGCCTGTGGTTGTTTCTTTGTATGTGGTTGAATGTCTTAAAATCAGCATTCCAGCAGAAAGTGTGACAGGTACCATGCTTACAGCCAGTGGATACCTTTACCAGTGAGTCCAGTTTGATGTCTTTGTGACTGATTCTCGACATACTGAATTTCTTAAATGAATGAGAAGCATATGCCAGTGTTCTGTTAACCTGCCAGGACTTCTTGAGCTTTATGGTTACTCCATAGGAACCATGACCCAAATATACTGTCTCACTGAGCTAATCATCTTACAGCTCAAGCATAGTTTAGTTAATTCTGACTAATAATTTACTGCTGTCAGCTCTGCTGCAGTAGTTATCTGTGTGCAAAGTCCTGCTTTGCAGCAAATATCACGTAATGCAGGTTAACACAAACCTTTCTGACCACAGACTGAGCTAAGCTGTCTTAGTACACCTTGGCTGTCCTCTCACAGCACACGTGGCTGCTCTGGCTGCTCAGCTGCTGAATGGCAACTTGTTTAGCCAAGGGATTCTGATGGGCTGCTGAGCCCTCCTGCCACCCCTGAGGCCGGGAATCCTTTGGATTGACTGAGGCTGCAACGTCCAAGTCTTCCTGTGTTAATCCATTTTCCAGACAACAGAAAATGTAGATAATGGATGAAATGGGGTTAAATTCTTCCAGTGAGTAGCTGCTGCTGGTAACTGTGGACTAGTTTGACAGGGTTCACATCTGTGTTAACTTTCAGAAGACAACATGAAGCTATTATGCAGTTACTACCCACTCCAGGATCTGCACATCAATTAGGAGAGGCTGCTTACTCATGCTCCTCAAAAGTTGTGCCAAAATAGCTATTACATTATGTCAGAGCCCATATTTTCATCCTGAACAATTAATCAGAATATAAACCTTGTTTCTCCTCAGCAGCTTTGAGTATAGACCGACGACTGATACAGGGTGCTTTGGAGCTGTATTGGTTGCAGAGGGCTCCTCTGTAGTTGGCACACATGAGGGAAATTATGATGAAATGTGACATTATTTTGTCAACAGTATATCTGGGAAGCTCCAACAACAACGTCTTCTGTAAACAGCTTTTGTTCTGTGTGTTGTGACTTATTCTACTGTAACAGTAAGGATCCCTGCTGGGACCCAGTGTCCTGTGCTGCTGGTAGGTGCTGTGTGAGCACGAAGGAAGGTGGTGGGCTGCTTCACAGCAGATCTGCAGTGTGAGAATAAGACATGAGAAGCAGATGGCTAAAGGGGGAAACAATGAGGCAGAGCTGTCAGCGTGATGGGATGGAGTCCTAGTGCTCCCACTGCCTTGCTGTTGGCAAAACCTTGGTCGGTGTCCTGCCCAGGAAAGAGCTCTTGGCAGATGTGGTGGAGAGTGGCAAGGCAGGTACACTTGGAGGTACCTCTGAGGAGGTACTTTTATAAGTGGGATAAAGCGCTGAGCAGACATCGTTGGGGAAATGTGGCGTTTCTGGTAACCAGCTTGCAGGTTTTCTTCTCGAGCTTCAGGAACTTGTGGGTCTGGATCACAGCCCTGTCCCCTTGGGTAGTTGTGGTGGTTCAGTATCATCCACAGATTCACAATTAGCAGGGCCTTGGACAAGTGTAGGATCTCAGTTAGGATGTGACATGCAAAGGAAGCAGTGTCTGTGTTGAGGTGACAAAACCTGTTGTAATGAAACCAGAAAAATATTGGCTTCTGGTTATTAGACAGGAACCTGGAGATCTGTCTCCTGACTTTCCAGGCTTCCCTCCTATAAGAGCTGCCTGATAGTGCTGTCCAGAAGCTCCTTTTGCAGGAATATTTGTCCTGTGCAGCACACAACTTGAATGAGGATTCTACAGAGAAATCAGTGCCATCACACTGATGGAAAGGCTAAGCTCTGTGCTGTAATTCTTGCTCATAATTCATGGTTTTCTGTCTGTTTTGCCAAATACCTTTAATGCAGGCAAAATGATAACTCAGAAAAGATGGTGTATGATAAAAATAGAAATGCTTGCTCCAATTCTTCCATATGTTAATGGCTGGATTTTCAGGCAAGAGATTCCAGTAAGGTGTGCCAACAGTCTGAATACCTGCATGTGCTGTGGCTCTCTTTCCATGAAAAAGCTGTTTGGGTTAGAGACAAGGGTGAAGTCACTGGGAGTGTTTAATATCTGTGAATTGAATCCAATTCAGTGTGATTTCATTAGAAGAAACGACGTATCGTAATTCCTGAGGTACTTGCAAGGTTCTTGCTTTAGAAATCCTGTCTTGCTTCCATTTATTTCTTCTCCATTGGAAAATTGATGGTGAGTGCATAAATTCATTGTGTTGGAGGCCATCTGGAAATAGCTACATCAGGCTAAATTATACATTACATTTGATAAAAACTTTTCAAAGACCCTTTCTCTGGGGAAGGGGAGGATGGAAGCCTGGAAAAAGGTGTAACAGGAAAACCAGATAAAGATTAGAGTTCAATAAATAGGAAACTATGGTAATGTTTTCATTCAAAAAAGTACACAGGCAGAGAAGTTAGATGATGATTGAATACAAATGCTGAACCATCAAAGTGGTGCCTCACAAATGGCTGTTCTCTTGGTTTATTCTCTCTTTTTCCAGTTAATGTGTATGACTTCAAGATGCAAACCAGTTTTCTGTTGTATAATAAGATACCTGCTTAGATTAAAAGTAAAAACAGGAAATGCAATAATACAGGTTTGTAGGGGAAAAAATAAGCTTAAATGAGTAGTTAACACATGAATTTGGTTGCTCAGGAGGCTGTGGAAGTAGTTGGTGCTACGGGACGTAGAAGATTGGGCAGGTTCATGGACAGACCAGACACTGAAGGGAACTGGACTGGGGTTACTCTGTCTCTTAGTAACTGTGGATGCTGGAGGGTTGCAAGGAGAGCAGAGCTTAGAGGGTAGATGGACTTGAGACATGGTGCTGAGCTGGATGGACTATGACTGTTGATTATTCCATGAATTTGCCCAGCACCTGGAATTTGGGAACCAATCAGCCGAGCTCTGGCAGGTTGGATGTCTAGTTCCTTCTTTCTCTCGTTTCAAATCCGGGAACAACTCGTCCAAGTCTGGACTAATGAATCATTGCAAATGCTTGATGTGTTGGCAGCTCTGTGCCACCCAGCTTCACACTGTTCTGCTGCTGTAATTTTAAGAAACTATTGGAACAGTGCCCTCCCCCTAAAAAAGTATATTCAGAGATCTGGGGACTAATGTATGCAGCCCTCCCCCAGTTTGTTTGTGCCAAGCTGTTTGGGTAGGCCTTGGTATTAGTTTTAGCTGCAGAGCAGGTTTTAGTCAAGGAATCAAAAGCCTGGATATGGTTTACTCTGAGAGGATAATTGAGCCAGTTAATCCAGAATTGATGAAAAAAAAAGCACATCTAAGTTGGGAGAATTCAGTCCAAGACATCAAAATCTCCTGAGTCCATAAAAAAGAGCTTTGCTTTACATGGGTTATTAGTCATTATCCTGTCAGTCATGGTTTTTTAGTTTGGTTTAGAATTTATTTAGAGGTCTGTCATGCCAAGCTGTGCTCATCTTGGCACGTACAGGAGACTTCTTTATTCTCCTAATATATTAGTTCAGTTGAAAAACTGAAATCTGTACTTCCATCAGCTGTTTTTCATATTATATTTGACTTGCAAAGGCAATGTCATGATATACTTCACTCTACATGTTAAAACTTAAAACAGCTTAGCCCAGTACTTCTAAAAGGCTCCTGTCTTTTGGCAGCAGATGCCTTGTGAGGGGGATCTGCTTCCCTTGGTTTGGCTGAGGGGTCAGTAGACTGCATTTACACTTTCAGCAGAAAAGAAATGGGGAGTTATGGAAGTGAGTGGTCCTGTCCCAGCTGGGTGCTTTATGGATCTTTGTTTTTTTCACCCCACATCCCTATAACACCTTGACCCTTTGCTTTCTGAAGCAGACCACAAGTCACATTGCTGGTTAGCCTGGCCAGAGGAAGAGTTTCCATTTTACAGAGGGGTGAAACCAGGGACAGTGTTTCATCTGCAAGCTGTGAATTGGGCCATTCCTTCAAATCCAGAGGAACAATCCCCTTCTCCAAGAACTTAAACCTTTTTCCAGTATTTGAAAAGTTGCCTGTTTGCCTCTGCTAGTGTTCCTGCCTTTTATTTTTCTCCAATTTCTGCAGTGTCAGGAAGAAAAAAATAAATCTGTAATCCAAGTAATATTCTAAATTTAGAAGTGCTAGTTTACAAATGAGAAATCTTTCTGATGGCTTCAAAATGGGTTTTGTAATAAAAGGAAATGTATTTGACACTGCCAGAATTTACAGTCCCACCAGAGACTTGTGAAATAACTGCTATACCAAACAGCCTGGGCTGGAATGGAGCTTGTTGACACGTACGGGTTACTGAAGGGTATTTCTGGCTGTTGCCATGAGGATGGCTTAGCAGGAAAAAATACATTCTCTGCAACTAGTGTAGGGCCCTGTCTGTACCATCAGCTTTTAGAACAAGCATTTTAACAGAGGGTGGTTAAAGAGGGAGGCTGTCTTTCAAATTGGGTACCAGAATATGGCTGCTGGGAGCCAGGAGAAGGGGTTATGAGCAAGTCTGGTATGAGTGGTACAGTCTAATACTGCTTTTGGCTGTTTAACCGGGTAAAAAACCGGTTTTTGCTGGAGTCCCTACAACTTTCAGGCCTTTTTGCTTTCTTTCTCCTAAATCCTTTCAGGCTTTGACCTCTCTACAGCTGCTCTACAAATAAAGGTCCCAGTTATTCCTGAGTGGGATAATGAATTTTTCATGTTGTCACATAACTGCAGGAAGGTGTCACAGTGGTCTCAGGTGGTGTCAAACACAGAGACTGCTCTCAGCCATTTGATGAGATTTCAGCCACAGGTTTAGAGGTGAGTGGTCTTATTCCATTTGACAGCAATTATTTATAGGTGCATCCAGAGGTCCAGTTCTGTTTTGCTACAAAGAGGCATAACCACAAAGGAGTTACAGAAAAGGAATACTGTGCCGTGGATTCTGCTTGGTGTAACTTAGGAGGCACTGTTGCTGTACTGGGGAGAGAGAAAGCTTCTGCCCAGCTTCTCATAGTGCCCCAAAATAAAATGCTATGGGAGGACCTAAAAAAAAATGGCTAGAAGGAAAAAAAAACCCTCTGTAATGAACATTTTTCCTACCAAAAGTTAGTTTTCAAATTGAAATAAGACAGCTAAAAGAAGTATTGAAGCTTGTAAGTTGAATTGCCTATTAAACAGGGGCTCTGATGCTTCATTGTCTTCTGATGAAGTTTCCCATCTCGTTCGCTGTCACACATGAAGCTTGCACTATATTATTTTCATCTGCAGGCCTTTTAAGGGCCTTGTTGGTTGCCTGTGAGTCCTGTGTTGCTGGAATGTCGTGGTATACTGAAAATCATGGATTTGCTTAAATGTTTTGCTGTAGATCAGTTCCCCTTGCTGAGTGACAGTGATTTAACCAGCAAACCCCCAGTTTTAAAAGCCACATTTTTCAGCCATGCTTAAACCTGTGACTGTGTAACCTGTTTCTATGGGTGTTGGGGCTTTGCTCTGCCTTATTCTGTGTTTTTGACATGTGGGCTTCTGCTGCCCTCACACCACCGGCCCTTGTTTGTGAGTCCCTGCTGTGCTGGGGACCACCAGGCTCTGCTCCTTCTCAGTGCGCAGTGAAAATACCTCCATGAGCTCTCAGAGATGTTTCAGGTTACATAAACCAGAATTTAAAATAGTATCTTTTTCACAACATTTGGAACACGTGTTCCTGAATATAAATTTTCAGCGCAGTGCCAACAGAGTTAGTTTAACAGATGCAGAACTCTTGTTACTAAGAATAGTTTCTGCAGTTATCTCCCCACACAAATTTTCTCCCTGGGCATTTGCTATGTGCTTATCAACACTGCAGAAGATCATATGCATGTTCTTTTTTTTTTTTTTTTTTTCATAAAATAGTCTGCAAGCTTTTTGCTTTCAGAAGCAATTGAAAGTATGTTCTTCTGAAGCCACACTGAGTTTCAACTGATGAATCAGAATTCTGCATGGAAAGATTTGGGTACAAACACAATAACAAAATTTAGCAATACCTTTTTTTGTTGTTTTTTTTTTTTTTTTTCATTCTTGCTTTCCCTTGGTAAACAGCAACACTTGCTGGCAAGAATGGGAATAACAGATCAATCTGCTTATTTTCAGTTGTTGGATTAACGTTTGTCAGTCATTCAGCTCTTCTCCAGCTGTTACTCAGGGAGGATTTACCTGGTGGGGAAGAAGATAGAATGTCTTGGCACAAGCTGCAGACTCCTTCCTAGTGACATTAAGCCTATAAGAGCACCTAAAGTCAAATTCAGATTCTGTTTGAATAAAAGCTGAATTCTCAGAGTTTTCTCACTGAAGTGAAGTGCTCTCATGAGTTAGGCAAACAGGATTTGGTCACCAGTAAGCACAGGAAACTATATTTAAACAAGAAAGAAAGAGTTAATTGGAGGTTGCCTGTTCCTCTTTTGCCAAGCAGCAGAACTTTTATAGGCTGTGAAAATGTGGTTATTAACTAGAGTTAATGGGGATTGTCTCATTCATTACCAGACACTGTTAAGAGTAACTGTTGGTTCCTCTGTTCAAGCAATGCTTCTGTTGCCAGTGATGTCAGGAGATCTGCTTCATTTAAAAAAAACAAAGACCTGGGCTTGGTATGTTAGTAGCCATTGAAGGTGAACATAAAAGAAATACAATAGGAACAACATAGTGAAAAGAAAAACACGGTTTTTAAGGTAGCTGAGTGTCAGTTCTCATCTCCCAAATTTGGGGTTCAGTTTGTTGGCATCACCAGCTGTGGCAGGTCCAACCTCCCTGGGTGTTGTCCCCAGTAGTTTCACTGATATCTGGATATTTCAGCAGTTTAAGACTTTTTCTGTAGGTGGCATTTCTTTTAGCTCAGCTTTTACAGGCTTCAACATTTGTGGTGCAAAAAATCTCTGCTGGGGTATTTTTGAGATTACCTAAAAATGGAGCTACTGCTCCAAGTCTGGCTCTAAGTGTTACAGCCCCTTTTCTTGCATAAAGACCACCAACATACGGTTGAATTCTGCCTGGATTCGCCTCCAAAAGTAATTTTAAGATCTGCTGCTGGGAGAAGAAAACACAGATGGGCCATGGAAACTGGAGCCTGCTGTCATGTACTTCTCTTGTCTGTACCTGGGAGCAAAACTGATCCCTGAAGTTCTGTAGGACTTCCCCCTTGAAACAGGGAGTAGGAATATGGGGAGGCAAAGGAAAGCTTGGGATTTTCCATATTCTTGTGCTTAATTTAAAACAGTGATTCAACCAGCCAAGGGAGACAGTTTATCTGTTCAGCTATGGCATAGGCGTTGCCTCTTCTTATGCCAAATACCTTTGAGGATGGGAAGAGACAGCGTGGTCCTTCTGGAAACCAGAGAAGAATTTCAGTGGTTAAAAAAATGAAATAAACTTGAGTCTGATGAGTCTCTGCTGCCATTTACACCTAGTAGAATAGAGTAGGGATTATTGTAGAGTTCAAGAATCTGTGTGCATGTTATTTTAAGGAAGCCTTTTATTTCTGACTGATCTGTGTAATTTGGTATTTTTATGTCTTCTGGAGAAGGTTACTGTGTCTGGCTTGTCCATCCAGCAGCTGTGGTAACCCATAACCATAGAGTGCTGTGCTGTAGGTCTGAGATAAATGTTGAAATTTGCATGTTTATTTCTGAAACATGATACAAATGTAATAACTTCTGAAGATCAGCTATAGATTAGCAAACACTTGGTGAGTCATACCTTCCCCTTGCTGCCTTTTTTTTTTTCTTAAGCATGTCATAAGCGTTTAGGAAAGCTCATTCATCCCAGATAGGTGTGAAATCAATCTTTGATGCATAGGGTTGTGATTCAGGGAGTGGAAACAAAAAGGCCACTTGGTGTAATGTCTGCTGCTGTGCTCTTGCCAAATGCCTTAAGCAGAAGGGGAAATCTCTTCTGCTCTAGTTTGTTTGGGAGATGCTTTGAAGATTATGGATCTCTTCCATATAGCAGACACCAATTAACTGGTGATTAGGAGTGTTGTAGGTAATGGCTCTGCTATGAGGATGAAAAGAAGATGAGAAAGATGAATAGCACAGGATATGAAGGCATTGGCTGGGTGCGTGAGGGAAGGTGATGGAGTATTGGGAACCTTGTTCTGAGGGGAACAAGACAGCAGGGAAGTGTGGGACAGTCCGGCCTGGAGGGAGCCTTTTCTGGAGGGTTTCTAGGGCAGGCGTCAGCAGCTGCCTGGGAGCTGATGTCAAGGTGAGTTTCCACTTAAATCTCGGCACTCTTGCTTCACTCCCTCTCTTTGTTGTGTGTGTGCCTTTAGCCCTTCAGATGGAATAAGTGGGACTGCATCCTTACAGGATCCTTTGGTCTTTTATGCAGCACAAAGAGGAATTCAAAGCCTTTAGACTCTGTCTCTTGCCCACTCTTTCTGGCTTGAAATTAAGTATGTCAAATATATCCTTAGCTGTGAAAACTTTTCCTTATCCTTCCATGTCCATCTTCTGTCCACCAGAACCCAGCAGTGCCACGAGACTCTCCATCCTTTCTTCCCATACTTGCTCTTTCAACGTGGAGAGGTTTTTGTCTGTTAGTAAACTCAGCTGGCAGCCATAATTTCATACATGTTCTTCACCCTCTCACTTCCCACCTTGCAAGTCACTATTCCAGATTTGTCTTGTGTTGCAGCACATCTGCTTTACCTTCCCGAAGCTTTTGCTGTGTGCTCGTCCTCTGTGTCCAACAGAGCACTGTTCCGTGATCGTTATCAGCGTGAACCTTTAAAAATGGTTTTATTAATGAACTGTGCTTTAAAGTTGATAAATGGCAGGAAGCTGATGTCATGTTTTTAGGGCTCTTGGTGGCATGCAGGAGCCTCAGCACGGTTTCCAGAGGTGTAGCCAGCCTCTTGCAGCTGGAGGCTGATGGAGCAGCTCTCAGGGCGCTCTTGTGTGCTGAGTGTGTTTGAGCAGTGTTGATGTTCCCGTAATTGCCACCGGTGGACAAACAGGCTGCTTATTGCTCCTGTGATTGCCCAGGAAATGTTCTGTCAACTCCACCCTTTTTTTCCTGATGTGTAGCACATCCCTGTGATCCAGTGTTGGGCTAAGCTGGAGAGGGGAGCAGAGCTCCGGGTGAGTCATCTCACAAAGCTGTTACAGCAGGTGTCTCGCTGAATCTGCTTACCTGCCTTTTTTTTTTCTCATGGTCTTTTTCTGCTCCATCTCTTCAGTTTCTTCGGGTTGTTGTTTGACAGGGTGCTCTTAATAGTAACAGACTTGTTAGCTCTTTTTTTCCTATTTATCTTCAATTCTTTCCCTCGAGATCTCCAGCTTGCCAGTGCAGGGGGTAAATTAGCAGGTAAAGATGATCTTGATGCTTTCTCCTGCAACACTTCCATGGCAGCATTGCATAAAATCGATTTAATTCAAAGAAAATGAAGGGGAAGGATCAGCAGAGCAGCACCTGGGCAGGAAGGACTCACAGCTACAATACTGTTTCAAGTGAAAACTTCTGTCTGTTGGCCTTGTTGCATCAAAGTGAGTTGACTATTTTGTATGGAAAAAGTATTCCTCCTTCCTGAATATTTCTCCTTCCTTCAAAGGGAAGAAGAGATCCATAGTAGGAAGTGGTTGAGGTTTTTTTATTATAATTGTTAAAAAAATACAAAGAAACCCCTTTGTTATTGTGAGGACTGCTGCTGTCTCCTGGCACACTTCTGTCTCCCCCCATATTTCTTATGTTGTCTGTCTTCTATACTCACGTTTTTTCAGGACATGAGTGGTCATGTTTGCTATTTGTGTAGTGCTGTTTGGACAAGATGCTGATTGATGTTGACTGCTCCTGTGTGCTGTGGCAGTGCAAACAAATAATTAAGTAGCTTCTTTGTGGCAGATAGAGACTTAGTGTATATATGAGGGAATGTGCTTCAAACCCCTGATGTGCTGATATACTGGGGGTGGGGGAGATGTACACAAAGCTTTAAGTTTTGTGACTTTGATAAATAAACTGTTTTCAGGTAGTGGGACAGAGAAATCCCATCCACAGTGGATAAAATACACAATATGCTCATGGGGTTGTAGCAAAATAGAAGCCTTTGGGTACAGGATGTTGTCAGTCAGAATTGTAGAAACAAGTTATTCAGCAGCTGCTTTGTTTAAGAATTTCAAATGTTATTGTGACTTCTAATGCAGATGGGCAAAACATTTACCCAATTAAACAATTTTTCTTCAAATGTCTATAATAGAGTAAATTAATGCTTTTGGTTTTCATCAGTTTTTTACCTAGTTTGAAAGAAAAAGCTGTAATAAGAGAGGTCTCCAGTAAATCCATTTTGACTTAGATCAACTCCTCCATCACTGGAGAAATGCTGTATGGTTTCTTTTTGCAATGTAAATATTTAAAGGGAACATAACTTGTTGGTGGAAACTGTCTAATTAAAAGTATTAGGAGCTGTGTTTATTTATAACATGTATGAATAATTATTACTCAAAGTCTGAGTGTTATTTTCTTGGGAAGTCCCTCATTAGAAACTCTGCATCATCAGGGTGAACTGTACTGTTACTTAACTAGTTTCGGTTCACATCTGGGCAGAGGCGTAAGAAGAGAAGTGCAGAGGCAAATGCAACATGCTGTGAATGTGAAAGCAAATTTTCCAGCATCCCAATGGTTTTCATAATTATTTTTCTCTGTTGCCTGGAGCTTAAGCACAGCCAATGCTTAGCTGCTTGTGCAGTGGAACGTTACATATATGGAGTGTTGTGCTGGGTGGTGCTGGGAGGAAGGGGGAGAGACGTCAGGGAGGGGTGTGTGTGCTTCCCCCCTTAGTGCCAGTGCTGCTGGACATCTCTGAGCCTGCCATGTACCTTCTGCCAGACTGCACTCCCTTGGTGCAGCTCTGCTTGGGTTATACATCCAAATATTTGGCCCCTCTCCATTTCCTTTAGAACAGGGACCATTGTTTGTGCCTGGACAACAGTGGCTGTGTTTTCTAATTCAAAAAATGCATTATAGAAGAGGCCTTTATCATCGTTCCTGCATTGCAAATGGGGAAATAAAAAACAGGGAAAGGAGCAGCTTATCCTCAGGTGATGTAGATGAGCAGCACTCAGGAACAGCATCCTTGTCCTCACCAAATCCTGTAGTTATTTCTCTTGATGTTAGTGCCAATAAGTAAAACTCTCCTGTGAGCTTCTGAAAATAACATGAACAACTTTTCCCTCAGTGCAGCCAGACCTGGCTTAGTTGCAATTACTGATAATCATGGCCTTAAGCTGTTGGCTGGGATATTCTTTGACAGGTTGGAATAGCTCAATAGTCAGTGCTGGAGCTGTAGAGTTGGAGACGTGTGGCAGACAATAACAACATGTACAGCAGGCTACTTCTCATCCTTCAGATTACTGGAAAGGGAAGTTTCTCTACTGTCTGCTCATGCCTGGGTCTGGGAAGTGCTCTCCTGCATGGTGCCTTGCATTGAGAGTAAACTCTGACCAGCCAACTTCTTGAAGCTGTCATTTAGTTCTTGTGACACAACACTTGACCTTTCCTTAAAGAGAACAAAACCAAAAGCTGTTGGGGTTTCTTGTTCTTATTTTCTTAATTCTTCGATACCTTTTTTTTGGACGTTACTTCCCTTTTTTAAGAACTGATGTTGTTCTTCCTGGACCCATAACCATGCATCTCTTTTCTCCTCAGTCTATCTCTACATACACCCTGACAAGTATTGCTTCTGTTTTTAGTGCAG
>JAWWLV010000024.1:4695489-4726578 GCA_035041135.1 Platyrinchus mystaceus | reverse complement strand
CTCACATACTACATCCTTCCTTTTGATGTGAAGCCTTCCACTTTATTCTTCCCTCTGTCCTCTCTTTGTACTAATGAATAACTAAAATTTCTGTAGCTTCGTGCCTAATAGCCAGATCTTGATTCTTTGGTGTTTTCAAAATACAGAGGAATCCCATCTATAGCTCTCTATTTCATAGTGTTTTGTACAGCACAAACCCAAGGATGATCCCCAAAACTCTTGCTTTGTGACGTTACTTAATTTGGGGTGCAAAGGGTAGAAAAGTAAGTAATACAGAAACAAAGTGTTAGTTACAAATTCAGGAGAAGGAGAGACTGCTTCCTGTATGGAGAACGTCTTGATAACTAATGGAAACTGCAAGGATTTTGCTAACTGGCTGTTTCTGAGACCTGGCTAGGATGGGAGAGTGTGCACTTGTGGCAGGGCAGGAGTTTGCTTTGCATTCAGGATGGGGTGAGGAGTGGTTCTGCCCTCTCTGCCACTGTTTTCTTTTATCCTGTGTTTGCTGTCCATGACCCAAACAGACCATAATGTGTGCTTTGTAGCTGGCATCTCACTGTGATTTATCTTTGCCTGTTTGCTTCTGTGGCTGGTAGTGGGATAACCAGGATTTAGCATGGAGGCTGTACTGCATGATGTTGGTGATGTCAAAGCCCGTGCTGTGCATCTGTCATGGAAGAGGAGGTATTCAGATGTGGTCACTTGATTTAGCATGTTTACATCATACAATAAAGGAAAACAAGTTAACTGAATTGGAAGTTGTGCCTTGATTACATTAGGATTTTTCTTTTCTGTTCACAAACGATTATTTCCTGACTACCCACTCCCCTTCCTCCCCAAAACTAATCGAATTTGAGCAGAGTCGGCTTTGCATCTAAGAACTGGGCTTCTGAAAAATGCAGTGGAAAGGAATCAATTAATGTCTTATAATAATTTAACCATAAAAACATGTCAGTTATTCCACAATAGCACCGTTTTTCTTGGTTTATGCAACCAGTGGCATGTGAACAGTCTCTGCATTGCTGAAAATGATCCATCTGTTGACATGCTATTGGAACAGCAGTGCACTTCATGGTGCACAGATTTGGTCAACCATTAAGCAGGCGTTTCCTTACAGTTCGGTAGCTTTCTTTAATCATGTGAGTTTGCAGATGCTGGAACTGGTAGACCTGGAATATAACTGTGCTGAGCTCACAGGAGAGAAGTGGCTTTGTCCAGTGTCCTGCTGTTGTTCTTGCCCTGCTTCTGTCTTGTGTGAGAAACAGCAAAACAAAAAAGGTGTATTTCAGAGGTTGGTGTTGTTCTGAGCCCTGTGAGCACCTGGAAGCCTAACAAAGAATTTGTCAGCTAAAAGCTTATGCTTTTCCCAAGTGTTTCTGTTGATCCAATGAAGTAGTCTCCTTGTAAACTCTTGAATTGCTCATGCCCTGTGATCATGGTGGCTCCAAGCACATCACTTTTTGTTATTATAAGAATATAGATTTTGATGTTTCAGACAAGTGGGTTTGTTCATCAGCTGCTTTAACAAGTACTTTGTGGATGCATCCCGCAGTCATCTGTCCTGGTTTCTTTTATATTTAGGGAAGGCAAAGGAGCTGTACTGAATACTGTCAAGATTGGCCAAGGGTGGTCTGGGCCATCTACTTCGAGTCTCCGAGTTCTGGCCCAAGATCTTTAAACAGTGACTTTTCTGTGTGAATTCCTGAGCCCAGCTCATGTAATCTGCAGCCTGTCATCCTGGGTGTGGGGCGAGGGATAAGAAAGACCAAGCTAGAAGAAGAAAAGATGTTTTGGGAAGACTTGCTGTGTCAAGATGTCTGTGCTGCAGTGCCTGATGGCTTGAATGACACTGCCAGATGGACTGGGTGCTCGAGTGGCTCTGCCAGGTCATGGCATGTCTAAAGGCTTAGTCACCTATTAGATGAAGTTTTTGAAATATTGTTGTTTTATTTTAGTTTAGCAAACAAGGCTCACCAAATAATTCTAAAATCAATTGACTATTGTTTGTTCTTAGTACAATAGAAACAGTTATTTAAAAAGGTTTGGAAACGTGTTTCTCAGTGTATGCTTTGGTCCTTCTGTTTACTGAAATTGTTTATTAACTTGGTGATGCAGCAACGCTGCTCTCTGAAATAGATCATCTAATACACCCTCTGCTGCTCTGCTCAGTCAGGATATGTTTCCTTTAAAATGCTACAAGAAGCACAAATATAGCTGGAGCACCTAGTCTGGAGTCAGGGTCAAAAATAAACATGACATTATTATATTAGACTTGGCCACGATTCTGACTGGTGGTGCGCTTTGATAACTTTGATATCTAATACTTTTACGCAGACTTTAAGGTTCACAGGGTTTGCTAGTTTGCTGGCCAAGCCTTTTTCAGTCCATTTTTTTCTTTGATGTTCTTGTTTTGGTGTTTGTATCCATCCCTAAAGCCTGCTATAACAGAAAGCCAGGGATGTGCTTTTCCCTGCTCATACTGAAGCGGTGTTTGGATACGATGCCCCAGCTGCCAACTGCAAATGCTTTTTTTTTTTTGTACAGCAAGGTCAAAATTACACAGACTTGCAATCAGCTTGCTCTGTTATCTTACTAAAGCATTTTTTGTAGCTCTCTTACCTCCTTTCCTGCACTGAAACTCCTAAATTTAGTAGCATTGAAGCCCAAGGGTTAGATTGTGCTGTGAATTTGCCACAAGTCATTTCATGTGCATTATGACCATTCAGACTTTTAAATGGCTGTTCTCTTTCTTCTGCTTGTGTTTTGGGAAGCCACTGGCAGCTTGCCCATGGAGTTTGGCCACTGGGCTGCTCTGGGTCCATGTCACTGCTATTGCTCTCACCACTATACCAATGGCTGTATTTATATTTGCAGTATCACCAGCTACAGCCTTTCTATTTTAAGAATCCCTGGCATGCTGTAGCCTTTCCAGAACATGATTTGCACTCTTAGGGAAAATGAAGGATGCATCCAAGAGAAAGGAGCAAGCTTGCAGAAGTTTGGATGTACATCAAGTTTCCTTGAGGCGTACCTTAAGAGAAATGATGGCTGGTTATGAAATATGACTGCTAGAAGATTTCTGTCACTTACAGAAAACTAAGGAGGAGAGATTCTGACTGATTCTGCTTTTTTTTTTCCAGTGCATATACGTTGGCCAAGTACTTCTCTTTTCAGTGCTGAATAGCTGTTAACTCAGTATTGTGGATTGGTCACTGAGATTAGTGTTCGGTGAAGATGCTCCTCCAACCTATAATATTTTCCTAAACCTGCCTAAAGGTAATAAAAAGTGATCTTGGACACAGGCATTGTTGTTGTAGAGTAGCAGTATGCTAACCAACCTCTGGGTATGTGTGCATGTGTTGAGTTTGAGCAGGGAAAATATTACTCAACTCACTCTTGTTTTGGGGAGAAGAAGGGGGTTCAGCTGCTCGCTGTTCCCTTACAGTCAGATTTGATCTTTTAGTGTCCTAAGAAAGCAGTCAGGAAATTTGCTGTCTCCACATGGAGTTCTGTGCTTGATGGGGAGAGGTAAACGTACAAGGGTTCAGTGATTTCTTGTTGGCTCAGCTAACTGAATTTTAGTAGTTGTCAACATTATTAAAAGCTTACATGTTATCTCTAGTTAATTCTATTAAAAGAATTTGGCTGGTATCAACATTCAACCTCTGAATCTCTTAAAATTACAGTAGGTCAACAGACCAACTTACAAGGATTAATAAAGAATTTAACAACAATGGCCCTGTAACTAAATGGCTTTTGTAGAGCCTGTGTAGCAAGACATGCACAGAGTAGTTACTGAGGAGTAGTAACAGTCTTGTTGCAACTATAAATGTTCTTATTCATCTTTCCAATGAGTGATGCAGTGCCTGGGCCACGTCATTCTTGATCCTATCTGCCATAGCTGAAACCTTTCTAACATGTATGAATAGAATATTTGTAGGTACATGATAAGTAATTCAAGAGACAAAGATTAAATCTCGGTGTTTCTGGACCAGAAATAATTTGAGTTGGAAGGGACTCCTGAAGGTCGCCTGGTCCAAGCCCTCAGTTCAGTATCCAAGTTTGAAGCTGGCCAAGGCTCTAAGCAGCCTGGTCTAGTCAAGCTTTGCTTTTCTCCCAGGGATCACTAGTGAAAATGTTGAGCCATGTTGATCCCAGTGTTGACCCCTGCAGGGACAGCAGCTATTTTACTGTCCCTCCAGTGTGGGGTGACCTGCTGAAGAGCCGGGCAGTCTGTCCAGGTTTCCTCACATCCTGTGGTCATGTCCACGGTGATCACTGCTCTCCATTGTGTCCTGTGAGCCAGCCATGACACCGTGGAAGGCAGGCAGTTTGCTGAGGCACTATTTGCCTGGTGTGGGAGCCATCCCATCACCTCTCCCCAGTCCCAGTGTAGATTACACAGGTATTTGACCTGTTTGCTTTGCCTCTCTTCTTAAAACCCCAGACCTAAACCATCTTGGCAGTGAGCAGCCAGTCAGGAACCAAGACAGAACAGAGGACCATTGGTTTCTAATGTATTTTCTTTGTGTCAGAGGGCTCAGCAGTGCCAGGGCTGTGGGGCTTTCCTTCCGGATGCCAGTGCCGGGCACTTCCCAATGTGCTTCACTGCCTGGATGTTCCAGGTTTCAGAACATTCTCAGCTGTACTGATAGGTACATTGTGGGTGGGAAGAGTTTGTTTCCTGTTGAAGAAATTAATTGCTGGTAACTTCCCACATTCTTCTTTCTCAGTTTTGACACTGAATATTTTCCAGGACATGTTTTTTTTTCCGGTAACGGTTTTGGCTGGAAAAACTATAGGCTGGTTTTTGGTGCTGTTCACTCAAAAGCAGCTAATATTAAGAGGAAAGCTCATTTGCATTTTCAGAACTTGTAAATGGTTAAGTTTGCAGCAGCAGAGATTTTTTAATTTATTTATTTAAGTGCTAACAAAATACGTGCATGCACAAAAGCTGTGTTTGAGTGCACAGAGATTAAGGCAGCTATAAATAGCATCTTCTGTGACCCTGCTGGAATTTTCTTTAAGCTTGGAAACAGTGAAGTGTGTGTTTTGTCAGATTTGAATCATGAACCTTGAAGAAGAGCTAATGACTTCTTATTTCTCAGCCCTAATCTTCAACTAGAGCATTCTTTATATGAACAGCAGATCAGTCTGAAACTGTACCTCAGGCTTTGTTTACCTTACTTAACTTCATTTACTTGCTTTGTTCATTGTAACATTTTTTCTGCTCCATTTGGTGTGATTATGAAAATAATTATTTTCAACCCTTATTGTCAGGCCCATGCAAGCTGTGCAATTGTTGCTGGGGGTGACAGTTCCCAAAATCTGCCTTGTTTTCTGTTGTACTTAAAATCAAGCTTTTCCTGTTGAACATCTTGTAGCTCTTACCCTGATGAAATGTGTGGCTTTCTCTGTTACTCTGTTTTGTTTTCCTGGTAACTTAATGAAGAGCTATAGCTGGGACTAAATGATCAGCTCTTGGGACAAAATCCCTCTTCTTTGCTACCTATCCTGGTGGACCTGGTTGTAGGCAAGGGGTGGCAAAGTACTTGTTTGCTTTTGGGGCTGAGATTCAGTTCTGGGCTTCAAAAGTGTTCCCAGGGTGTGCTGCACCCAAAGCGCCTGGGGTGCAATTAGCATAACTGTTAATTATGTTTTACCAACAAAACAATAAAAACTGATTAAAACCCTCCATTTGGTTGAAATTGAAGCATTCTGTAGAAATGCATTAGCTTTGACATATTTGGTAGGAAGCATTCATAATGCTTTGCACATCCCTTTTTGGTGCCGA
This sequence comes from Platyrinchus mystaceus, assembly GCA_035041135.1. Classification (NCBI taxonomy): domain Eukaryota; kingdom Metazoa; phylum Chordata; class Aves; order Passeriformes; family Tyrannidae; genus Platyrinchus; species Platyrinchus mystaceus. The sequence goes on along the minus strand of JAWWLV010000024.1, from coordinate 4,720,784 downwards.
ATTTCTTTCAGCATACATTAGTACTTAAATTATAGTAGAAGTTTTGGTAATCGGTTGAATCCTTGCTTCAAAAATATTTTCTTTGGATTTGTCTCTGTTTCTATGTAGAACAGAATTGCAAAAAAGTAAATTCCAGTGCTTGACTAGTTCTTGTTTGGCATGAAGTTGTAGAGCACTTAAAATTCCTCATACAACAGCTTTAATTGCTCACTAATCTTGCCTAAAGATTGGCTGAGAATGTCAGCTCCATTCTCCTGTTGCTTATTCTCAGTAAAATAGATGTGAATGCCTGGAGAAAATGTACTGGGAGCATTTACTGTAGAACCTGGGTGAGGGGATATGGAAACACTTGCCTAGAGGTCAAACTGTAGATATTTTAGTATCTGGTTATTGATCTCTATCACTATTCTGACAGTTGTACAGCTGTTGTAGAATGAGTTAATAATTTCTTGGTGTAATGCAAAATCAACACCCAGTTGACCTGAGCCCCTGAGTGCGACCCCATGGGAGGGGATGATGTGAGATGCTGTTCCCAGCATGTCTGCTCTGCTCCACGGAGTCTTCCTCAACGAGCAGCACTTCTGGACAAAGTCTGACTGACAGCTGTGCCTTCCTCTTTCCTTTCTGTGTTGTGTTGGGCTTTGATGAATGCGTTAGTGCTCATGTTGTCGGCTGTTCCCTTTTTTTAGAAGCAAACCTAGCCCACAGTAGCTCTGTATCCACAGTGAGTAATGGAGAAATCATTGCTTGTTAATGATTCACTTGCAGGTTCCTGTATTGCTGTTGCTCACTCACTGGTGTTGCTGTTGTCTCCAGCAGCATTGCTCAGCCGAGCACTTAGACCTGATTTTCATAGTTTCAGTAGGTTGTTGTAATGACAGGGTGGCAGGTGTCTGCCTGTGGTTCCTGGTCCTCTGGTCCAAAGTATATCACTCCAGAGCTGGTCCTGCTGATGCTCTTGGCAGGATTGTAGAAATTCTGTGCTGTTGAACCTTGCAGTTACTTAAAGACCACTTGTGCCAGTTATTTTTTGTTGGTTTGTGGAAGCTGTGCTTGGGTATTAAAGAGTAACTCATGGTTTACCTATCCTGCTGTCTCCTGTACGCTAAAAAGGATAAATACTAAACTTTGAATTTTCATTTTGAACTATATTTTCAGGTAAAGTTCTCATCCCAGCCTCTCCAGAGCGTTTGCTTTCTGTGCACTTTGTGATCAGCTTTCTTGGGCAGTGCGTGTGCTTTGCTGCAGTTACAGGGATGGTGCTTCTAATCAAGGAGCAAAAGCAAACTTCAACTCCTAATAACTCAGCTGCAGAAACAGTGTCCTGAAAGATGCCTGGGGTCATGGAGTCCAGTCCTTTGTCTTAGTCGTGCCTGTCATATCCTCCCTAGGCTGATTGAGTTACGCAGACAGAGCTTGCCTAATAACTCAGCTTCCTATTTTGTAACAGTCATTATTGTAAGCTGTTTCATGGTGCCATTGTTCGAATAAACTATGGAAAAAAAATAATAAAAAGGGCTCACACAAGAACAAGAGGATGCTTTCGCTGCTTCTGGCTTGGTTACTTCCTGTGAAAAAAACACTTGCTATGTGATGCTTGGGATTATTCAGCAGCAGTCAGCCCAATAATAGAAATTAATAAGCTAAAAACCCCCGGAAGCTTTAGGATGTGAACAGTGTGAAAATGCTGTGGCCTGACTTTTGAATATTCAGTATCTTTTGTTTTCTTTTTTTTTTTTGTTCTTGATGTCAGCTCACCTTCCAGCGTGGGCGGCCAAAGCCCAGTGACTCCTCGGAGTCATTTCCCAGCACCTTTGTGCAGGATAACGGAGGCCCTGGGCTTGGCAGTGCTACATTTCAATCTGAGATTGGTGTGAAACCTGCCCCTCAGATGAAGGAAGGGGAGAGACACGGCCTCTGCTCAGCCACGGTCACAAGCATGGGAGGAGCAGGAGGCAACGGCAGATCCCAGGCCAAAGATGTGTGGTGGGAAGCTCCATCAGTAAAGCATTGCAGGCTTGGGGTGATTTGGGACCCAGTTATTTTTATGGCTCTCAGGAGTTCCTGGAATTGATTTATTGATTTGATTGTAGGGAGGAAAGGCAGAATATTGTAGTGGAAATAGTTTTTGTGGGGTTTTTTTCCTTGTTTCTTTTTTTCTTCCCAGTGGTGAACCAGGTCAGGTTTGTGCAAGGGAAGGCTTTCTCCCACTGTCATTTCACAGCAATGGCTTTGTACCCTCTCCATTTTCTGTCTCTCGTGTTGCCCTTCTCCACTTTCCCTTCCCTACATGCTGCCCTTTCCCTCCTATCCCACCTGTTTGCTCCTGGCACAGTGGGAGCTGACCGTGTGCCACTGCCAGGAGGGAGTCGGGAACTCGGCTCACCAGGACACCTTTGCCTTTCTGAATTCATCGGCTCCAGGGAGCCACATACCAGAGAGCTCAGGGCTGCCTTTGGGTTTCACTTTGTGGAAAAAGTGGGAATATCTCTGTTCATATTTACTTTTTAATTGAACTCTCAGTGTCTAAAATGAAGGAGCACAGAACCCGATTATTTTTATTTTTTTTGTGAGGGATGCCCTTCAAGCAGCCTGAGATCATTCTGCATCATGTTAATCCACAGAAATTGTTCGAGAGACCTGGGCCTGAGCTCGTATGAGAAGCTGCTCTGGATCAATGAAAGAAAACATTCAGCAATGTGCATTTTATACAAGCATTTAAACTTTTTTTTTTTTTTTTTGGTTTTGTTTAGCAAAAAAGGAACAAAGCTATTATTAGTGACCATGGGCTTGGGAGTTTGCTAAAGCAGCAATAGTTACTCATCTGTTTTCATTTGCAGAAGTATTCTAACAAAGGCAGCCACAGATGCAGCGGCAGGGTTAGGAGGTGGATGGTAGGAGTGGAAGTGCAGTTTCTGGAAGCCGGTGCTTACTAAGACCTTTCTGACTAGTCTTGGTTTTGTGGCCATCAGGAGCCCAGGTCCCAGTGAGCTTTTGCTGTACTGGAATGTGAAAGAATGAATCCCCTGGGTAAGTTCTCAGTCCTTTTTTTTCTCTGAGCTGCAGCAGAGTTGTACAGAGCCGTTGTCCCTCTTGGTGCCAGCGTGGGGTTGTGCCTGCATGTCAGCTTCTGCAGCTGGCTTGTAGGAGATGGAGAACAAGCAGTAGGATATGATTATTTTTGTTTTAGTTTTTCCCTTCCTCTCCTGGCCCAGGTAGGAATAAAATGGAGAAATCTGACTTAAAACAACAAAACCAACAATATTTTCTTGCTCATTTCTTTTTCCTTTGCAAAGCAGCCAAACAAGCATGCACAAGACCTTTGCATGTGCTTTCATGTGCAGCCAGCTGGTTCAGGGTTTGCTCCCTGGCAGATCATGGGCTGCAGAGCTGACTCTGTGGATGGTGGGATCCATGCTGCCTGCCAGGGCAGTTTCCTCAGGTGCAGAAGGGCAGGTGAGTTTTCAGCTCAAAATGCTGCAGAGTGTGTCCAAAGAGTCTTTGGGAAATAAGAATGAAATGCTCTTATTGATTTCCTTGGGTTTAGGGCCATGTCCCAGCTAAGGTTGGTTATGATGCACTGAATTTAATGCTGGAATTAAATGCTCAGTGAAAATTGCTGTCTAATAATTCCAGCCTATCTTTCTCCCCAGTCTTTCAACAGCTAAGAGTCTGCATTGCAATTTGAGTTTAAATCCTAAGGTTGCTAGGAGAAATACCACAAAAAATATCTTGAATAGTAACAAACTTTCAGAAATTACTGTTTGCCTACATGTCTGTGTGCTTGCTCAAGATATGGACTTAAAACCATGGAATTGCAGAAGACCTAAATGGAAAGGAGAGATGCAGAAAGTAAACTCTTGTCAGTGCAGAGATCTGTTGGGGTAGCTGAGCCATAGCCTAGAAAGTTGCAAGTATTTTTCTAGTGTCAGAAATGATACTGTCAGTGGTCTTTAGATAACAGATAAGCAAGGGAGGAATGATTGAGCTGCTTTATCAGGCTACTTACAGAAACATGACATTTAGCATGATAATTGAATAAAAGGTCTTATCTGTATTTATGGTTGTTAATGGTCAGAAACTGCCATATAAGAGGACAGATTATGTAACTAGTATAAACATTGTAAATATATCTTTTTTTTTCTGGATTTTATACAAACATTTTTTCAAAAAACATATCTTCTCTCTTTGCTACATTCAGTAATATTTTGCTTTCAGATGCCAAACTTCTGGGAGTAGACTGAGTAGGAAAGATGTTGCACTTGGTGATATTTTTACACATGTAGCAAGGATTTTTTGATTTTTAGGAATGGGTTATTAAAATTTTTAATCTTCCAGTTTTCTTTCTTTTTTTTTTTTTTTTTTGAATAATTGTTTTGCAAGCACAATAAAATATGTAGACGTAAAAGTTTGAAATGACCTGGCACTAAAGGGAACAAAGAAACCTTCACCCTCTTCAAACAGGATTCTGCACTCAGAACTCCGGTTTGCTTGGTTTCCCTCGATGGCAAACAAATTTTTCAAGTTTGCTTTGGCAGTAATTCACACCACCATTATGTTAAACAGGAATGGAGGGATGTTTCCAAGCAGCATGTTGCTTTGTTGCCAGGCGGAAATGCAGGTTTAAAATCTGTTTTCTGTAGGTACTTTGGTGTTTTTTTTTTATTTCCTTCTCTTCTTCCCATGCATCCCAACACCACTGGGAATCATACAGTCAGAGATTGGTTTGTGTTGGAAGGGACCTTAAAGATCTTCCACTTCCAACTCCCCTGCTGTGGGCAGGGAAAAATTCCACTAGACCAGGCTTCTCAGACTATTTTAAAAGAAATACTCATGTTTTTAATTGAAATTAGGAAAGTATAGGATTTGGCCATTCTGGCTTGAAGTTCACTGTTTGAACTTCTTTGCATGTGAAATGTTAACTGATACAAAAATGCATGCAGGGTGGGATCCACCTGCATTTTCATATTTGGTTTTTTTAGTTCCAAGGAATTTATTGCATTTAATTTCAAATGACAAATTATAAAGATGGACTTTGCTGCAGAAAACTTAGCAGTCTTCTTCTAATATCAGAATTTTTTGGTGCTCTAGTGATTATGGAAAACTTTACAGAAAAGCCCTTGTGTATTGCTTCTTCGAGGGTGGTATTTAGGAGGTTGATAAAACGATGCTGCTGTTGAATAATGCAATGAGAAAACGACAGATCAGTTTGAAACCAGGTTTTAAAGCTGCTGTGGCTCAATCTGGAATATTGTGGCCGATTTCTAACAAAACTGACTGCTCCAGGTTTTGTGGAGCTTGGTCTCCGATTGCGGGGTGCACCTTTTTGTTCAGCGTGGGAAAACAGCGGCACAGGAGAATGATGCTGGGAAATGGATGTTATCCATGAGTTATTCCTGCAGTGCTGTGTCCTTACAGGAACACTGTAGGCGTTGCTGTACTTCACTGAGCGGTTTGGGCATTTTTTGTGGCGTGGTTTCATTCTGAGTTTGCCTCTCTCCGCTTATTCTCCCTAAGCTGCGTTGGAAGTGCCGTGGTCTTCTTCTAAAGATCAATCAGCCCATTCTTATGAACTCCAGCTGTCACTCCCATGTGGCCATGGGGAGGACTTCTCACCTCACAAAATACCATCTTGTGCATTCACTGGCATCACAGTAGCCTTTTACAGCTTTATATTTTTAATGGCAGTATACTGAAGTTTTCCTTAACCAAGTAGGGGATACACCTCACCTGAAATAGTAACTGTCAGGCAGGTTTTGGTGTCAGTCTTGAGTACCTCCCTCCTGGCACTTGCTAAGGCTTCCTTTGCATTTTCTGTTCTGGGACACTGCAATACTGAGCTCTTGGACCTGTTTGAAATCCAGAACCCTTTGGCCTGGGAACTCCATTATTCTGGCTGACTTTGCAATCCCCAGTTTACCTGATGTTGGTTCTGCAGAGGCGTGTGGTGGGTTGGTGGTGAAATTTGATTATTTTTGTTTTTGCCTTGGGCTTTCTCCCTCTTGTGGTAGGGAATTTCTGAATCTCAGTCTGGAAAGATTTAATGTGCTGGGTTTTTAGTAGTAGTAGATTTTTAAAAACTCATACATAATCGTTCAAATATTAAAGACTTCAGTTTCAAACAACTTGAATATGGACTTAATTGTGAGAATATATTAATGCATCTGATCTGCTCTGGGTTTTTTTTTCAGTGCAACATTTTCAGCTTAACGTTGTGTATGTTGGAGATCATCTTTGCTTTTCCCCAATTATTTTTAATAAACCATTTTAGCAGCATGAGCAAGTGTCCTTAGAAAGCGCTTGCTCTGCCAGACAGGAGGGTGTTTTTCAGGTTCCATACTTTGGTTTTGTGTACTTAATTATTACATTTTTCAGAATAAATTAGGCTGTATTAAAGGAGCACCGGAGGCTGGAGTTCTTTGTTCCCAGGCTGTAAAATAACATGGTCAGTGAAGGTGTTTTCATTTTGTTCCCCTTTCAAACTTCAGTGGAAATTTTGGGTGGCATGTCCAGGATGTTGAACACTGACAGGGGGGGTCAGGGGTTTGGCTGTCTTGTGTCTTGTGTTCGAAAGGTGTCCTGCTTAAATCTACTCAGAATGAAACCTCTTCTCTGCATGTCTTCTGTCTGCTTTGTCTCTTTTCATAGTAGGTATTTCTTGGGTTTATGTGTGTCCTGGGGGGAACCCCTAATCTTTGGGTTGTCAGTTTTCCACTGGAAGAGGAAGGGCAGGTGAGCTTCTACAGATGAGCCCATGTGGCCTTGTAGTTCAAAACATGAGAGCTCCAGCTTTCCAGGATAGGAGAAACTGGAGGGGAAATAAAGGTGTCCTGTTAAGAGTCTTGAAGGTAAATTGGCTTAATTTTCTTTGCAAAGCAAACTCCCTGGAAGGGAATGTGAATTTTCTTCTATCAGAGTTTACTATAAATTATAAGCATATTATAACCATCTTGACCTGAATAAAATACTTAAATTGAATGACCAATTTTGACTGTTCAGTCTGGACTGGTAAAGGTACCCCCAAACTGAGCCACTAGAACAAGAAAATATGGTAGGTGTGCCTTTTATTTTCTATTTTGATTTTGTTCCTTGACTGAATAAAAAACATTTTTTTTTTTCCTCAATACTGGTGACCCACTGGAATATTTGATTTAGACAAAGCTTCTTGACATGACTCTGTGGGCCAGTTAAGCTGAATAACATGGTGTGGTCAACAGAAGGAAAACATGGACTGAGGCTGATCAGTCTGATGTGAATGAAGAACAGCTTTTCCTTTTCATCACCTGCTCCCACAGTTTTCTAACTCCAGCTTTATTTCTGTGCTGTTATGTCAGTTATTTGTACCACTTGATGAGAGTTTTTGCCTATTTAAGAAATACGACTTGGAGGAAATTTTGCATGATGAAAATGACCTTCTTTTGGAGCCTCTTTTCAGACCTTTTCCTAATGTCAGTATTGAAGTTAGTCTTGCCTGTTCACTTATTCCATTTGAACCTGTGACTGCCCCAAGTTACCGAAGTGCTGTACCCCTCTGATCTCTGCATGGTTCAGTGCAAAAATCTGGGGATGAGTGTGGCAGCCAGACACAAAAGGTGGGGTCAGCTGAACTGTAGTCCCTGACTTGCAAAGCAGTGGCATAAAGGCTCAAGTTATTTCTAAATTAGTTAGAAAGGAGGGGTTGCATTTTTGAGGTATTATTTACTGCTTCAGTTCAACACTTCTGAACTCTGGCTCACTCAGCTGGGCTAACGTGGGAGAGGATACAGGCAGAGGAGGAAGAGAGGGCTTCCAAGAAATTGCAGCATGATGACTGCTGATAACGGTGTCTCTTTCCAGTTAGCCCAGAGTGCCGGGTGATAAGAGCAATGTTTCATTAGGGTCCTGGTGGGCTGGTAGCTCTAAAAGAGCATCTTTGTTCTGGTAGGACCTGCTGAGAAGGCTGTTCAAGCTCACCTTCCAGAAGGATTGCATTTGGCCCTGCTGGTGTATGGGAAGGCAACAGCTCCTGTTGTGTGCGATATTCCAGCACTGCTTCAGATCCGCGAGCTCTGCCAAAGAGTTTGCTTTGTCCTGTGTCTGTCCCGTTGGAGCTTTGGCTACAGGAGATCTTCTGTGTTCAAGGAATGACTGGACAAGGCACTCAGTGCTCTGATCTAGTTGAGAAGGTGGTGATCAGTCAAAGGTTGGACTTGATCTTAGAGGTCTTTTCCAGCCTAATTGATTCTGTGATTCTGTGTCCTGTAATTCGTTACTGGCTGCTTCATTCCACAGTGACCTACTTTGATTAGGCAACCAGCCTTTATTTGAAAAGCAGCACGTTGTTCCTTCGCCAGTCCTCCAGTTGGAAACTGTTTCAGGTCCGGACTTCTCAGAATGAAACTGTTGATACCAATTTAATCTTGTTCATAGCTGGTTTATATCTCTTGGTGACGTGCCAGGGTTGTTCTCTCCTGGGTGTTTGTTTCTCAGCTGTATTTATAGACAGCAACACTCATCCCTGTCAACCTCCAGACTTTTCTTTAGCTTCCCACTATAAAGTGGGCTTGTTTCCCTTGTCCCCTCAATTTTAGCTTCTGTTTCTTGAGCAGTTTGCCCCAGCAGGAGCCCTTGCCCACGAGGTACACAGACATTTTGCGCTATGGACAGTGGTGCTTCTCCATCCTCTCTGTCATTGCCTTTTCTGATACAGCCTGAGGCTGCTGCTTTTGGGCTTTGCAGCGCTGGCCACTTGTGACATTGGGAGTGACTCATTCCCTGGGCTCTTCTCTGTCCCATTGAGTTTAAATTCATCATAGAAATACCGATGATAGACCATATCCTGTTGTGCTTTGAACGATCCTAATGGAGTTGTGGCAGCTCACCAGAAGGATGAGCTGTTTCTCCTGACCTGTGATCTGAAACAATACAGACCAAATCCAGCAGACACAAGTCAAGGGAAATTTTATCCATGAGTTGTTTCCCCGAAGTGTCAGTGGATCCAGGGTTGGAGCCTGAGCAGAGGCATTTGGTACAGATGTTTCAGGTTACTAGAGAGGAGGCTGAAGAGCTTATTTTGAAAGAAAATAACTGGGAATATGAAGAGGGATCCAGGAAAGCCAGTGAGAAATTCAGGTGTGTAATCTGGTAATAAGCTTAAATGCTGTCCCTGGATAAGGGGAGGAAAAGGGGTGTAATTTGAATGTGGTGTGAGCTCAAGGCAGTGCCTTGAGGCCATGGTTAGTAGGAGCTCAGCACAGTTTGGGATTTGGAGCTGTTGAATCTTTGATTCTTTGAAAACAGCAAAACAGTGCTCAAAGTAGAGATAACTGAGCTGGGAGGGGGAGCAGGAAGAACACGGTGAGAGGCCAGGTACTCGCTGGTATCATGCTGTTCCCAAAGCTGCTGTTTGCAGGCAGTTTATTTGGGGTGATGTTGGTGTTTCACCCTTTGGCTCTTTACCCTTTTTATCCCAGCTCAGGGCAGTGCCAGACGGCTGGGGAAGGAGGGGACAAAGCTCCATCTAGTGTGGAAAGGGAGATGTCTGGGAGCTCGCCAAATGAGAAATCCTGCAGAAACTGGCTTTGCCTAGCCTAGGCACAAGGGTTGTTTTATTTGGTGTTATTGTTTTGGGAGGGTTTTTTTGTAACTTGTGAATAGTATTGTAAATGCTTTGGCTGTGTAAGTGTTAATTGAATAACTCTGGCATTCTGACAGCTGATGTTCATTTTTGGCACTCTGGAGTATGTACAGGATAATACTGGCTTTAATGAAACTTTAAGTGGTCTGTAATGTCAATTCAAGGCAAAATTAAATATATGTCCTTCTGTTAAGATTAGGAATTCAATAGCCAGGTTGCAGCTCTGTGAAGAAACACAGAAGTATAACAGTGTATAAGGTTAACACTTTTAAGGTAGAATGTATTTTGACCCTGACTGATTTGTACAATCTTATACTGCAGTAAGATAGCTAACACTAGTATTAATGGACCAGGTGTTTTATTATCTGCTTTTAAAAAGAAGACAAGAATAACAAATCATCTTGAGATTGCAAAAAATAGATTTTTTTTTTTTGCCCCCCCCCAAATACATGGAAAGCTAATTGCAGTTCCTGAATGTGGCTTTGCAACAGCCTCTCTGGATGAATGAGAAAAATATTTTCAGTGTATTATGTGTAAATATTTCAGTGTATTATTCACTATGTTGTCGCATTCTTATCCAAAAATAAACTGCTTGTCCTTGTACCTGTAGTACCTCCTCTACAGTTCAGTGCCAGAGACCACTGGGCAGAATTTGTCCTTGCCTGAAGCTCGTTGCAATCTGTGGAAAGGTGGGATCAAACACCTGTTTGGGTTTTTATTGTTGTTTTAGGGCTTCACATAGTTTCCACTGTGTTGGGAGTACTGGGGCTTCTTCCTGTTTCCAGCATGTTGATAGTACTGGGGATTGTTTCTGCTGGAGGAGGAATCATGGGGAATAGAAGAAGGTGAGTGAAGAGAAGGTGAAGTTTTCATCCAGATTTGTAGCTTGAGGTTGAGGGCATGACTTCCAGCACTAACTCCTCTGAACCAGGAGCCTAAAGGAATGGCAGGGTCACTTTGCTCCCAGCAGCATGTTTGCCAAGCTTTTGTTCTGCAGACACGTGCAGCGCTGCCGAGTCCAGACTGAGCCGTTAAAATACGGCTTTTTAGGGACAGCAGTACAGTGGCTGCTGGGCTCCAGCGAGTCTGGAACTGTACATCATTTCCAGGTGACTTTGCTGCGTGTTTATAAACCTGGTTGACTAATGGAGCACTGTGTAGTCGTCTGCTGTGGCCTAAAATAACAGGAGGTGTGAATTGCTGCTCCGCAGCAGCGGTGGGTGCTGCCGCAGCTGCTTTGCCAAGGTCACGAATGCTAAATAAACCAGATTAAACAAAACCCTGTTGCAGGAATTCATGATTAACTGTGGTCTTTGCAGGATTTATTGGCTATAAGCTAAGCGCCTGCCTTTATTTTTTTGCCCTAGTAACTAAGGCAGATGTGAACTTCAAGTCCAGTGAAACATTTTTTGGCTCTTGCCTCTGTTTACATGATTCAGGAGTTTGCAGTAGTTCCACAACAAATATAGCTTTGAACAGAAATAGCCATTCAAGTGCTATGCTTCTGGCAGAGCAGAACAGATTAAGAGGGTCTAACAAAAAGGCTTGTAAATAGTTTTGAGTTGGCTGCTTTTATTTCCAAAATAAGCCAAGGGGATTTTGAAAAGTAAGAAGTGGTGTTCCTGCAGCAAATGACATGGACAGCATGGCTCTCTTAGTTGTCACTGAACTGTGCAAACCATGCACCGTGCTGAACAGTTTTACTTGAAAAAATCCCATTGTCTAGAAATGCATCAGCTGTGTTAATTTTTGAGGTTTTATTTGGTTTCATAAAGTTATTTCTGAGGATTTTTCCTGATGTCTCCTCTGCGAGAGGCGCTTGTGCTTTTTAGATGCAACGTAAGAAATGCAGAGCAAAAGAATAATTGCAAAATTAAATTAAGGCTGCGTATTAGCAGGGCTGCCTTTGAGGTGTTAAAAGACCTATAAATAGATTAAGGAGCATCTTTTTTTATATATTTTGACACTGTGAAATCAAGAAGTATTGTGTGTTTTTATTTTGAATGAGACCTCATTCTGTATCATGTTTTTCATTTGGTACTTTTTATTTACATGTGATTCCAAGTTTAAGTAATCATTCCCTCTCCCTGGTGTTCATGAACAGTTTCTGGTTAGAAACAAGGTGCAGGTTTTTTTGATAGGGGTGGAGAGGGATTTATCAGAACAGACCCTGGAGATGCAGTTTCCCAGTGCTGAAGCCTTTAAGTATTTCTGTGAAAGAGTGCAGTTCATACATATGTGACGAATTTAAAATAAAATTTACAACTGCTGGATGGTGGGTGAAGAGATCACTTTAACCAACACTTGCACTGACCTACCCCAACCATCCTGACCCACAGTGGGTTGTAAGCACACAGAAACTGTACCCAACTCGGGAAATCCCTGAGCTTGGGATTTGGGAGAGGTACTTGGAGACAGAAGGACCTTATTGCTGGATGTGTCTGTGCTGAGGATGCTGCTGGATCCTGTGGTAGCACAGCAGTGATACCTGATGGACTGTGGGGGGGTTTGGTTTCTCCAGGAGCCTTGATTTGGGATTACCCCATGTCAGGGATGTTGGATGGCATTGAATGGCCTAAGCAAGGGAACTGAAGGCTGGCTGGTCTGTAGTTGTTTGCAGCTGGGTGACTCCTCCATTTTGCTTGGCCTCAATTAGCACGTCTATAAATATCACTGATGTTTTCTTACATGGACAGCTGAAGCTTATCCCAACTTCCTGTCTGTGCTGTGAAAACCCAAGGCAGCAAGTCTGGCACATCTGTCCTACTATTGCAAATTGTAATTACAAGTAAATACCTAAATGGTTGGTAAAGTAACTTGTTGCTGAATAAAGGCTTTTTCCACCGCCTGGAGTCATTCAGCTTGCATAGTCACACAATCCTCTTTGTCCCAATAACTCTTCCACAAATAGACAAAAGTGTAGAAGAACTATGAGCAATGCTTAAGAACTCTAAAACTGAAGTTTGCTTCAAGCATGTGGACGCTGGGGAATTGGTTCCTGCAATCTGGAGAGTTGCTTTGCTAGAAAGAAAAGTTGCTGAACACACTTGCTGGTTTGATCAGGTTCCATAATGAACAGCTAGTGCTGTGGCTGGAGATGGAAGTGAGATATCTGTCCAAGATTATTTTAATGTTAGAGTTACTGAAGTAATGACTTAAGGGTTGTTTGTTCCCTTGCACATAGTTTTCACTGTAAGAAGCAAGTCCTCCAAGCTGATACCACTGACCGATCACACATCAAGCACTGAATTCACCGTGTGGTTTTCATCGTGACTGTTTGGGGTTCTTAATCATTTAAGGCAAATCTTCCATAAACACTTTCCCTTTTGCTCCTTAAGATCCTGTTTGCTCAGCATACCAGAGCAAGGATGTCATCTGCACAAGATGAGGCTTCGAGCTGCCTCATCCTCTTTGGAAAGAATAGTGCTGTAACAGTGGAGTCAATAAGCAGCAAACCTTGGATGAGTGGAAGGGTTTAGGCTGGAAATTGCTGGGTCACATTAAGCCTTGAGGAGCATGGTGGCTTTTTAGTTGGGAAGGAATATGAGCATGTAAATTATGGGTACAATCTGTGAACACAACATGGTCGAGTCTTGTTTTCTGTGGGACTGCCTCTGTGAATAAACTTGCTGTCTGACTGTGGAAGTGATAGATAATTTCTAAACCAAGATAAAAAGGTGTTGTGGAGTCAGACCTGGGCACTATGTAGTTGCAAAGTATCAAGAAGTGCAGTAATCATACGTCATCTTCCCTCTCAGCGACGGTGTTATCGTCTCTATTTACTCAGGTAAAAGAAGGTAAATTCTGTGTTACAAAATCAAACCCTACAGAGGTTGTTAGTGGAGACTTATCTCCTCGATTTTTTTCTTTTATCACCTCTTGGTTGTTTTAGCTATCTGGCTTTTTGTTTTGCAAATTGGTGTAGAGCCTTTTAGAGATGGTAGTGCCCATAGATGTGGTGTCTGAAAAATGGTTCAAAAAGCCTTTAGCAAGGTCAGACTTTAAAGTGAAAGACAAATCTGTCTTCACCTGCCTGGTCCTTTTCTGCTTGAAGGTTTCAGCCTGTTTGAGCAGAGGTGAAACTGGGGAAAAAGTGTGTACACTGTGACATGGACTCTCCATACCATTACAGATGCACATCTGGCTCTTGTGAGATGCATGTCTAGTGGTTCCTAGGTAGAGGTTCACCTTGCTGAGCCTTGAATGTGAAGGAGTTGTATCCCAGAAAACAAATTTGTCTTGCACCCACCCTTTCCCTTGGTCTTCTTGGTGATAAAGATCGTGAGAAAACGGTGCTGTTACAGACAGCCCTTATCCACTCCTCTGATGGTGTTAATGACCTGATCACACCCCTTTTAATTAATGAATGGGAGAAGTGCTTTCAATGCCAGCCCTTGTCTTCCATTTCTCCCAGTCCTCTGGGGATGGTGAGGGTGGTACAGCTGCCTGGGTGCAGGTGTGGGGATCGCACTCAGCCCCACGGTAGTGCTGGACATTCATCCCTGCTTGCTGTGGATCCACACCTTGCTCCGGGCTGTCCCTGTCGGGACTCCGTGCACTGCTGCCATGCAGGTGAGACGGGATGCAGCGAGATGTTGACTCCAAACTTCTGGGGTGTTTCGGAGTCCTTTCATGATATACAAAGACCTTGTGTGTGGCTGCCTCAACCCCCACTTCTTTTCTCCTCGGTAGGTGCTGGATTGCACAGGTCTGCAGTGCCGGGAACCGCTGCCTGTGTTGCTGCTCCGTGGGGATTGGAGTTGCCAGGTCCTTATCTGGAGCCTCCCCTAGAGACACAGCCGGCCCGGACGCCGCTTGACTTTCACCCGAGGGTGCTCAGCAAAAGCCCTTGGACACAAAATTGGGGGGAAAGATGGAGGCTATTAGAGTTCAGATGTTCATGCCCTGCTCCCTTGACAGCTTCTGTCTGTGAGTGACGCTTTCCTGGGCGACGGCACCGTGAGCAGATTGTTGTGGGATTGATTTGCTGTGGTGGAGGTTGTGTTCTGGGAGTTAAATATACCCTGCTTGGGCCACTGTCTCCTGCAGAGCCGGGGCTGACCGGCCGAGAGATCATGGTGACTTTCAGGAGGGGAAAGCTTGTAAAATACTCTGTGTTTAAAAGAAAAGTAATTAAATATGCATATAAATATCTCTCCTTCTGAAACTTCATGGCATACACAGACATTTGGGCTAGTGGGTGTTCGGTTTAGCTGTAAAAAGTTTTGGTGCATTATAATGATTATTATATGGGAGTCTTCTGGGATACTGTATGTTTGCAGTTATTTATCTCCCTTTTAAAAGAAATGGTACTAAAGGATTGTAAAATGTGACCTTTGCAGATTCTGGATGGAACCTTGATTTTACCTGGTTCCTTATTCTGATTGTGATCAAGCTTTCCAGGCTATACTGCAAGCTGTGTCCCCAAGTAAATGGGCATTCAAGCAGATCAACTTGTGGCATTTTATTAAGTCAACACTCATGCAAAAGCCACCTCCAGAGCTTAATAATTATTTACTGAGTGCTCCTGGGTCATGAGAGAGGTTTTCATTAAGTTCAGAAAGCATTATGTTCAGCAGCTTGTGAAGGTGTGTTTTAAAGACAAGAAGAAAAATGGAAAACTACTAAATGGTGTATAACAACTTAAAGAAATTCTTAGCTGAGGATTAAATATTTTTGTTAGTGGGGTTTGGTTTTGTTGGAGGGTTTTTTTGGGGGGGGAGGGGGTGGTTTTTGGTTTGTTGGTTTGGGTTTTTTTTCCAAAGCAAGTGTGTCCACTGCATTAATTGGGTGTGGAGTTCATCCCTTAGCTCCTCGGTAGTAGGTCTGCGTGGTGGATGTGGCAGGGTTTTTCCTTCCTTCCCCACCCAGCCAGGTGTATGCAATGCACTCAGGGAGATGGATGGATGCCTTTTGGGCTGTGAGCTGTTCTGTGGGTGCAGCCCATGGTGTGGGGTGAGCAGTGCTGCAGCAGGAGAGCAGTTCTGAGCTGGTGCAGGTCAGGATACAAAAGCAGTGGAGGGACAGAAAACATCTACCCTGATGAAGGAGCAGATGCAGCAGCAGGCAGCCTGTCTCTTTAAACATGTAACCTTCAAGTGCAGAAACCTTTCATGTAGAAGCCTGAAATGTAGTCCTGGCTTTATTATAAAGGCTGATAAAGGTCTCCACACCGTTTTTGTAACTGCTCTGTCCTTGGCAAGTCAGGACGTACAAAGGTGCCAAATCTTGGGCTTGGTTTTTTCTGCATTGATACTTCGAGCAGTGCCAGGCAGTTGGCACGGTGAGTGGAGAGTCACTGTAACCCACAATCAATTATTAAATGTTAGGAATGAAGTACAAAGTGCTCCAGGGAAAATGCTGTAGTAGTTGGAATCCCTTACCTTGGCTGAGGATGGGGGAGAAAGGATTGTGTAGAGTATTTTTGTTGCTTGTGGACTTTCTGTACTTTGTATTAGACTTTTTTTTTGGGGGGGTGGTGTGGTGTGTATAATCTGGGTCCTCTTTGCATTTATTCTTTTTCTTTTGGTATTCCCTTTTCTGTCACCCCTCTCCGAGGCAAACAGTGGTGCTGGCTGGCAGGTCAGATGCTGCTGCAAGTGTTGTTGCCTCACCTACATACTTAGGGGAATAAAAAGTTGCTTGAGGTTTTACTGCTTGGTAGAGAGATTGAAAACAGAACTTGGATAAATCAACTTAATTTTTGAGGAAACTCTAGTGGTCATGGAACAGGAGGGGTGTTGGAAGGAGAGCTGTTGGATGGTCTCTTCTGAAAATGCCTTCTGGAGGTCCAGCCAAGTATTTTGAGTTGTAGCATTGGCAACCTCTCATCTGCTTGCTTTGAAGTTCAAGATGGTTTTATGCTAATGTTGGATACTTCAGTGTGGATGCCTTTCTTTTTTCTATAAATAGTTACGAATGAGATAAGGGTAAGAAATTAACACAAGGGTTTAAATCCCGTGTTTTTTCTTCTGAGATCTGGTACAGCTCAGTGGATTTCCTGAGGTGCTAAATCTGCTTTACTTGGCTGATTTCTCTGTGGATACCCCATTAACAAACAGTTGGCATGAATGGAGGAGAGCAGCAGCCTCCCTCTTGTGTGCCATTTCTCTGTTTAGAGCAGGGTAGTACATCCTGCCCAAAGCAAGTGGGCTTTTTTAAAATTTTTGTTTGTTTGTTTGTTTGACTCTTGTTCATCTCTGGTCGAGGAAGCTTGGGTTTTGAGGGGTTGATCTATGCTTTATTTATTGTGATTTGTCTAAGAAACCTTACACTGGAGGCTTTTCTTTTTTTCTTAAATAATTTTTAAACAGCAATTAAAAAGCAAAGATGAGTTAAATATTTTTTTCCAGTTCAAAATCACCAGAGAAGTTTCTTAGCAAATATGTAGCTGTTGCAAGATAAAACTTCTAAACCAGACAACTCATTTAAATAATGCATGTGAACCAGAGAACTGGTTTGATCAATTTATAGTAATCTGAAAACAAAACTGGCCAACAAAAGATGAGTTTGTCTTTTTGCTCAAGGAGGCAGATAAAATAATCAGTATACATCTGGCAAGGTAGATTAGGCTCTAAGAGGTATGGCCTCTGTAATCCCTGGAGTCGATGGCAACAAAATCAAACTTGATTTTAATCTGATCAGTTGCCTTTTATTATGCAACAGCCACCTGTGTTATAACTCATGTGCAGTAACTAACATTTCCCAGGCATCTGTGCAAGGGATATGTAATTTAAACTTATTTAATAAAATATTATCACTTCATGATTAACTGGATCAGCACTTGACACATAACTAATAACTCCCAGTCTGTATTACACTGTGCTTATTACACTGCTAATGGATAACTGGTTTAATCACGTGTCAATTAAAGGGATGAGTCGGTTTCATTAATTGCAATTAGATGGTTTCCATAAACTGTTTGCAGGAAGTATCTAAATCACATCGTGTATCAGCTGTGTGTGTGGGCTCTGTTACCGACTGTGCGTGATCTGGGGGTGAATCAGTCCATGGATGGGAGTTTTGAATGCACATGTCCAGTTCTGGGTTGTGCTGTGGTACATGGCACAGAGCTTGATCGTGGGAGGAGATCTGCCTGTGAGGCAGCACGTAGAGGTCAAGAAGCTTTGTAAAGATGCATTTTCTAAAGTGAGTTTCTGGCAAACCTACTGTTTGCTCTGTGGAGGGTATATGGTGATGAAACCCAGCCTATCTTCTGTTCTACCTCGGAGTGTTCTGTGTTTGAGAAGAGGAGCAGACATGGTGGAGAAGGGAAGACGGGCGTTTGAACTCACCTGCATTGATGGTGTGATCGTTGGGTGCCCATCTCTTTTTCCCAGGTAACAAGGGCTAGGATAAGAAGAGATGACCTCAAATTGTGCAAGGGGGGAGGCTTAGATTGAATATTAGGAAGAATTTCTTCACCAAAAGGATTGTCAAGTACTGGAACAGGCTGTCCAGGGAAGTGGTTGAGTCACCAAAGACATGTGGATGTGGTTCTTCGGGACAGAGTTTAGTGGTGGATGTCGCAGTGCTGGGTTAACGGTTGGACTTGATGATCTGGAGATCTTTTCCAGCCTAAACAATTCCGTGATTCTTTGGCAGTAACTGCTATCTGGCAGCACGTGCCGGCCAGCACTGCCTGAGTTCAGGACTTGTGTGCATCTATACCATGTAAAATATTGAGCAGAATTGCAAAAGAAATAAAACCTGGAAGTGTCTCTGCCCTGTGGGGAAGCATTTGGCAGAGCAGCATTTTCTGGGACTGTTGTCTCTTTCAAAGACACGATACTTGAAGCTTTTGTTGACAATTTTAAATCAATGGTACAGCTCTGAATCACCAGCTGGAAGGACAGTTATTGTTCTGAGCAGGTACAGTAATTGTGTGAGTGAGATGAGGTTCCTAGCAGGGGCTGTTTGAAATGCAGTGGAAATTATTTCTCCTTTCTTCTCCCTCGCATTCCCCAAAATTTCAGTACATGGGAAGGTTCTTCTGAGATGATTTTCAGCACACTTGGCTTTGGTTGGTGGAGAAACAGTTCAAAATGAAAGGAGGTGGGAGGAACTGCTGGGTTACCAATTTTGCAGCATTAAGTATCTGTAAAAAATGCCAGTAGCACACAAATGAGAACACTGTTCAGTGTGAAACCTAATTTGCTTTTCTTCAACATAAAGACAGTGAATCCTTCCTTGAAAGCAGCCTTTGAGTGCCTTTTTTGCAGTGGGATGCACAGTGGTGGGCAGGAGGAAAATATTATCACTTCAGTAATACTTGTGTATAGTTCATAAATAAATAAACAAACATATATTGGGGGTGCATGCTCAAACATTCCTGTTAGGAATGTGTAATCAAAAAAGTTGGGAGGCCACTGATCTCTAACTAGAGTAGTCATGGAAATAAAGTGTCTCTGTTTGGAAATGCAAAAGTGGTTCAGATGTCCAGCCAGAAAACAAGCTGCTGGGTTTAGATGTGAGAATGCTTTGCCCTTAATTGAAAAGGGAGTGTTTTTTACAAGTATCACAGTCAATGACTTGTCTTGAGCAGCTAATTAGTACGATTATTCCGCAGCTGCATTAGTTTCACCACAAAGGTTTTCTCTTGTTTTATCAAAAGGATCAGTGTCTCTGTGAATGTTTCAACCTGACAGGTCTTAAATAGCAAGATGGTCCCCTGCCTCCCTGCCCCCAAAATGTGTGCTCTGGAAGAGCAGAGTTTGATCTCTGGAGGCAGTAAGTGTGGGTTCTCCTTTTTTTTTTTTTTTTTGTTTCTACCCTGAACTACGTTCAACATCAGTCCTAAACAAAGCTGGAAAACTTCCAGCAGTGCTGGCTCCAGTTGCCCAAGCACAAGCAGTGCTCGGTGCCTGCAGCCTCTGAGAAAGACCTGGAAGGGATGTTGGCTCCCAGACTCCTGTGTCCTGCCAGCATCCTGCAGGTACCACCTAAGCACTGGAGCCAGAGGTGGGATTTTCAAGAGCAGCTTCCTCCTAGAGTGGGAGGGTTACTGCTGGCATGGCCCTGCATCATGACAGCCTAATGAGCCGTGTCCTTCCATGGGCTGATGGCAGCCAGCAGAATCTGAACCCAAATATGCTGAATTATGCACATTGTAGCTCTTTCTTATATGGAGTCATGTATTCTTACCCACTTCCAACACCCTTCCCTTGAAGGATGTGCAGATTGGTATTTGCATACCCTAATTGTTCTGCCTTATGCTACAGAAATGAATTTTAGTTCCGAGGGCTGAGAAAAGGATGAGTTGCTTCAAAAGGTATCCCTGCAGTCCATGGCAAAGTCCAATGTTCTGTCCCAGAGTCTGCTTGCCAATGGTGTAGAAGTAGCCCTTAGGTGTTAAAGCAGTGCTGCGTGCCAGCCTGTTGTCTTTATAAAGTATGACTGGAATAAAGCTGGTACTGTTGTTTATTCTGCCTATTCTTGTACGTCTCTCCACTTGGAAGATGCTGGTAGACCTGGGGTGGGAGTTGAGTGTTTTTGTGGAGGTCTGGTTTCTGTCTCTGAAGTGTGTCACCTCCACCAAATCCAACCCCAAGGTAGTATTTTGCAAAAATAAGTGAACTTTGTTATGTTGTGTTTTCATGGGAGAGGTAAATTTACTTTATTTATTTATTTTTGAGCTAGATCTGGACGATTATCTACACCTACCATTAGACTTGCTACAGACAGCCCTTTATTACTTTCTTAAGAAAAATGAAATATGAGTGCCTGCCCCTGTCTATAAAAGCATTTATTTCTTCTTGTGGGTGGTTAGTGCAAAATTTGAAAGAGCAAGTAGCTCTTTACAGCTGGATGTTGGCGTTTGGAAGTGGTTGGCTGCAGTCAAGTTAAGGCAGCCTAACGTGGCCGCTCAGTCCCTCGAGTAGGTCGGCTCCGCGTTCCCCCTCGCGCGGGGCGTCGCATCCTCACCCACGCTCCGCTCGAAACCCGCGGGCTCCGACCGCCGGAGCCGCCCGTCCCGCTTGGTGGAAGCTGAGCTGTCTCTCCTCTGGTCTTCCCACAGCAATTCCGAGCATCCTGGCGCTTCCAAGCCTCCCTTAAGCTCCTCCAGCATGACCTCACGAATCCTGCTACGACAGCAGCTCATGCGTGAGCAGATGCAGGAGCAGGAGCGTCGGGAGCAGCAGCAGAAGCAGCAAGCAGCCCAGTTCATGCAGCAGCGGGTGCCCGTGAGCCAGACCCCTGCCATCAACGTCAGCGTGCCCACCAGCCTGCCCCCTGCCACCCAGGTGCCCATGGAGGTCCTCAAGGTACGCTCTGCCTTTCCCGCTCGGGAGCTCGCGCCCGTCCCGACGCACTTTCGTTTGTGCGGCTCCGGGGGGTTTTTTTGGCAATGAAATTCTGCAAAATGTTCTGAGCTCCGGCTTGACTTGCAGCTTGTTTTGGTGTCCTGGTAGTGAAGAGTGGAAAACCTGTTTCAAAAAGTTTGTGTAACTTTTTGTTTGTTTGTTTGTTTGTTTGTTTTTTAAACTTTGAGATATCCGGAGGGGGGTTTTGTTACAAAACGAATGTTTCCGTCATTTTCCCTTTGGAAAACACTTCTCAGTCTTTCTAGTACGTAATTATTTTCAAAAAAGAAGTTGTTAGTAGATATCTAAACCAATGTTTTGGTTTTTAAAAGAAAACAAATGTTTTTTTAAGATGGGAGTCAAAACTCTTTACAAAAGAGCTCCTCAGAAAGCCTTAATCTGAAATATGGGTGAGTTTCCAGCCTCTTGCAACGAGTCTTTGTAATCCTTTTTTGTTTAAATGACTTGTTTGCTATTAGTAGCTTTGGATTCCTTGTCCTACTGGAAACTGTAGGAGCTTGTTAGTGTCCCTCTGTCAAAGGGGATGTAGCTTGCTAATTACTCAGGGAAAAACGTGAACTGCTATAAGAAAAGAGATAATTTCACGCACTGCTTAAGTTCAAGTGGGCTGAAGTGACATGAAAAGTGCAAGTAAAACAGTGAAAAATGTTTTAGAGAAGTTTGCTCACATATTTCATGAAAATACAATTCTCACTAGTTTTGAAGAGTGTACTCTGCATTACTGATGAATCTTTTTATTACAGTTTGATGTTCAGTAACTGCTTTCAGTCAGGGAGCACGTTCTCACCATGTAAGTTAATTGAGCTTGGTTACAAACCACTCATAGTTTGCTCATTGCTGTGATATATCAGTGATACATAGTCAAAGCTTTTAGTTTTAAAATAGACTTGCAGGCTCAGGATTTTGAGGCAGTCTGTGTGACGGGTTTATGGAGAAAATATAAGGTCATTTTATTTACTGAATCTGCATTATGGCATTGTGTTGTCAGTGCCAAAACTAACACTTAGTTGGGACACCAGGGTCATACTCCAGTGTGGGCTGTGATCTAGGAGCAAAAAGATAACAGTTGAATTTTGAATTATATATATATATACACACACACGTTTCCATTAAAAATTAAATATGATATACTCTTAAGCATGTGTGCATGTGTGTAGAAATATGTATAAGGAGTCTGAAATTATCTGGGAAGAGCTGTTTTGTCTAACATTAGTGCATTACTCACAGTGTTTGTGTATAACAGTTTGTTAAACTTGTTTCCAGGTTATGACACCGTTATAATTCAGATCTAGCAGAAGTGTATGTGCTATGAAATAGTGTTTTGTTTGGAATGCACCTAGTTAAATAAGCATATGTTACATTTTTTACATCCTTTCATCCTAAGATGATGTGACACGAATTTTAGGGTATTTTTTAAACCTCTGTCAAAATTTGTAGGGAAGTGTTTATTTTCTGGTGATATTATTGTTCATTTTGCAAATGCCTCTTTCTGTAAGAGTGGAGGGGAAGCAGTCCTTGATTTCTGAGGGACAGAAGACACTGCAGGTGGAAGGTGATGCTCAATTATTGCAGATGGGGTTACTGGGAATGGGCTTGTCACAGATCTGGATGCAGAGCTGTAACCTGCTAGAACATTGCTTGGGAATTTCACCCAAAGGACTTGAATCCTTGTCCTTTAGGATTCCAAAAGTAGTATCTATTCCCTATTTCCTTCTGATGGAGAAGGATCTCCTGGAAAGAGGGAGAACACCTCTCTTGCATTTGTCTTTGGCCCAATAACAGAGTGCATGACCCTGTAGACCAAAAAATTATGAGAATTTATCCTTAACTGGCTTGTGAAATAAAAGTCATTACTGGCAACAACTACCCACTGGCAGCAGAACTGTGATGGTTGTGGAAATATGAGCTACCTGCTGGAGTGAAAAAATGTCTGTCTTTTCATCACCTACATTTACATGTGTAACAATCAAAATTGTCGAAACCAGGTCCTCTTGGTCTCTGTGTGTGAGAGAAGAGAATCTGCTTTGCCTAGTTTTGCGTTTTGCTGCTTGTGTTTTTGGTGGGGGAAAACAGGTAAAGGTTCATCCTTTTATCCTTACTAATAAAAATGGACCAGTTCTGTACAAAAAAAATGATACAAAATACCAGTCTTGAAGTCATGATCTTCCTGAAAATTTACCAGTGATGCTTCAGTGACAGTAGGATTTGGCTAAAAGGCCCATATAATTTTGTTTGTGGGTTTGTTTGTTGGTTGTTTTTTTTTTCAGGGGGAGGGAGGATTGTTTTTGGTTTTTTGTTTTGTTTTGTTTTTCCAAATAGGATACTTGGCTCAAAAGCTGAGATTAACAATAACTCAGGATCTTCCTGGTGCCAGTATGCTGACAGGCAGCTCTGCCTGCAGTGACATCATTTCCCTGCAGCTGCTTTTTACACTTCAGTTGTTTTTTAGCTGTAGACAAATTTTCCATATGAGCTGTACAGAAGTTTTAATTAGATAAATAGGGAACTAAGTTGGTAACTTTATTATCCAGATGGTCTGGATTTAGTGACCTTAAAGAATGAGATAGACAAAAAGGGGATTTTTAGACTTTCAGAAATGTTAATCTGCAAAGCAACTTTGTTTAAAAGAGGTCTTTTTGAATATTACTTCACAAACGAGACCAAATGTAGTAGCTGTTTTTGTTGTATTTGTTTCTTTGGGTTTTTTTGAACTTTGCATCAAGAAACCCCACTCTAAGCTCGTTGAATTTGTCAGTGTTTTGTGTTTTTAATTGTATTGTGTGACTTGCCCTTTCACCCATATCTCTCAGTGAGAGAAGAAGAAGATTTGCATATCTGAGGATGGTAATTCAGAATGACTAGTTTAAGAAGAAGGCAAATGTGTTAATGAGCTTGTATTTTGTGTTTGTTTTCAAGATGTTCATTTAGAAACAACACAGAAAGAGAAATACGTACAAATCAATGTCACATTGCATAGGAATCTCCAAGTTACATAACTTACTATGCTCAAGGCCATGTGAATAAATGGGATTTCATTTTCTTGAGTAATGACTTCTTATTGCATCACTTCTCTGCCAAACAATGTAGCTTGGCAAGGTAGGAAATGACCTGTTGGAATTCAAATTTTGCATTGCTTCGTGCAGTCTAATTAAGAGATGGCCTGGGAGCAGCACCTTCTCATCCATCTCCTATTGGTACTCAAGGACCAAATCTACAGATAGATGTCACCTGAGATTCTTTCCTTCTGCTGCAGTTCAGCTTCTTGCACTGCTTTGGAAAAAAGAATATAGAACTTTAAATGTTGATCATTTGAGTAGTTCCAAGTCCTATCAATGTTGGATCTGTTCCTGAGGTACAAAATAAGCCTATGTTTTTATTTAAAAGGATTAACTTCTTTTCCAAGAGTTCATCTTAAGATGTCTTCATACTTCTTCCATCCTGGTATCTTTTAATTTTGTATAGTTAATGGGTATTAAGAAGCTGTTCTTTTTGTTGGTGGTGTTTGAAGTTACTCTCTTGTCTGGTTGGACTTCTTATCTGTTGGAGCAGAAGCACTGCTGCAGATCTCAGCTTCAGTATTCCAGAGCTGATCTCTGGGAGCTGGTTGTTGCATTTCTGTAGGCAGGGTTGGAGGTAAGGAGGTTGTGCAGTCACTGAGGCCTCATGGTAGGTTAGTCCTGTTGCTCCTCAGTACTCTATTTGCAAAACAATACTGTTATTAATCCCATACCCTGTGGAAATAAATTTGTTTAAGGTGATGACCTTGCAGAGAATATGGTCTTGGTCTGCAGTGAGGCTCGTCCATCAGTCAGCTTCCATTGACCTGTCTTGGACTTCATCTGTTCTTGTCTTTCCACTTGATATTACTGAATTAGTGTTCCTCCAGTAGTCCTACCAGCTGCCTGTTGACAGTTATTTAGGGAGCATAATGTTGCTGGTTTCTGATTTTCATGTCTTTCATGCCTCCCCTGTTCACTCCCTGCCTCCTTTCCTCCCAAGCAACTTTCAGGAGTCTTGTAAAGTGGGTGGTCTCCCACCTCCCAGGTTCCTGGCAGGACAACTCCCTGCCTTTCTGGTAGGCAGTGATAACCTGGCCTCATCTGTAGGATAGTTTTCAATCTTCCATGTCAGTCCAGGCAGCTGATTTTAGGATTTCATTGTTCAGCACACAAAAAAGCTGACTTGTATGGTCAGAGTTTTATGTAATGTCCTTCTGGCATCTTCACCAAAGCTGCACTGTAGCAGTTTGGGTTTGGGGCTTGTCACCCGTTACACACTTTTAAGAGCCACGAAAGAAAAAGGATTTTCCTTCACCTAAAATATCTAAAAGATCCAGGGGGGGAAAAATACCAAGG
>JAWWLV010000024.1:4671743-4695389 GCA_035041135.1 Platyrinchus mystaceus | reverse complement strand
TTTAAGAGCCACGAAAGAAAAAGGATTTTCCTTCACCTAAAATATCTAAAAGATCCAGGGGGGGAAAAATACCAAGGAATGATTCTGAAGGCTGAAATTACCAGCCATCAGGCCTTACTCCCTCAAGCAAGACTGGAAGATCCTCTACTTGTTTTTTGGGTTAGTCCTTGAGAAGTTCTGCTGATAGAAGTAGCCAGACCCAAGGTGTTGATTAAGGCTTGCCTTTAAAGGTTGCTGGGTTTATTTTTTTTAATAAGGCCACTTGTATAAAAGTTGTTATATTTACAGAATTTGCAGTGATCCAGAAAGCAAACTTACTGCAGAAATTCAGAGGAGCAGGGACTCATCTATCTACTCGTGGAGAGACATTACAGAAATTGAATTGTAGCTGTGCTGTGTGGTTTGTATTGCTTTATCTGATTTCTGGATCGAGTTTGCTGTTCAGATCAAGCATGACACAATCCCCTAAGTAGTTTGGACCTGCCTGCCCAAAACACAGTGTGGCATTGCAGGAACTGTAATTGGAGTGAGCAGGCTTGTGTCCTCCATGGGAGAAGAAGCACAAGAGCATCCTCAGGAGGCAGCAAAGGAGGCTCAGGGCCAGCATCGGCCCACAGAATTGCAAATCAGTTCCACTGAAAATATTACCAGTAGGATTGAAAACATTACTGGTGGGCAGCTGATATCCAGCCCTCTGCATGTTTCACTAAGCAGATGGAAGGTGGAAAATTGAGGGTGAACATTTCTTCCCTCTGTCCTTCCATGTTATTTGGTGATGTCTCCCAGTTGGTGCGTGGATGTGACACTGACTGTTGTCTTTTGAATGTGATGCACCAGGTCTCTGGTTGATGGAACCTAAACTGTGGATGTTTTGTGGGTCCCTGTCTGTGCTGCTGGATGCCAATGCTCACAGCATGCAGTTGGTGTACATCCCCTTCCTCCTGAGTGTTCTCAAACCAAATGAATAGCACAATAAGAACTCAGCTGGATTTCTCATGTCTTCTCCTCCCTCTTTGACTGCCATTGGGGTTTTAAGAATGTAGCTTCTATTTGGCAGAGATGGGAGATGCTTGTCTGAGAGTGCCACATTGGATACTGCTGCACAGTACAACCCCAAGGGCTGGAGTGAGAACCTGCAGTGGTGCAGATGTCTTTTGAACACTCCATAAATACTTTGCAGGTGATAAGGTAAAATTAGGTCTCCTGACCAGCAGATGATGCAACAGGTCTGTTACAGGATGCTAACATCTCCTTTTTCTTTGTTCCTGGAGAGTAAGAAAACAGTTTCCTTGCTCCAGGGGATCTGGATGAGGTGAGTCCTGCTTTGATGATCTACATATTGAGATCTCTCGTCCCTGGATTGTAGAATCTGTATCTGTGCATACTCCTGTCCTTGCTAACAGGGCAGTTCACCCCCAAATATACATATTGTGTATATTTTATATATATATATATATTGCTGCCTCTTGTCATTGTAGCCCTTCTTTCTTGTTCTAGACAAGGTGAAACCTCTTCTTTTCAAAGCCTGGAGCCAGATACTGTTTATTACTTCCTCTCTTGCTTTATTATCCCAAGAGCTTCTCCCCATCTCATGGCAGTGTTGTGGGTTGATCCCTGCTGATACCAGGGTAGGACCATTTTCCTCTTTCTCAGTGCCATCCCATTATTGCAGTTTGTGCTCATCTTTCCCCTTACAGCAGCTTTTTCTGAGGGAAAACCAATGCTGTACTGCTTGGAAGAGTGCAGGCAACCAGCCTGGCCTCTCACCTTCACCCTCGTGTTGTTAGTCAGATTCTAAATGTGCCACCACGATGAGCTCTTTGCACCAGATGCCCTGTATTTCTTCATTTTTCAAATGCCAAGCACGTCATCTGAGTGGTGTTAATGACTACAGACATATATCAAAAAAATACCTCCTTCTGGTCCTTTTCCAGAGTGCTTCTTCCAGAGAGTGACCTGTGGTGGTAACACAGCCCTGCCTTGCAGGCAAGGCTCAGCAGTTGGCAATAGTGTTCCTGCTGTAATAATTACCATAAAACTTCATTGTATAGGGGATTTATCTCACAGTTCCAAAGAACAGGAACAATGGGATGTCCAGATGAATGAGCAGTAGTGCCTGCTCCAGCAGTTGTGTGTTTGTGGACACACTTATCTGATTCAAAGGTAATTTAATCTCGCCTGACAATGGTAGATAGTAGTGTGTGTGGGTTTGTTAGGTAAGCATGGTGTGTATTTGCAATCAAGAATTTAGCCAAGTGATTTGCCAGACTGACACTTGTTGAGCTGCAGATACAACATTTAAACTAGGGTTACTTACACTCAGTGCCTGGTATATGTACCTTAAGCCTTCAGCAAATTCTCCATGAAGAAAAACTGGCATTTAACTACAGAGCCACTAAACCCTGCCTTATCTCTTAAGCCTAAGTAAAAGTATCTCTCAGGCCTTAAAACTTTTGCTTGCTCCGTGGCTTGAAAGTTATTCCAAAACAAGCACTGGTGCTTAAGTTCTGTGGTTAGTAACAGAGGTAAAATGTAAACTCCTGCTTAACACCTAGGGTATTAGACATTAAAAATGCATGGAATTCAAGGGGGCAGCATACTTCTGTGTGCAAGTGTCTGACTGCCTGACTGCTGGTGCAAAACACTGCTTTCACCCTTCGTCCTGCATGTCCTTTTCCTATGGATGCAAACATGCACTGCAGACCTTTCTCTTGAGAGAAGTGATTGTTGCTGATGAAGATGTCTGATCTTTCCGTCTTGTTTCTTTAGCTGTGGTCCCTGTGACACAAAATGCAGCTCCCAAAGTTGTAGGACAAACTGTGCCACTGCTGAATTGTGCTGCTGGGAGTGGGAGTGGGCATTTCCTGGGTAAAGGATGCTGTGGGCAGAGTGGGAAGGTAGCTGAGAAACTGCTCCTTATCTTAGAGCTGTTGCCTTGCAAGTTCACAGTAGTTACCTGGTAGTTTGAAATAACGTTTTTGGCACAGATAAAATCAGGATATACTCACACAAATATAGGTATCTGGAGGTCCAAGCTCTGACCCCTTTTTAGAAATTCTTGGTCTTCTACCCTAGTTGGTGGTCTTAAGGATTTGCTGTCTTCCCGCTGGCATGGAAGCATCCACAAAATTAAGGAGAGCTTTGTAAGTTTGGTCTGTTACAGCTTCAAAGCACTATTTTTTTTTTTTTTTGTGGTCTAGACATATTATCTGCTGGCTGAGTTACCAGACCTTGGGAAAATGGTGGTTTACCATGTGTCAGTGGCTGTTTTGGACTTTCAAAAGATGAGTTAATCTTCCTAAAGATTTGTAGGTGACCATAGTTGTGGGTATTAAAAGCATTGACGAGGCTCCACAGCCCACCAGCTAACAGGTTTTAACAGCTTGTACTAAGTCCATTTTCAGTCACCATGAATTTAAAAACCACCTTATTCCTCTTTCCTGGTTGAGCCAAGGAGGTATGAAGAAGGTGAGCGCTGGTTGCAGTTGTGTTGTTGGCTTAATTTGGCAGAAAACAGTGCCTGGAGCCACACGCGGTGCTGGGGAGGTGGAGGAGTTGGGGGCAGGTCTGGGGGGGCCTCTGCTGACACCTTTGACAGGCGTTAAATTTTAAATGTGAAAACTTAGATCTGCTTAAAGTAATCTTTGGGTATTATGTATCCTCGCAAATATTTCAGTTCTTCAGCTAGTTTGGCAGCATTATTCCCCGAGATGCTGAACCTGTGTAGTGAATGAATTCAAAGTGACAAGCTGGAGACATTCCTGCCATTCAAGAGAGGCTTAAGGAATTTCTTATTGGCTAAATTACAAATATGTAGCATTTTGCCCAGCACTGCATGGCAATTTCAACCTGCCTGACCGTGACAAGATTAGCGCTTTTCCTCCCCCTCCCCAGCAGTAATTTAGAAAAAAAAAAAAAAAAAAAAGTTAGATTAAGAAGTACCAGGCAGAGATGCAAAAGCTTGAAAGAGTGAAAACCAGCCTTACCTTGAATGATTCTGTCTGTCATTGGATTGGTTCCTTAATTAGCCCCGTGTCCTTTAACCTCTTGAGAAATAAGTAAGGGATAAATTTGGGGATAAAGACAAAGACGCCTGGAGATTTACCACACACCGCTAGGTAATTCATCAAGGAATGTTGGTAATTAGCCCTGCCTCTTTCCTTTCTGGCTCATTTAATAAAACTGGTTGATTTAAAATAATGCCTGCTGGTTCATTATCAACTACTTTAAGAGCCAAGTTATGAACTTGAAACAAAACCCAGTATTGTGTTGTCTGCAAAGGACCTGGCAAGTGGGTTTTGTTTTTTATAAAAAGAAATTATTATGTCTGGTCATCAGTCTCCCCAGCTTGATAATTTAATATTACTTTGTTTGGATTACCATTTGGCTTTTTGGGTGTATTTATTTCTAGTGTCTACTATGGAGAAGCAGAGAGGGGGAAAAAAAAATGCAAGATCTTGAAGAGGTACATGTCAGATTGTGTTAAGAAAGCATGGCCTGATGGAATTCAGCTGAATAAGGACTTTACAATAGTAGTAGTCGTCCAGTTGAGGAAATGGGTAACTGTTTTAACCCTTTGTCTCTCAGAAGTGAGTGCCATCTACATGTCTTGTTGTTTGAGCAAAATGGTCCGTTTTATTAACCTATCTTTTTAGTGGAAATTTGTTCCTGAGTTGAGGACAGGACTCATCTGGTTTTTATTTCATTAGGAAAACAGTCATGCAGCATTCTTCCTTCTTCTTTATAGATGGGAGTAGCATTACTTGGAAATCAGGCTATCACTGGATCAATACACTGGTGCCTTTGCACTTTTCTGGGGGAATATCTCAGTGTGGCAGCATCCAGCTTGAGTTTGTTGCACTAACATGTGCTGGCCTGTGGATCTGGTTGGGTCAGTCTGTCTGAATTAAAGAATTAAGTTACTGTTACTGTAAATCTTCCTTTAATAATTAATGTTAGACTTGGATTGCAACACTTCTGAACCTTGTGGTCTAGAGGAAAAGCAGGCTGTGCTAGCCTTCCACTTAGGGTAGGCTTGCAAATGCTGCATAACACTTTTTCTGAACTTGTAACTCAACAGTACTATTTGGGACAGAATTGTTTCAGAAAAAAACATCCTCCTGCTCATCTTCCATATATCCTCTTTGCATCTCCTTGGATAGCCCTTGTTCTGGGGGAACTTGTGTTTGTTAGACCCAGGAAAACCACGTGTCAGCTTTTATATACTTGGCAGATTAGTAAATAAAAAAAAAATAAAATAATGTGGTGGCCTTTGTGGAAATATTACTCTGCCAGTAATTCTTCTGTTACCAAGTATGAAAATAACTTGCTGCCTGCAAACAGTTGCAGAGAGGCCGCCGGGGTGATGGGGCTGCAGCTCCACCCTGCAGGTCCTCACTAGAAGCTCTGCCACTGGATGCCAGTTACCTGCTTGTTTATTAATTTGAAACTTGTTAATAAACTTCTGTAGTTTAAATTGACTTAGATTTAGCTATGTTTCTTCCAGCTTGTAACGATGTGGAGCAGAAAATTGAGTATCTTTTAAAGAAACACCCAAACAATCCCCAACAAACAGAAGTCTACTTAATAACATTTTTTATATATTTAGAATGTCCATACCAAATCAGTAGTTTGGGTTTCATACATCATATTCTTATCTTAAAGTACTGGAATAATGTTTGTTATGAACCTATTTATTATTTATTTATTATGGACAATATTTATTAGTGTCCTAGACTTGTTGAAGTTCCAGCTGGTTCTTTGAAAATTCCTGTTTAACTTTTATAATCCAAGCAGATTGCTCTCCTGTTGATCACCAGCAGCATGACAGAAAGCATTTCAGTGTCAACATTACAGTAATTAAACACACACATGAAGTGCTGGGAAGCACTGATAACTCATCCAGGTTCTGTCATTCTTGGCGTTGCACTTCCATGATCTCTCAGCAGATGGCATTACAGTTTCCAAGAGCCTGTGGATTCCTTGGGAAAGCTCTCAGCTTCCCGGGAATTCGTCTTTCTAGAGTATTCTGTTAACTGATGAAGGCTAAAACTCGGGTGTTAAAACCTGTTTTGACACATTATTCTAAACGTGTTGTTTGCTTGTGTTATTGTATCATATTTTCACCAGTTAATGTCCCAGAGGTGCTTTTAAATTATTAGCCAAGTAAAATGCTGTATGTGATAGTTATTCCATGCAAAAACCAAGTATTACTAGAAAGTCTGTGAAAGGCAGGCTGCCTCTTTTAAACAAACCTGCTGCTGCTGTACAAGTAATAAACTTGTTCAGCGATAAAACTGGAGTGTGTTTTCCGTTGAACATTCCAGATCCTCAAAGCTATGTCAGACACAACTGCTCTGCGTTGAATTCTGCCCCCTTTCTGTTTTGTGCTAAAAATCCTGATTTTTCTAGAAAATATCAGCTAGTGAAAGAAAAACCATTTGGGGTAGTATTTGATGCAGTTCTGGAAAAACAAGTAGTAAATATTACTGTATTTCTAAATTAATGTGGCTTTCAGGGTGCAGAAGCCATAGGCTGCTTTCAGGCAACCCACCTACTCGAATCCCTGGCTCCTGACAGCAGCGTTTCTGTTACTGGCTTGCCTGGAATCTGTGTCGTATCTCCAAGGGAGCACATTGACATCAGCAGGAGCGTGTCTTGTGTGCTCAAAGAAACCAAAGTTTCAAAGAGAGCTGGTTTTCTTTCTTGGAACAATGTGCTCCTTGTGTCTGTCTCTCCATCCTCTCCTTTTGAACACGGAGAGTGGCAGATCCACTCTCCAGGAAGCGTCACAGGCCACGCGAGCGCTGCGGATGCTGAAGGTGCAGCAGTGCTGGGAGCTGCTGCCGCTCAGCTTGGAGACCCCGCAGCAGTTGGGCATCTTTAATAAATCTGGGCCTAAGGGTTCGTGGCTGCAAGCTCCAGCAAATCCAAAGAGCGAGCTTTAAAGTATTTTCTCCTCTCCATCCAATGCTGTCTTTTCTTTTTTTGTTTCCTGGTTATGAGAGGTGCAGAGAACAGTCTATCTTGCCTCTCCCAGGGCTTTATAAAGGTCCTGCCAAGGACCTGCAGGCAACACACTAAACTTTGTCTTTAAGACAACTACTTGTAGCTACCTAAGACTGTGACTTCTCTGCTTGTGTTTTTTTTTTATAGGTATGTGGGATTGTTTTTGTTTCTTCTGGGTTTCAGGAGACCTGTCTAGAGGGGGTGATATTCTCAGGAAAGACTTATTCCAGTTTACCCATATCAGTGATCCAGAGAGCTGCTGCCCCTAACCAGCATGGCTGTCCTGCTAGCAGCTGAGTGATAAACCTGCTTTTGGCAAGGCAGCTTGTTTTTGCTGGTTGGGTGTAGGGCTGCTTTTAGTGCTGCTACAGCCTCATGCGAAGTAGGGCTGTTCTGTTGAAGCAATGTTAGCATTTCAGGAATTGCTTTGAAGTTAATTCCTGCTTTATTATAGAAGTGCTTTAAAGTTAGTTCTTGTAAGTAGAAAATTTTGAAAACTGAGACTTCTGTTTAAAATACTATGGCAGTCATCTATATTATCATCACTTACTAATTGAAAAGTCGTCCTTTGAGCTGTCTAAAAGTGTTTTACTGTAGTATTAATCTGACTGTTTGACAGTTCTGCTTCCTGACTCCCACCAAAACCATACTTCACTGAAATACCTGTCTCAAAGAAACAGTTTGTTTAGGGAGGGAGTAAAATGACCTTGAATGAGTCAGCACTTGTGTGTAGCAGTCGTAAGCTTTCCGTCCTCATTGCTCTCTAAAAGGAAATGATTTCTGGACCACAGGCACCATTCATTGCAGGGCAGTTAATGGGCTCCATTCACATGAAAGTTCATATATTCCTTAAGGGTTCAGCCTTGTATGGTTTGCTGTGTAAAAAGAAAAATAGCATTTAATCATGCTGCTGTGGCTTATCAAAAGAGTTTATCCTTTTCATACATTGGCTTTTTGAGGGAAGAAAAGTGATGCCTTCTGCTCTGGAGAGCTGCTTATGCAGTAAGTGGTCGCTCAGTGTGAAGTGCTGCTTTCTCTGTGGGTCACTGTTTAGAATTGCCTGTAAGAAATGAGGAAAAAGCTTCCAGCCAGAGCTTCTGCCTGTTTGCAGGATTATCTGTAGAAAACACTTCTCTCTGAACTTTTACCTTCCCCAAGAAAACATATTAATTCCATTTATCTGCTTTGGGTAAAGTCTGCAAGGACCAAGTTGCGTCTCCGTGGCTCTGCATGGTCTGAGCACACAGTGTCTGGATGCTCTGCTTTGGATGTGGAGTGAGGAATGTGCTGACTGCTGCTGGACCCAGGGAATAATGACAGATAGCTATTAGAGGAACTTAGTTAATTCAACTTTGCATTTTCTTCTCTGGTAGCTGCAATTCCAGAAAACGTGCCTCAATTAAAAAAAAATAAAAGCTATTGCTGCCAGGTGTACATGAGCAATAGGCCAACTGTGGGGTAGATCAGAAGAAGCTTTGGTTGTTAGCCATGGAATCCTAGAATGATTTGGGTTGGAAGGGACCTTAAACAGCCCCCCTGCTATGAAAAGGTGACTATTTTTTTAAAATCAGCGCAGTGTTTTTGATGGCCTGGGTCAGTGTAGCCCTGCAAACAGCTGTGCCTGTGTCACTGAGGGCTGAGAGCAGTGAGCTGATGTGGCAGGGCAAGAACAAGCAGCTGGACACCAGCACTGGCACCTTCTTGGACCAGCTCTGCCTTTATTGTGGAGCAGCAATGTGATTTTGCAGTAAACTCCCAGGTGCCCCCACATATTACATATTAGCTTATTTTTGCCCAGTGCTGTTGATGAGTACTAATTAGCTTCTTGTCAGGGAAAATTAAATGAGGAGACCTTGTGTTATTCAGCCACCACTGGGAGTTCAGTCTGTGAGAGCAGACTAGAGCTGGTCTGACACCAGTGGCTTGAAATGCATTATAGTGTTCTGAACATTCTCCTTTGGGGTCCCACATTTCACACCACGTTGTTGGCTATGGTGGATGTACTGGCATCTCCCCTGGCTCCTAGCAGATGTTAAAATACCCTAAACTTTTACTTTTCATCTGTTCAAACTTCACTTAAATCATGTTCAGTATGAGCTTATTTGCATTTTTTAAGGTCTCTAAAAATATTTCATCCTGTTTGTAAGGTAGTAACATGCTAAAATGGATTTATACTTGGGGTTTAAAAAAGGGTGAGGAAGGTCGGGAAGTCTGAGTTAGGATCTAGTTAATCCACATCTAATCTCTAATTATATCTCTAGCTTCTGGCTGCCTTGAATTATGTTATGTTCCCATACTATTTCTTGGGTAGCTAAAACCTTGTGTATGTCATTAATCAGCGATGAGAAGTATTTTGTCGAATACATGTCAGGATGTTTGTATTTTTTCAGTGCTAAAAGGATATGCATGGGTTTTTTACGTAAATAAATATGTGAAATCTTTAGTGAAAGATACTTTGCCTGTTTCCCTTTGTGAACATAGTTCTGATCTTGCAATAGCACTTGAAGGGTTACGTTAGTGTGGGTCAAGTGCGGTTTAAAATAGGATTCTTCTGAGACCAAGCCTGGGGGCCCTGAATTTCTTTCTCAAAAGACATTTTGATCTTCTGACAAAACTATTACTTCTGAATTTCTTGATGATTCATATTTGCAACTAACCTTTGGAGAAGTGGAATGATAACACACACTCTTCTTTGTGTTTTGTGAATGTGCCTCTCCTGGTGAGTCGATGGCTTGTGCTGTTTTGAAGTTCAGATGAAACCATTGAAAAGAGTTTTCTGTAAGATGTCTGGAAAGGTGAAATTTGCCTGGTGTAATGAAATAAAATGTGATTCCAATCCTGCAGAAAGAGCCCTAACCCCAGCCTTGGTAGGACTTCATGCCTGTAGTCCCTTGCAAGCTGGAGGTTTTATATTTGCTCACGTGCTGCAAATGCTGCTGTGAGAGGTTTGTGTATATGCTGGAAGAAAATCATGGCAGAATTTTAGACTGTCTCCTTATATAACTGAATTTCACAGTCTTTGTGATAAGGCACGTGCTTGTGCAACATCTGCAGAAGTAATGAACCTGAGTGCTGTTTTTTATTACAACTGCAATATAAACAGGGTTCTTGACAGCTGACTCAGGTTTTGTCCAAGATTTCATTGCTTCAGTTGATGGTCCTGCCAGTGCCCCATCCTCTGGCCTGATCAAGGGTCATTTATGTAGACAGGAGCTTCTCATTTCACAGTGCAACTAATCATTTGCCTGCCATATGTGAAATAACATGAGGAGAAGGGTTTTCAACAGCTCATCTTGGGAAGACATGGAGGAGCAGGTGTGGAGAAGGTTACAAAACCAAGTGGCTGGATGTTGTTTTTGTAAGTATAAAATAGATGGTGATGCTATGTCTCTGTGCATGTAAGGCCTGAGATCTTAAAGGGCTGAAGTATTGGCATCCTTGTTTAATAAATGAGCCAGTGGTAGTCTTACTTT
The DNA here is from genome assembly GCA_035041135.1 of Platyrinchus mystaceus. Lineage (NCBI taxonomy): Eukaryota > Metazoa > Chordata > Aves > Passeriformes > Tyrannidae > Platyrinchus > Platyrinchus mystaceus. The sequence goes on along the minus strand of JAWWLV010000024.1, from coordinate 4,684,908 downwards.
TTTTGTGGGAGCCAAATTATAGCTACTGTCTGTCTGGCTGTTGTGGGAATAAGATCATGGGGTGTAGAGGTGAGGTTGTGCAGCCTAATGGCTATTTGCCATAAATATGTTTTCCTGTTACAGAATTACGGTGACATGCCTTAAGCTAAAAATTAACTCAAACACTTTAATTTTGATTTCTGGGTTTAAAATCAGAGTGGAATAAACGTACTTATTTTTACTGTTGCTGCATTTAATCCCTTGTGGCTACTGTGATGTCTGCTGAGTGAGATGTCAGGAAAGAAAGGATGTGATGTTGCTTAATGGAAGTGTTGGACCTGAGCTCTGTACTCCCTAGGAAGAGCCAGGATCATTCAAAGTAGCGCTGACAGTGTTGGCTTTCAGTTTTGATGCTCTGTGGCACCACTTTGGCCCCTGGGTAAATTCTCCTCCAGAGCAGTGCCTTGCTGCCCTGCACAAGGAGTGACCCACCTCTGTGGCTTGCCAAAGTCCTCAAAAAAATTCCAATTCTGGTATTTAGCAAAGTGCTTCAGATCAGAGCCAGCTGAGTTTGCATGAAGGTGACTTGGATTATCTTACCTTAGCGAACATGATGATCAAGCACTCTGAGGTACTGAAACTGTTTTGTTATAACTCAGTAGGTTTTAGTACAGTCATAAATAACAGCACAGCTCGTTGAACGGAAGGATAAAAATCAAGGAGTTCAGTGGTGAGCCAGCTTGCATTTCCTTCACTTAAGTGAAGTCAGCGATTTATTATTATTTTAGGCTGTGTCTAATGATGATATTAGTGATGTGAATGAAACGGATGTATCTGGAGTGCTTTATTCTTGTGCTTATCCGAGCCTTCCATATTGGGGCTGACATGAGACATCATCAGCTGTAGGCAAAGTGGTATAGAGCCCAGCTAAGTCATTCTAATTCTTTATTAACTATGACATGTAGAAGCTCAGGGCATGTTAACAGTGTAAAACTGGTTTGAATTAACACAGTCTTCATTCTCTTGCTGACTTCTTCTGGTGGCGCTGTGTGTTTGTTGTAAAGCAAATCCCCTCCAAACAGGCTCGTTCCAGAACAAGTGTCCTTTGTGCTGTAGCCAGTGTGTTGACAAGTGGTTTGTTAAAATACATGGTCCTTTCAAAATTATTTTCACTCTTATTTTTTTATGCATCTTTAGAAGTTTTGGTAGGAAGACTTTCCAGTAGATGCTGAAAGCTGTTCCAGCGTGCACTGGTTGAGTTTGGTGTATTTGTGTTTTCACATTTGGATTGTGATTAGTGGCAAGTTCTTGATGTGTGCTGTGTAAGTGACCCTGAGAGCTGCCAACCCTACAGGTCCCATGTGATTATGTGAACCATGAATGTAGCAGTCTCTCACCTGGATCTTTTCTAGACAAGTATGCCACAAGGTGTAGGTATCTTTGGAGAAGTATGCAACAAGATATAGAGGTTGGACTAGATGACCTTTAAAGGTCCCTTCGACCCAAACTATTTCATGATGCCCTTCTGATGTACGGTGTGCCCCCAAAATGAGAAGTTTTTTCCCTATAGGAACCCAAGAGTTGCATTTGAGTTTATAAAATAGATTTTGTTTTAAAAAGAGAAGGACACAACTGTCTCTGTGGCTTTTGGGTGTTTGATATATTTTGATCTTGAGCCATCTTTACATCTCTCTCCCTCTCCTGCATTTCAGTGCTAAATGTTGAAGTTTTGTGAATAAATAGTTCAGTAGCCCACAGGCAGTATTCTGAACCAGTTCATTCTCACAAGCTAACATTGTGGATTTGAAAGACTTGTAAATCAAACTCCTTCTTGCTTAGCCCCAAAGTGCCAACAATGAGATTCCTCAACACTGGAAGTTATCTTGGCCTTAATCTGTCCATATGCTATAAATTTGAGCAACCCTTCACAAACCTCTTGGTGTCAAATGAGACCAGGGTTCAGGCTATGAGGTTTTAAAATTTATGAAAGTAACAGGTTGGGTGTTTTTCCTACTCTTACACTTTTTATTTACAGTTTGGGCAAAATAGCCTATTTTAAGTTAGTTTTCACCTGGGAAAAAGTCAGTGTTGCATGACATCTTAAGAGAAGTTGATGCAGGGGCAAATTAGATTTACTGCATTGAAATCTGCTTTCAGCATGGAAACTTGAAGATACTTGAATGTTATTTATTGATGTCTGGACAAGCAACCAACCTGTCCCGTTCTACATGTGAGTAACTCTGCATCCCTAGGAAGCATTTTATTTTAAAGTCAGTGTGTGCTGTCTCTCCTACTGTTTTAACCTTAACTCTGGTTACTTTTTACCCAACATCTTGTATAAAACTGGTTTCCTGTTTTCTCCTTTGTTTATTTCCTATGGAAGATGCTGTTATTTTTACCCAGTCCCATTTTGTGTTCTCCACATTTGATAAGTGAGTGATGATGAGCAACCTGAGAAAAAACAGGTGTGGAGAAGGATGCCTCTTCTCTCCTGTGCAAACTGCATCCTCAGGGCACTGCAGAGGATTTTGTGTAGCAAAGTCTGTGCTGTCTTGGTTTTGGGCTCTGGAAATACACCCAGGGTCTCCAAATCCTGTGCACGTGTGACGGTTGATGTGATTTAAGCAGTAGTCTGACCTGTCAAGGCCCTTTTGGGGAGAAGGATGGGTGTTCTCTGCCTCTTCCCTGCCATGGGAAATGCAGTGAAGTTTAAACCACTGGGTTTTTTCATCTTGGGGTGCACCGGGGACCTCAAAGTTAGTTACTGTGTCGCTCAGGTCCAGCAGGGGTTACTGCAGGCTGGAACAGTGGCTGGGTCAGTAACCCCTGTGAAATGTCACTGCCAGTCCTGCTCAGGCTCTCTGTACGTGACTGCCCGTCAAAGCTGGCACGGGCTGACACCGTGCTTGGCAACCTCAGGAGGAAGATAAAGTTGGACAAATACTTTTTCCCCTCTAACATCACTCTTTCAAGTCGATAGTAAACTGTGTTCCAGTGGTCTGGTGAATCTTGTGTTGCTGTTGCTTGGGCTGTAGGAAGGGTGGGTGACTGTGCTTGTAGGCTTTGCAAGGGGAAGGTGGGAGCACAGGTGGCTTCAGACCATCTGCCTGAACTGGTTTTGGGCTTTCAGGCAGCTGAAGTATCTCTAGTCCTGTGACTCTGCTCCCTCCTGAGTTCACATCTCTAAGCCAAGTCTTGCAAGAGTTTTTGGAAGCAACTTTATGTCTATCTTTGACAGTTCCTGAGAGGAGGAGTCGTTTGTGTCCTACTGTGAGCGATCTCAAACCCTCTAGTGCTGATGAAACTGCTGCCCTGCTTCCTTCTGAGAGAGGAGGATGGCAGAAGTGGACTTAAATATTTGGTGCTTGAATTAAGGTTTTCACTGTGGCAGTACCATAATTCAAACTTGCCTGTCAGATGCCGTTGTGGGGCTGATGTTGTTGCCTGTTAAGTCATAAAATATTTATGCTCAGAAGCACCTGGGGTAGGTGAAATCATTGCAAAAGATTTGTGTCATTTTATGGAGTCAATTCCTTGTCTGTCCTAAAATGTTGGAGTGCTTTTTGGTATTGGTGACTGTATGAAATTGAAATTTATGGCATGTGTGTTGGGAAGTAAACAGCTAAAATGCTGGTTTCCTAACAAAAAAGAAATAAAAAAGCAAGACTTCAAAGGACCTAATCCTTCTGAAAGGCAGACTTGTGGAATGGCAGCTAAGCATGTCACTAACCTGCAAATTACATCAGTTCCTATCTCCTTAAGCAAATTTGACTAACCTCTCTTTAATTTCCTTAGATACTGTTGTCATGTGCTTCTGTAGCTAAAGAACAGTTTTTAAATACTAATCCACAAATAGTTTGTTCTTGTTTGTTTCATGTCTTTCCCTTGGATGAACAGTCACGTTACAGAGAGGAATTTGGTGATGGACTAAGCAGCCCCTCGTTGTGTAAATGATGTTCATTCTGTACAATGTGCCATTTCTTTTTTCATAACTTTGTGCTTGGAGATGACTGTTGGATCCACTTACTTAGAGTGCAGTTGTGATGCCAGGTCTTAAATAACTTTCTCATATCTGATTTTCTTTTCAAGTTCAGAGGGTTTTTGAGTGAATTAGGTAACCCAAGGAGTTTTGTTGTGCCAACTGATGGAGTTTCCTTGTGTTTGCCTTGTCCCTAAGTAAAATGATAGAATCAGCTCATCCTGCTTGTCATTCCTCAGTCAATACAAGTTACTCTTCACCTTTTTCTTGCTCTTGGGCTTTCTGGTCAGTGTTGTTCTGGCCATGTTTTCTGGGTAATGAGCTAAAAGAAATCAGAGCAAATATGCTCTAGAAAAGTTGGGGGTAAGGGGAGAATGGCAGCTGGAGAAGTTACTGAATAGGTTTATCTATTACTAAATTCACAGTGGCCCTATGGGGAATGATCTATCACAGCCCAATCAGCTTAATTTTGGTGACATTACAAGTGAGGTGGCTGCTCCATCTTTGAGGACTGGAAAAGTTTCAGAAAGCCAGAGGACTGAACTTCTCATGCGAAGCTACTTCAGACCACTGACGTCTTTAGGGGGAAAAATGTGATGCTGTTGTTTAATGTTTGAATGCAGCATGTGGGAAAATGTCATTGAGAATGAGTTAAACCATTGTCTGGCTGGTTATTTGAATTGCTCCAAGTTGGGTGGTAGGAGGGTACTTCCTGGTGTTGCAGTGAAACCCATGAACAATATTTAATGAAGTTAATTGAAGGGATTTTATAGTCTTTAGGATTTTCAGACTTAGTGGACCAACCTCTGGTGAATATGACTTGCAGAATCTTGAATCTGGATTGGAAAATTTTAGGGGAATAAATCACTCTTTACTCTAAGTGGCACTAATTGATTATCTTTCTCATATGTCATTCTCCTCAATTTTTTCCCCCCTAGCCTCAAAGGGCAGACACCTATTTAAACAGCTTCCTGTTTTTATTCAAAGTCTTAGAAAACAGCTTGTTGCTGCTGCTGTTTTTATTCTTGAAAGTGGTAGGTTGAAACAACTTTAAAAAGGAACTTTGAAGCCCAGGACTGGTTTGTTGAACAGGCTTTCTGCTGCAGTGGACCCAACTGAAGCCTGTAGCCCTTGCAGAACACTTCAGTGGATGTGGTTTCATATAGTTTTTCTTTGGATGCCATTAATTGTTAAATGACACAGAATTTTAACCTTTCTTAAAAATCCCATGACATTTAGCTGTCTAAGCAACAAAAAGTTCTATTGAACCAAAAAAACTGACAAAAAAGTATTTTATTTGTAATTGTAAACTGTAAGTCCTAAGGCAATTTACTTGAAACAAATGGTCTTTTTAATTAAAGAAAAAAAAAAAAGTGGGAGTGGGGTGGGGAGAAGAGTCTTCCTCCCCCTTGGTTCTCTGTCCCCTGACATGTCCCTGTGCCTGAGCCTATCTCTGCTTAAATGAAGCATTGAGTGCTTTGGCTTTACTGTCACAGGAAGTTTCAGTGATGTTTTTGGTGAGAAGAATCTCCTTCTGTGTGGTTTTGGAAGCGGGAATGTGCTCCATCCCAGCTTGTGGGGGCCAGAGCAGCGGGACAGCCTGGAGCTGCTGGCATTTGTGATGGCCTTTGTTCACTTGTGTTGCACCAACAGGGGATTTGGGGCATCTTCAGCTTTGCTTTGAAAGCAGCAGTACTTGGAGATGTGACAAACAAGACACCATGATTTTAAGTAGTAACTGAGATGGTAAAACCAATACTCAGTGTTTCACCTTGAAGAAATACTCTTAACACAAGATAGGCTGTGTTTGTTTGTGTTCCAGAAGCTACCCATTGCAAAGAAATCAAACCTGTGCAAGGACAAATTCATGAGTATGTCAGTAACACACACCAACTAACTTAGCCTGGTTACCTTCATCCAGATGTACCAGTGGCTCAAAGCTTGATCCTACAGCAACTAATCCACTTCCAGCTATGGTTGAACTTGATGACTTAAAGGTCTTTTCCCATCTAAATATTTCTATGATTCTATGACCCTGAAGTTTTCCTAGAGTATGATTGGTAGTAATGCCACAGTTAAAGATCTTTATTCTGGTGTAATTCCCCATTGTTTTTATCATTAGCCATTTAGTTTCTGGGTTACACTGTGCAAATTGTATTTGCCAAGGTATTGGGCTTCCCTGGCCTGTGCCTGCCCAAGAGTGAACTCCTGGGTGCCTCTACAGAAGGGGTTTGGTCTGTGCATAGCTGCTGGGAGTGGTGGTGCATTGCTCTGCTGCCACACAGCACTGTTCCAAGTTCTTGCCATTATCAGCAAGTTGTTAGTAAACTAAGACTTGACCAGAGGAGCAAGTATCAGCAGTATTGTTTCAGTTGTTTGTGTTGGCTTCGTGCAGAGGAGCTCCTTGAGCCCTGTGCTTTGTGCTTAAACACACAGCTGTGCTTTGTGTTTAAATTCCTGAGCCCCCGATCACCCTAACGGGAAACGTTTTTAGCTTGGAAAATTCAGGGAAGTGTGTGGGTCTACTCAGAGGTTCTGTCACTGATGTGTAATATAATAAGGACTTTGTCCTAAGAATGTAGTCTGAAGTGCACCTAAAATTCCCACTGATGTGGTGTGTATGCTTAAAGCTTGTCAAAGCCATTGATTAAATGCTTGCTTGATTGACACTAGACACGAGGACTGGGAAAATCTGTCTATTACTGGAACAAACAGGTTATTACTGTTGTTTCTGTGATGTGTAAGAAAATAGGCAGCTATTCAGGAGCTGTTTTTCCTCTGCTCAGGTACTTGAACTGGGTGTATGCCTGGAATTAGCAGTCAGATTTCAAGCTTAGTGAAGATATGAGAAAGCCTTTTTCCCCTGCTTGAGATAATGTGGTTCTCCAGGACAGTCCAAAGTGTGAGGGGTGAGTGCTGAGTAATCAGTGTGGCTCCATCCAAAACTTTTCCAGCCCAGCTCAGCCTTGTAGGGCCTAAGTGGGTTCCACAGGGGTGCAGTCAAGTTGATTTCTTTATACTGCCTTTCTCAGTGCTTCACCTCAAGAAAAAAACATCCTCCTGAGTGTCAGCACGGCAAGAGCAGATGGAGCTTGAATTGCTGACCAGTGAGACTGGTAGTGCAGGAGGACCTGATGCTGTGGCAGTTCTCAGTGTGGATGGAGCCAGCTCGTGGAAATACTGGAGGTGCTGCTGAGCTGGCATTGCAGGCAGCTCTAGGATGAAACCAGTTTGGGGCTCTGCTTCTAAGTGTTACCCTGTATTATCCATGTAGGCAGAACCCGGATAACCAAGCAAACTGAAAACACACCTGAGTGCAAATTGAATGTACAGCTGCCTTCTGAGTCTTTCTCTGCTGAATCCAGGCTATGAGCTGCCACTTGGCCATCCTTGAACTGCAGTTCCTTATAGCTAAATTCTTGTGTTACTATAGGGGGATAAATTCAGCTTCTTTTGCCATCTTGTCTTGGCTCATTTCTGAAGTTCTGCACATGATATTACATTACTTCTTGCTTGTCAATACCAAAAAACAATGTTCTACTCAGTTTAGTAATGTTACAGCAAAGCTTTGGTTGAGATTCCTGGAGATAGATGGTTGGAGAACCAGAGGACTTGGTTTCAAGTTGTTTTATTTTTACTTTCATGTCCTCATTCAGTCACGTTTCTTAGGAAGTGTATCCAAACCAATAATTTGCCATCTTTCACTTTGTGTCTTATGAATTTGGAAGAACAACAAGAACTATTCTTCACCCAAAAGGCTGGAAGGGGCTGAGGACCAAAATTAGATCTTAAGTCAAAGCTTTTATTCACGGTTTCAAGTTCAGGGTAGTGGAATTTCATTGTAGGGTTATTTTGCAGCTCTTTGCTCGTGAGATATTTTGTCAAAAAGGGAGACTACTTTATGGGTTATCTACAGGCTGGCTGTGACTGGGGTGTGTGCCCAAGTGGTCACATTTGATCTTTGATGTAGAGACTGTGGAAAAGGATGCTTTAGGCCAAAGGCAGGGCTAGTCTCAACAAGTAGGACAGAGTTCATAAAGGCAGTTCCCACCAGATTTCCCCAGTGGAGCTCCTAAGGCAGCTCAAGAGAGCAGCCAGTGACACAACAGAGAACCAAACTCAGATTTCTCAGATGTCTTTTGTGTAGCCAGTCGGGCCTTTTGCCTGGCTGAAGTGATGGTCATTGAAATTGGTACTTTTGTCCAAGAAGGAACATGTGTAAAGCTGCTTCAGTCCTGTAGGAACTCCTGCCCTTGTTGAAGGGTGGGAATTGTTATATCACATTCTCCTGCATTTGGAGATTTGTATTGAATTGTATGTTCTTGTACTTAAATGTGAAAGTATGTTTGACCAGCTGTGGATTGAAAGAAAGTGTTCAGTCCCTGAATATCTTTGCATCATTTTGGAGCAATTTAATGACAGAAAAAAGCAGCTCTCTGGGTTCTTTGGTTCACTACTGGACTTGTGTGAGATTGTGACACATGAACTCACAGCATTTTTTCTCTTGCCTTTTCCAGCATCCTAAAGGCAGCACAACCCTTCTAAAAAAACCCCAAAATTAGTAATTGAGTAGCAAAATAATGCAAAATATTCTAATGAAGAATAATACAACAACATCACAGGGAGAGTTAGCTCTTGTGAAATAAGTTTGTGTTTTGCCAACAAAAATCTTGTGTCAATTAGGCAGTGTGTGTTTCAAAACTTGACATGTAGTGGAGTCAGTTCATTGTATTAGAATACGATATAAATAATGTAGTGTTTGGTGATGTAGAGTTGAGATGTGGATCGTGGAATTTTGCTTGTCTCTCTCCTGGGAGTGTGGAGAGTGGGTAAGAGTTGGGTGCAGAGAGGAGACACTTTGCTCCATCCTGGGATGGAGAACAGCCGTTGTGCCTGATGACTGTGGAGGAAAAGGAATGTGCAGATTCTGTCAGATGAGCAGGGCTTGTTTTTTAAATATCATAACCAAAGATAAGTGTTACGAAAATAACTTGTTTACTGATAATTTTACCTACTTTGAGGTTGAAAATTTGGTGAAAAACAGATTTATCTGGGTAGTGTAGCTCTTAGCACTGGTGATGGGAAAATTGATAATGCAGTTTGGGACTGACAAAGTGCTGTACTTATCACAGCAGGCTTTGGTATTGTGTTGTCTTGCGATGTGGTGCAACAAAGCAAATTAAACTCTCTAGAAATGCCATCTTAATGTGCTTCCTTGTGAGCAGAGAGTTTGGAAAATAATGCCAGTTGAGTGGTTTTTATGTCTGTGCTTGAGTACAGACTTCTCTCAAGGAGCAGGAAGAAGGAAAAGGTAAGTCCTGGAATGTGTGGGGACTGTGCCCACTTGCAGATAAGTGCATTTGGAACATGCTTTAGCCCATGAACTTGAAAACTTCTCACAGCTCTAGACTGAGACAGAATTAATGGCTTTAAAGCACCAGGGAGGCTGAGGATGGGGTAGAGCTTTTTCAGGTGCTTCATGTTCCGCTGCAGGTCCTGGGTGGACCAGGGGCTGAGCCTGGAAGCTGAGGGTAGGACTGTGTAGCCCGTGGGTTTATCCAGTGCACTCCACTGCCAGGGGATGTGCGTTGGGCTGGTAGGGCATTTGTACAGTTATTTCTTACTCTGTCCTTAAAAACTTTTAACCTTACTGCTAAAGAAAACTGCCATTGTCTGTTAGTACGACTGGAACGAAAGCTGAATAGCGAATTAGCCTTGAGCAGACTGTCAATCTGACTTTGATAGCCCATCACTTAAAAGGTCCTTTTATGTTTATGAAAAAGCATGACATCAAAGCCAGGGGAAAAAAAAATACCAATAGTTAGGGCTTAACTTAAACTTGCATAACTTCCATGAAGAGCCCTTGTGTGAACTGTTTGTTTCTCCACTTGCATGGCTAATTAGAGTAGGTCACTATAAGTCTGAGCAGTGGCCATCAAGTTTCTTCTGCTGTTTTGGGGTAGCTTGTTTATGGTGCTTCCATATGTGGATCCCTCAGACTGGAGTGGCGTAGAGCAAAGGATACTGTAGTCTCTTCTCTTGCAACCTCTAAAGTAGCATGCTGGAAATGCTCGAATATAACCATTATCAGGTGAGTTGTTGTTGCAGACTTATTTCAAAACCTATTGCTAAGAAGGTGTACAGGATGCAGGAAACCCTTTTCCTCTGGTGTCTTGGATGCTTTATTTAATTTCTTTCACAGCAATAAGTAGGGGACGTACATGCTCACTTGTAACAGCAAAAGTCACTTTAATGAAACTGTTTTAAAACAAAATAACTTCTCAGAGTATTACTATATTTCAGTTTGTTTTCTATCTTCTGGTGAAAACACTAATGCCCAAAGAAAGGCGACAAAGAGTTTCCAGGATATGGTGGAAATTTTTCATGGAAAAAAAAATAGCCTTTTTTCTCTTACTTATTTAGAATGCACACCAGTAGTTCGGTGTGAGGTTTTTCGTATTTTGGATATAAAAAAAAAATTCCAAGTACTGAAAAGCTTATCTTAAATACAAAAATAGCTGTTGCTGAGGACAGTGATTGATCTGAACTGAAACACTTCTTTTCTTGCATCTTATTTGCATGATGTGTTTATAAACAGGCTGTCTTATTTGTATATGATTTAGGCCATATATCTGAGATATAAATAATCTGTAGGCAGAAAAATGGTGTCTTCCTGTTTTTCTAGTTTAATCAATGTATTAATTTTAAAAAAACCTAAGAACCAAAACCTGAAAAAAAGCCAACAAACCTTTTGACCTCTCTGTTATTTGACATCGGATCAAGGACAGCAATCCCTACTACTTGGTTTTCATTTGTAGCTATTAACAAGTAAAATGAGTCCTGCAGTACAACTCCTTTCTCCATATTTTAGTGAAAACTGAATGTGGCATAGCTGAAGGTCTGAATGCAGAACCATCTGTTCTGGACTGTCTGTATCAACTGGAAACCTGAGCATTGGGCTTAAGTGAGAAATCTCCTGTTGTAGAAGAATAATTGGAGCTTCTTGGTTTACCGATAGTAATTCAGTTGTTGAAAGACCGGGTCATAAACTGATTTTTTTGCTACCAAATGTGAGTTAGTGAAGTGCTGTGGCCTTCCTTGGAGCTGCACAGGTTTGTACTTTGTCAAATGCTTAGCTGGTACTTATGTCAGAAATGCTCAAATGCACAGCACCTGTGACGATGCTGTCAAACCATAACACCCTCTTTTAACTGTGTCTCACAGGTGCAGACTCACCTTGAGAATCCAACCAAGTACCACATCCAGCAGGCCCAGAGGCAGCAGGTAAAGCAGTACCTCTCTACCACTCTAGCAAATAAACATGCCAACCAAGCCCTGAGCTTGCCATGTCCAAACCAGCCCGGGGATCATGTCATGCCGCCTGGAACTGGAAGCAGCGCTCCCAACAGCCCGATGGCAATGCTCACCCTCAACTCCAACTGTGAGAAAGAGGTAATACTCTCTCCCTGTTCACCTTCTTCAGTAAAATGGAATTGCAGTCTGCTTTAATTAAGTTGTTTTAAACCATACTTGCTCATTGTTAAGGTGTTGCATTCATCTCTTCTGACCCTCATTGTGAAAATGTAACTGCTACCTCTGTGTTGCTTGATTAGTAGATAGGTGCATAGAACATTTTTGCATAACAACTGTATCCCTCAAACTTCCTCCTTTTTGAACTGTAGTAGCTAGTTGATACTTATTAAAACTACTTTTCTTTTCCCCCACCCTGTTGCTTGATGCGACAGTGAATAATTGACCTTTGGAGAACACAAAGCAGCTTTGTAAGCTGTAGCTTTCTGGAATAATGTTATTTATGGCTCATTCTTGTAGAAAGAGCAAAGAGCGTAGCAAAAATAACTGAAAAAAACCCCAGAGCTTTTTTGAGATATTATAGGTATTTTTACAGTAAAATTTGTGCAAGCCTCCTGTGTAGCTGGAAGGCCAGATTATCCCAGCTAATATACCCTAAGATGTTACTGGTTGCTGTTTCAGTGCTGCAAATATGACTTCACTAGCCTATGCCTAGAAGTCCTTTGCAACCTTGTCTTAATCTTTGCTGGCATAAACTTAATTAGATGTTACCTGTGTGCTCAGGCACCAAAGGAAGATGACTGGGAAGATATTAACAAATATAAGAGTCATGTCAATATTTTGTAAAATGAAAAATTGGAGACAATTGTAGAGCTGCTTATGTCCTCTCATCCTCCCCTCAAGTCTTTGTGCCAGATTTTTACTACAGATGCACTCTGTGTGGAGAATACTACACATCCTTGAGAAACAGTTATTACAGAACGTATTTTGCACGTGCAAGAGTAATACTTTTGCTCCATAGTTTCAAAAGAAATGAAAATCAAATATTTCCATCCTATTGTCCCAGTGGCACCCAAATATTTTTTTCTCCAAGGTGTTTACAGCTTCACTTTGCTGTGTCATCAGGAACATGTGTGCATGACACTATTTCAATCGTGCTCTTTTTTGGGACTGAGACTGTGCCATGAACTCAGATCCATGCTTTGCTTTTTCTTCCTCTTTTTTTTTTTTTTTTTTTTCCTTTTATTTTCTTTTTTTTTTTTCCTTTTTATTTCTGCAGGGATTTTATAAATTTGAAGAGCAAAGCAGGGTTGAGAGTGAGTGCCCGGCTCTGAATACACACTCACGAGCATCATGCATGCAGGTACTGGATGACACAGGAGGTGGAGCACAGGTCCCCTTTCTATTGAGCATGTTTCTTTGATGTTGTGTTGACAAATAAACCTACCTTATAGTGTCTTTAAGAAATTGAATATTAAGTGTATTTAAGGTACAAAACAGCAATGTTGTTTTCCAAGACTGCATGGATGTGTTCTTTCCCTGATAGCTTCTGACTCCGTATTTCTATGCAGATCAAACTTGCATTTTGAAAAATTATATGAGAAGGCTGTGGTAATTCATCCTCAGTAATCACTCTTTTATATTTTTTTAAATTTTTTTTCAAACTAAATTTTTTTTTATTCCTTCCCAGAAACAGTAACAAGACATTAGGTATGGGCTGTAACTGTTAGTTCCTTTCTTGCCCTCACTTCCAGTCAGTGTAATTTGTTCTGATCACACTTCCTGAAGCCGATGCAAAAATCCCATATACTACTATCTCTTATACTACTATTTCTACCATCACTATTATGCATTGATTTTCTAGATCTCTGTTATTTAAGCTCTTTTTTTATAATG
>JAWWLV010000024.1:4599421-4671643 GCA_035041135.1 Platyrinchus mystaceus | reverse complement strand
TTATACTACTATTTCTACCATCACTATTATGCATTGATTTTCTAGATCTCTGTTATTTAAGCTCTTTTTTTATAATGGGCAAAAAGGAAATAGTCAGTCCTGCAGGACTGTTGGAAACACCTGGGTGGGTACTTTGGAAGGGTGTTTTTCCTGACCATCTAGGAGCTTACGGAGGAACGTTCCAGCCCAGCCCAAAAAAAGATATGTCTTGTACCACCTAAAGTCACCTCTGAGCTGCCCTTGGGTGGTGCTACCTGGGAGGGTGTATGAGAGATGTGAATCCAATGGATTCTGCTGTCAGTGATGGGCAGCCTGTCACCTCACAAGCAGCAGGTCTTTGCTCCCTCTCCTTCCCTGCAGGTGTCAGGGGCTCAGCCTTCCTGTCTGTGGGCAGGTTTTGGTCCCACAGAGGGAAGAGGTGCAGGGTGGGCGGGCAGTGCTGCGGGGGGAGAGGGAGTCATGTCGTCAGCATTGCTCCTTCTACGGGCAGCTTCCTCCTCTGCTCTTCCTGGGAAGGAACGGTGTGTCTGTGGGCAGGTAGTGCAGGGTAACTGCTGGTGGGAGGAGTGGGTTAGACCATGAAGCCTCAGCTTTGCCATGACCTGAGTGTCCTGGCTGGATAGCAGGAGTCATGGCTGAGGGATTGCAAAACTGCACCGGCACCTTGGGCTTGTGCTGCAGAGCCCGTGTGTGGCTGAAGGGCTTAGTCAGGCCTCTGTGTCCTGGTGATTTTGATGACTGGTCTCCTTTTCTTTGTCCACCTTTTCTGCTGCAGATGGATGATGTGATTGATGACATAATTAGTCTGGAGTCAAGTTACAATGAAGAAATCCTCGGCTTGGTGGACCCAGCCCTGCAAATGGCGAATACGGTACAACGGTCCTTTCCTTCTGGTTTCCCTGTTAAGTCTAATCATATTTCCTTGAGAGAAAGCAGAACTGCAGCATGGCTTCTTTTCCTTGCAATTAAGTAGTTATTGCATTGTTCTGTAGAGTATAATCGTTTTTTTCTTTGAAGAGCTCAAGGCATACAGTTGGCAATGAAAAACACTAATTTAAAAATACAGATCAAGGGAATACAAAGGACAGTTTTACTTTTCTTATTTCCAAGTCATGTTAATAGTAGCTCATTCCCATCGATATTAAAGATTGCCATGGACTTTATACTTGTCTTCAGAAAGGAAGGAACCTCTGGCGTCCCAGGTTCCTGTATCTTGTCATATTCAAGTAAGAAATTGTATGCTATGTGTTGGCATCCCTGTCCAGAGATACTCTAGTTTACCAGTTATCTCTGACATCACAGCTTTAACTCAGCCTGATATCAGTTGGAGAGAAAGGGAAGGAATAAAGGAAATTAAAAACCAAACAAGTCTGGGCTCGTGGGAAGCCTGTGACAAAAGTCAAGAACACAGGGGCGTGGAAGGCTCTGAGCAAGGCAAGGCACAGTTTACCTCCAGGTGGCTGTTTCGGTTTGGTTCATGTTGCTTTGAGAATTAATATAATCATACTTCTGGCATAATCTGATTTTGATCTTCTGTGGAGGTTAGTAGCTCCAGTGAATTTTTTTGCCTTAGGCTTAAGTGCTGTTAGATCTGGCCGAGTAGATGTCTGCCAGTGCTGGCGTCTGTTTCTTTTTTATCTTGTGCCAGAATTTACAGCTTACCACATAGCATTGATTTTGTAGCACAGGTTTACATTTGCTGACAGGAGTCGTCTGATGTCATGTTAACCTCGTCCTGTGCTCCCACAGATTCCCACAGCCCTCTCAGACGTGGTGCATGACGCAGGAAGCGGCCCACCAGCTTCCCTCTCTAAATAGTGCCCTTTGAGTACATGGAGAAATAGCTGCAGAGTCCTGCCAGAAAGAATAAATTTTCCTTTAGTCTAAGATTCAAAGTGCAGCTGTCCTGGAATTTGAGAGAAAAACTCAATGAACTGTGAAAAAGATAGCTTTCAGACACTCCATCTATTTTTTATACTTTTTTTTTTTTTTTTAATTGAGGGATGAGGTTCTTCTGGAGTCCTTTCTCTGAAGTTCCTTTGGAGTGAGACCTGTTAAATTAGAAGGGACCTGGATATCTTTGTGCTTTTCTTCCTTTCTCATTTCACAGGAACCCCAGTGGTGGCTCTTTGCTTCCAGGCAGGGACAGAATGGTACTCTACACTCTTCTGGTGCAAGGAGTCCCTGTAGTCAATGTTCAGAGTAGTCTGCATCCCTCCTGCTTTCTGTGTGACAGGAAGCCTTGTAAAGGCTGCCTAATCCACATTTACTGTGGAATTGCAGAATTAGCCCACTCTATGTGGTGAAGTCTGGAAAATAAGGATATGAAACAGTAGAATTAGTATTTCTTTACTAATACATTTAAATTGCTGCAGAAAAAAAAAAGCGTATTTCGGTCTCTGATTTAACCTGATACCAGTCCTGAAGAGATGGGAATTGACTCATGTTTCTCAACACTTGGCTTGGGAAAAAACTGAACCTGATGTAAGGGACACTTTTTTTTGGGACAGGATTTAGCTCCTAAAAACACACAACATTTTACTAATAAGGAATTAATGTCTATAGACTGAGCTAAGTGGAGGTGGGAGAAATCAAGAAAGGAAATGGTCTCTAAAGAGGCGCAACCTATAAATAGCTGTGCTGAGACTCTGACAAAGGCAGCTGTTGTTCCATAACCAACAAAGAACAAAAGGACCAGTTTGTTACAGTTGGTAACAGTACTTAATTGATAAGCAAAATCGGAGATTTCTGTGCAGAGCAAGCTAAGGGAAGTTTCCAAGTACCTTGAACTGAAAATGGCTCATTGCAATCAACCACTTGTGGAAGTGTTTGTAAACTTGGGGATTGGGCCACCAGTTAACTGGCTTTGCTTTTGTGGTGGAAAGTACCACAAAATGGTTTGTAGTTTGTAGAGAGGGTTTATTGTGTAGATGTGACCTAATAATTGAATTGCTAAGTCCTGTGTAAAGTACTCTTGTATGCCAAGTGGAGATGACAACTAATTCATCCAACTAATCAATTCTAGCCAGAGCCTGACATAGAAAGCTGTGTATGGGCAGCTCCACTTTTAAATATGGTTTTCCCCATGGAATTAAACCCCAGAAGTAGAGAGGAGTCTTATTCCAGGGGCTGCTGCTGAGTGTGTGCTTGTAGGTAAGGGGAAAACACAATACACTGTAGGCTGCACGAGCTGGGGAACAGGATCCATTCCAGTGTGTACTGATGCCTCAGGAACAGCCTTGTTGATCACACAGCTGATGTCTCTGGGATTTTGGACAGAATGTGGGTGCTTGTTTTGTTGGAGTAGTGGAGGAGAAATGAAAGCCTGAGACTGCCATGAATGTACACTCTGATGAATCTGCAGTCACAATTACCATATTTGAAGTTTCTGTTATATAAAAGCTGTTATTAAAAAAAAAAAACCACCAAAACCAGATGCAAAGCGATGGGAAGGTTGAAATTTGTTTTACTTGATGTGTTTGTGAAAGTTGGTAAAACCAAGGGCTTGAAATATGAAATCTCAAAAATTAAGGCATTTTAGACCATACTGTTTCAGTGAAGATAACATGCATAAGCCTGGCATAAGCCATTCTTCCTTCATTTACCTTTTGGAAGAGTAAAGGTGGATGACCTGACTGATGCTGCATTTAAATTTCTATTTAGCCAGAGGTAGCTAAGAAAGCCTTAAGGAAAATCATATTTAGATTGGAAACATGATAGAATTTGGAGAAGACAGGTAAGGAGCCTCCTTAGCTCCAGAAAATTCCATGTCTTTCTCAAAGTTTGGGACTCCATCTTCATTATGAAATGGCTGTGAAAGTTTTGAGGTTTTCCCATCTCCTTTTACTCGAGGATAGTGATGAAATGCATGACTGTCGTAGAGCTGAAAAGTTTGCAAACAGTGTGTAATTTTTTTCAGTTTCTTTCACAAGGAAGAATTTGAAATCGATGCCAGTTGTCACTGCAAGGGCATTTACCCCCTCTTGGGGTTTTTTTTTTTGCCTTGTTTCATCCCATGGCTGCTTTTGTGTGTTTACAGCACTACGGACTTGTCCATCTCAAATAAATGCCCTCAGCATGGGGTTCCTCTCCCCTTTCCAGTTCCCTAAACTTTACAGTAATGATTATTGGTTTTACCTTAGTCAACTGATTTTATTCCTCGGGGAACTGTTTTATAATTGTGAACAGAGGATGGACCTCAATTTTGACTTTTTATCTTTAACTGCAGGTATTTATGTGAGGTGACCCAGAGTGTTGTATGCACTTTGTTTTCACATGAAAGTAATAATATAAGTTAGTAAGATGTGACTTGTGGGATCCTGGAAAAGACGCCTCTCAGAGGCTTATACTCTGTGTGGACTGTGCCTGTAGGAAGATGTTACAACTGAACCTTTGGAGTTCAGATGGTGGGAAAAGTCAAAGAAAGAAGCTGATCAGTCTCTTTGCTTATGGATCACTGATTTAGATGGGCACTGTTGGCATCTCCCCCTAATTTCCCTGATGAGCATTCCTGTGTACAGCCTCCAGCAGCCATCCAAGTGTGCACATTCAGCTATTGCTGCCTGCCTTTACTGTGCCCTTTTCCTGTTTATTTACATGGAAATCTGGCACGTTGTTTGACACCTATAGGAAAAAAACATCCTTCTAACATGATCTGTTCTAATAAGCACCTTCTGTCTTGCAGTAAGGAAATCAGTTTGGTGACTTTAACTGTTCTCCATATTTCATTATGGCCTGGCTGCTTTACTCAAGCTTTGAGATGCTCGTTTTTGGTTTTCTAACAAAAAAATATATTTTTTTTTTCTCCCCCTAAATTCCCTGAACTTCTTAATTAGATTTCACATGTCTGGTTATGAACTTCAAGTCCTTGGGCTACAAACAAGGTCTTTGTGCTCTCCCCATGCTTAGGAGCATGAATTGAACGAGCACATCCAAGTCAGAAGGGTGTGTGATGCTATCACTGTGACGGTGTCGTGGATGCATTTGGGGGGCCCAAAGAGACAAAGGTCAACCCTGTAGAGATCAGTGAATGGTCACCCTGACACTAATGTGGGTAGGATAGGTCACAACTGGGACAGCTGTGACCTGAGCAGCATTACTAGATGTTCCTTTTTTTTTTTTTTTTTTTAATGCATTCGAGAACTAAGAGCAGGGTGAGGAATTGTAACACTGAATCTTAGTGAGAATTCAGTTACATTTTTTCCTCTGTCACTTAAAGATTGAGTCAGGGGACTTTGGTTTTGTTGTTGGCCACTTGTCTGTTCAAAACGTGGCCTCTAGCTGGTGGTATTTTACTATCAACTTCTATTTATTTGCTTCCACATGGCAAAGAAATTTTCTTAAGTCTCAGTCTGGCAAGGACCATCAGTAGGAGTTTCAATAGTCCAGGCTGTGACTCACTGCATTGTATTCAACAGCATTATTTACATGGGTGTAAAGTTAATACTTACTCTAATCTCTGCAGGATCAGTGTCTTGGGGGGATTGGTTTTCTTTGCAGCAGTGATGAGAAGAAGTATTGTCACTCAGATAAGATATCAAAGTGTTTTATACCTGTCTTTTCAAAAACAAACAAGAGATGGGTAAAATAATCCACTCAGGATAAATGTAAGCTCCTTTAAATGCATTTCAATTTAAAGGGATAGCTTTGGTAGGTCTTGTTGGAATACTGTATAAGTCTGCTTGCTTAAACATACCTAAATAAGCATTGCAGAGTGAACAAGTAATTGGGGAAACTTAATGTAAAAATAATCTTCCTCCTACTGATGCGTGTTCTTGTTATGTAAGGCAAAAAACAAAGTAAACCGAAATGTTTTCTGTGTAGGTAGCTTTCAAATCACATGAGAAATGTGATTAATTAATACAGTGTTCTTCTTCAAGCATGTGACAACTTGCAAAGTACTTCACTCACATATCCCTGGAAAAGGGGGGGCTTTCTCCCAGAGAGCTCTCAGGCTCTTTCAGATGTGAGAGAAGTGTAGGGGGTACAGATGTAATAGCTTAAGTGAAAAATAAGGAGCAGCAGTTAATATCATCAGGATTTTACCTCTTCTACATATCTTCTGTCTGTATATTTTTGAGGAGATATTTTATTCCTCATGCCTGTGCATATCTGTGAATTTTGCTGACCTTCTTGCACACTCTGTTTGCACATGGAAAAGAGCACAGATTTCTCATCAGATCCTGACTCTGTTCTTCTGTACAAAGGCATTCATAAGGGCAAACCAAGTGATCCTTTTCCTTGTTTATCTTTTGCAGTTGCCTGTGTCTGGCAATTTGATTGACCTTTATGGCAACCAAAGCATGCCTCCTCCAGGACTAAACATCAGCAACTCATGTCCAGCTAATCTTCCTAATATAAAAAGGGAGCTCACAGGTAAATACATTTAAAATACCACCTTGGAGTAGTAGTATAATTTTTTTGAATTCAGGTGATGTTGGACATAATTTCTGAGAAAGAATGCATGGTTGAATAGTTACTTTTTGCTTTGCAGGCCATTTTTTTAGCAGATGTATTAGCCTGCCATGCAGTTGTGTTCATGTGTGGGCACATATATGTTCACTGTCACAAGTTAAGATAAAGTCCTCAGTTGCTACAGTCACCAGCTGCTTGTTGAAAATGTGTCCCAGGAAGCTTCCATGCATCTCTTCCAGAGCTGCTTTCTAGTTTGGGCTTATTGTTTGCTTTGTCAGCACTAAACAGTAACAACTTCACATCAGGAGTCTCTGTGGGATTCATGTCGAGGAATGATACACATTACAGGACTTACTCTAGTAGGAGAGAGCAGTAATGATCAAATAACCCGTTATAATACAAAACCTGGACACAGAGATCCTATAAAATGTAAAATTAGGCACTGATGGAACTGGAACTTGATGATTTCTAAGGTCCCTTCCTTCCCAAGCCGTTCTATGATTCTATGAATATGGATCGCTAAATTAAGATGAAAATGAAGTATTCCTTAAATTTTGTTATTTTTCAGAGCACTTCTTCCAGAAGTGCTCTAAACAAGCTGTGGGAGGCAGGGGGAGCAGAGGAGGACATTAAAAGCCTCTTTCTCTCAAGCACATGTGTACAGAAGTGAGATAGTTTGAAGCAAGTAATAAGGAGTTTCTTATTCTCAAAACATGTTTTATTTTACTTCACTTGAAAGGATATAACCTCACATAGGGTACATATACAAGGTAAGTTTGTCTCCAGGCTGAACTAATGGAGATCCATTCTAGAATTGATGGCAAAATCATCTTAATACCCAGATTTGGCTGTTCTTAAGCCCAACAGGGAGTCACTGACTGTATGCAGTAGGTTACAGGCCTGGTTTCTTTCTTGTCTGTCATCTTTCTGGGTTTCAGTTGTGAAAACTCACAGGCTGACTCAGTTGCAAAGCAGGTTCTGGGCAGGAATTAGCTTAAGTAGAGCAGTTTTAATAGGCCAGGAGTCAGCTACTCAGGAGGAAATGCCACATCTCTGAGCCAGCGGGTATTTGCATTTATATGATTGCACAGAATTTGAGCTCAGCACCAAAAGAAAACACACAAAGTCCAAATTACAGGCAGTTTCGTTGCCCAAAGTATAGGAAGTTAAAAGAGCTTTAGAATACAAACTGAAGACCCAACTTGGATGTGCAGGCTGGTGGATTCACTGCAGGTGGTTCTGTAAGACTTCAGGCCAGGAAAGCAGAAAGAGGAGAAACAGTGAGTAGTCTTATGGAAGTCCTCGATACATCAAAACAGAACTGAAATATGTTATATGTCTATGTGCTACACTCACCTATACACAATTTAGGTGAGTGCTTTTTCTGATCAAAATGCCTGCTAGCTGATTCAGGAGAGGTTTAGGAATTAAATTCAAATATAACAGCAGTCACTTTGACACTGATCTGCCCAAGCCTTTGTGCACAAAGCTCCATTGATGGTGCTTTCTGACAGCCAGTGATTTTAAAATCAAAATGTTATTGCAGGCAGGAGTCTGTTGGTTCTCCTTTTCCTGCTTTTGTTGCTGGAGCTAGGCTGGACAGAGTTGCAATATTTAAATCCAGCATTTGCCAGAAACTTTTCGTAATCCTACTGTATAAATACCAAAACACTGAAGAACCCCCCAAAAAATCCAGTCTGTTGTCTCAGCATCTGATGTTGGTGATGGTTGTGGGTTCTCAGCTGTAGTTACTGAATCATTTATTGGGAATCCAGCTCTCCCAAGAATTTGGTTTCTATCAGTTTTGGCCTCACAAGCCTCATATCTATTTAATAAGGCAGTGTCAGATTAAGCCCGAATTTCATTAAGACATCCAATGGTCTTTCAAGCTTTTTTTGGGATCCCTGGGGAGCCTGGCATAGAAAGGGTATGTCCTGTTGTAGTGCCTGTAATATTGGGGTACCTCTGTATTCTAAGCAATGAAGTAGTAAACTTCCAGCACTCCAAGGGAAACCCTTAGCACCTGTTAGTTTGAATTGGATGGGACATAATCCATATTCATTAGAAATAAAACAATACAGGAAAGAAACTTGTTGGAGGCAATGAGGGGTTATTTCCATAATGGAGTGTGTGATAATACATGACAGACTCATTCCTCCTCACTGACTTACTGTGAAACTGCATAGTGCCTTGCTGGTTTGGGGATTTAAATGCAACAGGGCAAGGATTAATGACCTCACCTTTTAAAAAAAAAAATAAAGTGGTAGAGCAAGCATGAAAATACTTAAAATTGCTTGGGAGACGTAAGATCAAATGAGAAGTGTAAATAACAGATTTAGTTATGTTCTTGCCCGAATTGTTGTAAGCTGAAGTAAATAATTACATGACACTTACAGAATATAGTAGCAATAGCAATATAATAATAAATAATAGATAATAAATGTGTGGAGTAAGGTTAAGAGCAGTTCTGAGGTGAGGAGACAAATTCTGTGCGACACAGCCGTTGTGAGTTTTCTTTTTGCTTTTCCTGAAGCAAACCCCTTTTTTTCCCAGCTTTGTTGCTAAGGAGGCTGTTGAATTTTTTAATCTTTTTTTTTTTCTATATAATAGGAACAGTTAGTGTAGCTGGAAAACACAGTCATAGTGGGTCACTTAAGTTACCCCTTTAGTGCTGTGGTGATGTGTGTGCACGTGCCACAGAAGGCCATATCCTTAATTCCAGTGAGCAGAGGCTCTGACTCCTGCCTGCTTCACGTCCTGCGCAGGTAGCAATGCCCTAAGCATGTTGTTCCTCTGGTTCAGCTCCCGTGGGACACGTGTGTAAACCCAGGAGAAGGTATGTTGGATTTCAGCAGCTTGTTGTCCTCAAATACCTTGCTGAGTCAGGGCCTCCGTGGGAAACATTCTCGTCATGGAAGTCAGCCTGGGAAGTGTGGGAAGAGATGCTCTGCAAGGAGCAGAGGTGAAGCTCAAAAACCAGTGTTGTGTTTTGGCATTCACAGGCCCTTCTCACTCCTTGGAACGGGTGTAGTAATTGGTGTGACAAATATCGATCAGGCTTCCCGTGCAGATGTTTCACAGACTGAAACGTTGTGTTTGAGTTATTTTGAATTCTAATTACTTCATTCACATGCACAGCATGTATTTTTCCTACAGAGTCGGAAGCAAGAGCCTTGGCTAAGGAGAGGCAAAAGAAAGACAACCACAACTTGAGTAAGTTTTGGTTCTTCACATTTTGCAACAATTCTAGGAGTGATTTTTGGGCATTTAGTGTTCAAATACTGATGATTTAAATCTCAATGAGACACTGCATGTAGTATATAGTATTAGTTGTGTTATGCCCACAGATCAAATATCTCAAATTCTTGTGAAATGTGTGCTTAAATATACTATTGAGTTTTAACTCTATTATTATTTTTTTCAATAAGCCAAGTGTATGTTTGTTATCAATGGAATTGCTGTGAACAACATGTGACCCAATTGCTTTTAACCAATCCACCTTGCACCATTTGCTTTTTAAATTTTAATTTATTTTAAAAATTAGATATGTGGTCAGTTTGTGACTGTAAACAACAGTGTTCATCCTCAGTGTGGCAATTTTATAGATTTCAGTCCTGAAGGGAACTCATATGTCTGGGTTGGAAAAAAACCCATTTAAAAATAATTAGTATCTTATGACTTAAAGGATCCTTAAGTTGTCTTTTTATGCTTTATATTACTAGAAAAAGGAACCATTTCATTCCTTGAGCTCTTCAGAAGCCCTTTCCATAGTATGAAAAATGAATGCTGGAAAATTGATATTTAAATCTGACTTTGGGATCCTCAAAGTGTTGCATCTGTATGAGTACTTTGAAAAAGAGATTGTGCCCTTTTTCGCTATCCCTGCTTTGGGATTTCCTTGAGCCTGTGAATATTTGTCTCTGAATTTGTGATGCTTTTCCCTAGGAAAATATTTTCTTCTCAGTCATTCTGATTTCGAGTGTCTCAGTTTAACTCTGCCACTTCAGCAGTCCCAAAATTCACAGCATAGACAGAACTTCTGTCTTAATGTGTCCGTGTAGGAGAGCAGAATAAATGATCTCTGGATTTTAAGCTTCAGGCTAACATTTCAAAGGTGCTGAAAGCAACCTTTGATGAAATGCTTTGTATCTTGTAATTAAGTGTGAATATTACTTGTAACACTTGTGCTGTTTTTCCCAAAGTTGAACGAAGAAGAAGATTTAATATTAATGATCGTATAAAAGAACTGGGCACCTTGATACCCAAGTCAAATGACCCGTAAGTATAACGTGCCCGGGGGGACTGTGGGAGGGAGGAGTTAAAAGAAAATAATCCTAGTGGAGAACAATTTAAAAAAAAACCCAAAACAAACCTGTTTTCTTGTTGCTCTTGGCACTCCATGACTGTAGAAATCCTTGCAGGTTCCATTATATTTTTTTGAAGATTGGTTTGGGGTTTATTTTTCCCCTCTAGGAACCTGCTTATGTTTATATTAATTTGATGATTTTTTTGTCACAAAGCTGAGGTTGGTGCTGGGAGTGAGTGACAGCCTTACCAGAGGCAGAACTGTGAGGATGGGAAACCATAGTCTGGTCTCGCTGCTTAGCTGGTTGCTTGTCTTGCCAAATGATTCTTTTAATTAATTAAATGTCATAGCTTGACAAGACAGAAACAGTCCCTCTTTCAGTGAAAATGGAAGGCAGTTCATCTGATAATTTTGTGTTAATTTTACTGCTATTAGCATGTCTTTACACTTTCCCAATGCTGATTCAGTAGCAGTGAACCCTCCTGCTCTGGAGTTTGAAAGTCTCAACTAAATCTGAATCAATACCCTGCGATGCTTCTGGGGAGAGTTTCCAGTTTTTTAAAGCAGCTGCTCGTGGAGCAACTCAGAGCTGCTCTGCAGAGAGGCTCTGCAGCTTCCTCAAAGGCCAGAAAACCAATACTGCTCAGTGTCAGTCTATGGGACAGGTGGATCCTTGCTGATAATCTGCAGACTATTTGTTTATTTAAAGAAAGTAAGATGATGCGAGGAGAAGGTGGTGCAGCAGCCTCTCCCTCTGAAGCGAGAGTGCTTCCCAAGAGCAGCGCTCCGGCCCCCTCTAGTGCATTTCCAGTGCCTTCTGTATCCATAACCTTGGAATAAATATTAGCTGGGTGTTCTCTCTGTATGAGCTGTAATCATAGGTGTGGATGTAAAGGGAACAACTATGAAATAAAGCCTCCCTGAGAGCCTTAACTTCTCCTTTTGTGTTGATTCCAAAGGGATATGCGCTGGAATAAGGGAACGATCCTCAAAGCCTCGGTGGATTACATCCGTAAGCTGCAGCGGGAACAGCAGCGCACGAAGGAGCTGGAGAACAGACAGAAGAAGCTGGAACATGCCAACAGACACCTGCTGCTCAGAATACAGGTTTGCCCATAAATAAGCTGCAAGTGCTCTTCGTGTTTGCAGCTTGTTTGTAGGGGCGTGGGTTGGAAGGAACCAGCACTGAAATTAACGGTGCCCAGTGCTGAGATGAGTGCAAAGATTTTTCCAGAAAATGCCAAGGATACATCAGTTTAAAGAAAAAAAAAAATGGAATCCTAGCACTCTAGTAAAAGCACTTATGGGTTGTCTGGTTTTGTTCTACTATGGCCAACGTTAGTTGCAAACGATGCCATTAAAAAGATTTATATGGTAACGCATTTTTCTGGGTGCCAGGCCTAAGGAATTGGGACTTCATAAATCACCTATTTGTTGATATTCATGAAATTTAGTTCGGCCGTTCAGGAGTCTTCCCTGTTCCTTGATGTCTGTAGGGCTGTACAGTAGTTCTCCTCAGCACTGAAAAGGTGGCATGAACATGTTTTCTCTGTGGGTTGTTGCCTTGTTAGATTCACCCAGATTCCCAGTGTTCTGAACTACACAGAGATTTAAGGGTGAGAACTCTATTTCTCTAATTAATTCCTTTGCCTTCACCTCAAGCTGGATAGGCAACCTTAACCTTGCAGCCTACACAACTTTTATTGTCACCTCTGTCCTCCAGGTGGGCAAAGACAGCTGGATATCCACCCCTCTCTGAGAAAGGGTAATTAGTGTGTCTAGAATTGGGTGTAAGAACACATGACATAGAGACAGTGGTATCCCAGAGATCCTCCTGTTGCTGCTCACCTGCAGCGCGAACAGCTGAGCTCTGCATGGAGCTGCAGTGTGCCAGGAGACCCCTGAACCACAGCCCAGCTAATCCACCAGGGAGATAATGAAGCTACAAATACCTGGGAGTCAAGTGTGGAAGTAAACAGCTTTAAAATAGAACAGGCTGGGTTGAGCTTCAGTGCAGTTTTTGTACTCAGTTGAGCAATCTGCTTGTTAGAGTGAGATGATAAAAACACGCAGCCCTTCTGCAGAGCAACATCAAGCAGTGGTGTTTCAAAGCTGAGATCACTTTTTAAACATCTTTCATCTTCCTTTGCATTATCCATTTGCTCTGACTCCTTCAATCAAAATAATATAAGACCCAGACCCTTGAATAACAGGCAATACATCTGGCAGCAAATGTGTATTTTCCCTTTTTGAGTCAATTCTGATTAAGCACAGAATAAGGAACTCCTGATTTTGGCACATTAGCTGATGAAAGAAGTGCTTTCTCATTCCACCTTCTCTCATGATTTTGTAGTGTGCCATTGCAAGCTTGTTGTCTTAGCTTGAAAATGGGGAAAAAGGCTATTAATCAACTTCAGTGACAGGAATATCCAGAAACAGTAGTGATTGTGATTGTCTAATCTAATGCATA
Organism: Platyrinchus mystaceus; assembly: GCA_035041135.1. Taxonomy (NCBI): domain Eukaryota; kingdom Metazoa; phylum Chordata; class Aves; order Passeriformes; family Tyrannidae; genus Platyrinchus; species Platyrinchus mystaceus. The sequence goes on along the minus strand of JAWWLV010000024.1, from coordinate 4,658,453 downwards.
AGTAGAAGCAAAACATCTCTTTTAGTGATGTATTTGTGAAAGTGCATTTAAGTGAATTCTTCTATTATCTGTTTTCAGTCAAGTGCAACTATATGATTAAATGTGAAGGTGGGATTTAAACTTTCCAGGGAGATTTGAGGAATCCTGGCTGTGTATGAAGTCTAAGGCCTTCCTGTGACTTGCTTGTGATATTTCAGTGCAGAAATAGTGCTGCTCAGTTCTGGTTGATCTCTTCCATCTCTGCTAGACTTGTATAATTAGAAATGTCCCTTCCAGTGTCTCAGCAGGAATTGACAAGTATCCTATAGACCTGGTATGCCTTTACATATTTTATAAAAGTACTAAGCATATGCTTCTGCTATTTCATTTTTCCCTATTTTTAAATGTTTTCCTCACTGTACCAAACTTGACTATCCTGGCACTGGTTTGAGAAAGAGGCCTGAGGGGAAACATGTCTGTGCTACAGGGCACTGGATTTTGGCTCCGGTGTAGGTTCTGAGGAGGAGTGTGAGGGACCTGTGTGGGTTGGTGTTCACCCACCTCTTCAAGAGACCTGACATTCAGGTGCAGATTTGCAGGGCTGGAGTTGCAAAGTGCAAGGTCACTGTGGGAGAGGGAGGAAATGTGTACAGGAGAAGGAAACTGTAAGTTGCAAGGTGAGTGTAAGATGACAGATTTTCCTTTCAGAGTTTCTTTCAATTTGTCCCTTATCCTCCTCCACAGGAACTTGAGATGCAAGCTCGGGCACACGGACTGTCCCTTGTTCCATCTACAGGCCTTTGCTCCCCTGACATGGTCAACAGGGTCATCAAACAGGAGCCTGTGCTGGACAACTGCACCCAAGACATGATGCCACACCACACAGACCTGTCCTGCACCACCACGCTCGACCTCACCGACGGCACCATCACCTTCAGTGACAACCTCGGAAACGTGACTGAACCAACTGGCACTTACAGTGTTCCTGCAAAAATGGGATCCAAACTGGAAGATATCCTGATGGACGATACCCTCTCCCCCGTTGGAGTAACTGACCCACTACTTTCCTCCGTGTCTCCTGGGGCGTCGAAGACGAGTAGCAGGCGGAGCAGCGTGAGCATGGAGGACACTGATCATGCTTGTTAGCATATACTTGGCACACCTTTCATAAACTGCTTGGGTTCTTGATCAGTAGATTAAATAATTTACCTTTTGTAGAATTTTTTTGATTTTTTTTTTTCCCCGTTGTGCTTCATCAGTGTGTGTGCGTGTGTGTACATATTATATATATAGGATTTTTTTTAGAATTTTTGTGAAGAAACTTGTATATTCTATTTTAAAACTACCAATGCCTCCGAAATATTGTACAGCATATGTACAGTATCTGTGAACTGGATTCGCCAAGAACTTTGAACTGGTCAAATCTACTCAAAGCAATAGAAATTACAGATGAAGAGTCTGTTTCTACTCGGGGGGGGGGGGGGGAGGGAGGGGGCAATCATAGGATTGTAAATGCAACCTATTTACCTGGAAACAAAATGTAAAGTTAAAGAATGTAAAGAAACCAAAAAAAAAAAAAAAGTCCAATTTGTAATTGTATTAATTGAATAGTGCTGCCTTAAAAAAGATACAGTGTCCCTCAAATGTTGATCTTACATGACAAGTGTTTAGGGAAAATACCCACCCTATTCCACTCAGAATACAAACTAAAACCAAGTGTTAAGACATCCTGATTGTGTTGATTCTGATATAAAATGCTGTTGCTGAAACTGCAGGGAGATGTGAGTATCTCAGAGCGTTGTTTAATTTTACTCTGAGCTGATTTGGGTTTTCCTTTTGATCACGGTTCCAGTTTTTCCTCTTAAATTTTTGTTTTGTTTCGTGACACACATTGGTGGCTTTGCCAACAACAAACCAAGCAGGAGCACTGTAAGTTGGAATACACTCTTTGGACAAAAAAAAAAAAAACAAGTCATTTTATCAGCTGGGCACATTATGTTGTACATATCTAATTGGCTTTATTTTTTTTTTTTTAGATTGCATTGTACAGTTTCTTTTGATTTGCATGGATTCCTTAGTTATCCTCAACTTTTTGTTTTAAATTTATTTGTATTTCATTTGTAAGATTTTTGCCTCTTAATATTGCAACGATTTTTTGACATTTTTAAAACTCATTGGAAGTTTTCTGCGTTCTTTGTAAACACTTGAAAGGAAGCTTTTATGCAGGGTTCTGTGTTTTCAGAGAGATTTCAAGAATATTTTGTATATTACAGTCTCACTTTGAAAATGTTTTTAAACGCATTTAAGGTAGAGTAAAAATTTAGATTAGGTTATAAAACAACTCTGTAGAGAAACTGAACTTACATATTTATTTTTAGTGATACTGAAAAAAAAAAGTAGTAATATGCTTGGAAACATAACTATGTAGTTAATATACCCGTTAGAGCAATTTGTGTTCTATTTCAGCACTGGGGCTGACATAAGAAAAAAAAAACAACAAAAAAAAAGAGTAAATTACTGTATCTGCAAATAACTGTTACTTGATAACAATGTTATTAATTTTTAACATGCAACCATGTTGTAAAAGTAGTTCGGTGCATTATCTACTCAAGTGTAGTCCTATGCAATAACGGTAGTTTTCCTTGTATTATATCCAGCCTGGGTGTTTCACGGAGGTGACGTGTGGTGTTCCGAGCTGGACGGAGGGATTGGATTTCTCCCTGGCAGCCCACAGCTGACCCGCAGGCGCAGCTCGTTCGGAATGAAGTGCCTTAAACTCTAGTTGTAGTCTTCCTCGACTAGCACTGACTGAAGTGTGGCGTAGGAGAGAGCTTTAGGGTGGTGGTTTGGAGGGCATTGAGGTGTAGCGTGGTGCCTACGTGTAGAAAACAAGAGCTTCCCGTTCTCCTTTGTGCTACACTGGAAATTCCATAGGATGAGTGCGACCGTGAGTGACTTGAGTGCCGGTTTTGCAGGCGTTCCAAGGAAACCTGGGGCTCGGCAGTTAGTGCTCAGAAACCAAATGTGAATTGGGTGGCGATGGGGCAGCTGGGGATGGTGTCGGGAGTCCAACCCAAATGCTTCTCCACAGGAGAGTTCCTGGTGTCCCTGCCTGGCACCACTCCCGGCGCGGATGGCGGGGCACAGCTGCGGTTATGGTACTCCAGGGTCTGTGTGTTGCTCTTTCTGTGGCTGTGCTGGTTGTGTCCAGCCCTCTCCCTTCCTGCTTGAGCCACCAGCTATGTGTTAGCATTGATGCAACCACCGGGTTGTGGCTTCTTTCTTTCCTTTGTAGTGTTTGAAGGAGGAGCTGGAGTTAGATTATAATGATGCCTCTTTCCCTCCCCCCCCTGGCCCCAGACAGCTTTTGGGAATGTGTCTTTCCTAGGGTAGAGAGGCTCTGGCTCAGGCAGGACCCAGGAGCCTGCAGGATGCACTGCAGCCTCCATGGTCCTCAGGCAGGGAAATGCTCCCAGTCCCTGCAAGGCAGCTGTGCCATAGCCAGCTCCAGGTCGAGTACGGGGTACAGGCTGTTGGTGCTGCTGTTTGGTTAGGGTGACAGCTAAGAAAATCAGGGCTGTCAAAAATGCTTCTAGCTGTAACACAGACCTGTGTTACCCTCCCCCATGAGAATGGGACAGCTCTGCAGCGTTTGTACAACAAATCAGGGTGTGCACGCTGGAGTGCAGTAACTGAGAACCACTGAGTGTACTGAATGAGGATTTTGGTTTGGTGCCTGTGCTGGGCATTCAGAAATTCAAGTCTAGACTGTGGTACATGAATATTTTTCAAGCTTATGTGAAACTACTGGTACTCGTTGACAGCCATGACTTCTAATTCTTAGCTATGTCTGTGAGGAGGTGAGTGAGGATTCAAGGCAAACCATTACATCAAGAGCTGGATTCCTGGAGAGAAGTCGCTGTGGCCGCAGCAGCTCTGTTGTGTGCTCCCTGTACCCTGTGTTGTTCTGGGGTAACATACAACTCTGCTGTGCCCTGCTCAGCCTTCACCCTGTGTTTCCTTAGGCCACAGCCCTGCTCTGAGTCTGCCCACCCTCTGAATGGTGACGCTGCAGGGGAGACACCTCTAGGAGACACAGACCCCCAGGTGGGTGCCAATGGGAGCTCTCTTTGCCCGTTTGGGCATCGTGGAGCGTGTGGCTGTGAGGTTTTGCAGGGTGGCAGAGGGCAGAGACAGCGATTACAGGCAGGGTTTGGCATGGACGAGGTGGAGTGAGATGGACAGAAGTTGTTGCCTGGCCTGGAGACGGTGACTTGTGTGACGCTGGGCAGCGGTGGCTTCCCTGAGCAGGTGGGTGGGGAACGACCAATTCTCACTTTGCCAAAGCCATGCAACAGGCAGGGACTTGCAGAGTACCATGAAGTTCTTCCTTACTGCTTTTGGCCTATAAAGCAATATTTAACTCTTAAAAACCTGTAAAGCAAAAAGAAGGTACATAAGGAAAGCACAAAGCACAAAATAATGCACTTACATTTATGTTGTTTGACATAAAATGCACTGGGGGGGAGCTGATGTTGATAATAGTATAAATACCTATATTTCTTGAAAAAGTGACATTAATTACTGCCTCTTGCTATGATGCTTGGTACTGTAATGTTGATATTCATCTGCTGTTGACTGCAGCAATAATTTGTGTATGGTCCATAGCACTGTAAATTATGGATCAATTATTAATGTATCCAATGAAATAATTTGAACTGTTGTTCTTGATAGATGGATTAAAGCATTTGGTTTTTCACATGTGTCTGTGTAAGTCACTCGTTTTCCATGTGGGTGGATCTTGTTATCCTGTGTATTTGAAGTCCCTGCAGTGCTCCTGTGTCTGATGGATGTGTCCATGTCCCTGACCTGGTGTTGGTTGGCATCCCTGGTTGCACCAGAGCTGTCCAGTTGTGTTTGTATGGTGGTAGCATGGGAGGATGGAGCTACAGATCAGGCCCCACTTGGGCTTTGCAAATACTCACCAAAGTGGACAGACCTGGTGCAGCGTGAGGAGTAAAACAAGTCGATGTGGTAAAATGTCATTGCCTCTCCCCACTCAGGGGCTCCTGCCATTTGCCTGGCTCCCTCCCTGCTCCCGTGGGCATCTGCCAAAACCACCCCTGGTGGCACTGCCCTGTGCTGCCCACCAGCACCCTGTGCCAGGCATGGGCTCGGTGAGGCCCCTTTGCCCTGCTGTCACTCCTGCAAGGTCACCCACCCCCAGCAGTCCTATGCAGGAGCCCCTCACCACCTCTTCCAGCTGACCTGTGCATGGGATCCCCATCCTCCCTATGCTCACACCCGGGTTCCTCCTCCCAAACCTTCACTCACCCAACATGCAAACAGCTGCTTCTGGGTTGTGCTGGGAGCCGCAGCTCGTGTAGAGGAGGAACCAGCTGGAGTCTGAATGTGTCTTGCCATCTTCATTATTTCTCTCTGTCTCTGTTGCTTTCATCCCTTCTGGTCTTGTTCTTTGACAGGCTGTCACTTCTGTGCTCACAGCATCGAGTCCCTGTGTCTCTGTGGTCCTTGCTGCAGCAGCAATGGGGATTCATGAGTGTTATCTCATGGGTTTGAGCCCTGAATGCAAACAGAAATTTGAATTTGGCCTGTGTCTTGGAAGTCTGATACCTATTCGGAGTAGAAAATATCTAATTCAGTTGCAATTAAAAATTACTAGCTCAGTTTAAAACCTAACTGAACCAAAAATGCCTGATTCTGCTAGGACTACAGCTGAAAAGGCCAGCTCCCTCTTTGTAGAAGATACTTGAGTAAAAGCTTGTGAGTATTTCCAGTAGGTTTTGTAATGTAATTTCTTTAGAAATTCAACATACTATTAGAATGTGTTGTTGTAGTACTGCAATAGGAAAAATATATCAGCATCCTAGGATATAATTTCTAATTTAAGTTTGAGTTCTTGGATGTACTTTGGCTTTCTTTTGGTGGTCAGTTTTTTTTTTTGTGGTCAGTTTGAATTTCTTGCTTTGGGTGGGAGCACCTCAAGGTTTTGGCTGGGTTGTAGAACCCAGGAGGAGCAGGAGGAATACCTGTCATGGGAGTAGTGGCTGTAGGCAGGAGCTCAGTGTGTCAGCACAGGGGTGGTGGCAGCTCTGCTTAGAAGCCTTTTAGCTACTTTGGAAAAGCCTGAAAAATTCTGTGCAGGGTAACAAAGTGGATATTAAAAGTATGTCCACCTATGCCTGTGGGGTTTGTTTTGCTGGAAAGCCCCGTGGCTGGGCTGTGGGATGGGACAGGGCTCTGCTGTTGTGTGGTGGCACAGCAGGATGCTGCCACTGTGTCACCTCCTCTGGGAGCCTGGCAGCTCCCAATGCCAGGAGGGAGGTGGTGATTGCCCTGTCTCAGTGGGTTCAGCAGGGCTGCTGGGGGTGGTCCCAACACTGAATGGTGCTGTACCTTGCTGCTCCAGCTCCTTTGAAATCCACTTGTTTAAAATTGCAGGGGAATGGCTTGAAAAAGCGTCCCTGACTTGTTAAAATCAATGAGGCTAAACAGGGTGCTGCCTTACAGGTTAAATGTGTGTGCACTGACCATCACCCTTGTCTTTGCCTGTGACCTGAAGTACACACTTCCTAGGAACTGCTGCATTTTAACTCAGTTTTTGGGAGGTCTCCCTTAAGAGAAGTCATGTCTTGGCTGAGGCCTGAAGCTGCAGTTTCATCCCGTTAACAACTTTCTCACCTAGATTGCAAATGAGTGAGAAGGCTTCTCTGAACTCCATCTGAGCACGGATGGATTCCATGGAGAGAGGACAGAATCACTGTGGGGGTGATGTACACGGTTACATGTTGTCAGTTGTGCCTCAAAGCAGGGTTTGGTGGATGGGGCACACGGCTCTGGGGACTCTGGTCTTGCTCAAACACTTTGCCTGCTCTCGTGCTGTTCAGCAGTGCCTCTCCAGAGCTCCCTGCTCCTCCTGGCTTTCCTCCTCTCCACCGGTGATAGCAGCAAGAGTTAGACATTAATTAAAAAAGTGGGGAACAGCACACTCTTGTGGGGCTGTGTCTTTTCCAGCTGCCTGGAATGAGGACAAGCTGCTCTGGGTGGGCACAGACGTGGCACGGTGAGGATTCCAGCGACATCTCTCTATGGTGCTGCCTTTGCTCCTGGCACAGGCCAGCAAACCCACGTTGCTCTAAGGCGAGTTGTGATTTAATTGTGTGATTTGCAAATCGTTATCTCTGAATGCAGCACGTAATTCACGCCAGAAGTGACGGCTCCAGACAGGCAGGCACAGAGGAGTTGAGAGTGCTGCGTTGCTTGAGGAACACTGTTATGATCAGCACTGTTTCTTTAGCGACTTTAAATACATTTAGTCAAAATCTTTCATTGTCTTCAAAACCACTGGTCTGATTCTCATTTTACACTGGGTACATTGAATGCTACTGTTCACTGGGCATGAGTAATAACTGTGTAGATACTCTTTTATCAGTCCTAGAACCACAGAATTGTAGACTGGTTTGTGTTGGAAGGGACCTTAATTAGTCTTTGTCTTCTTTTTTCCCTCTTGAAAAGCAGTTTATACAGCAGATTGTTGCAAAAGAAATTACTTCAGAACATGTAAATAATAAAATAATTTCTTGTTCTCTGACCACTAAAGTAATTTTGTCCGAACAAATCCATGAAGAACTTGCACTGCTGAGGACCCAGCTGGATCCTTCAAGCTTTCCACTTTTCTTTTTGGAGTCATGCATCATAAGAGAAAAAGCAGAGATTTTTAGGTCTAATATAATGATTCCATTTGAAAAAGCGGGAACTAAATCAAAGCTGAATAAATGGAAGAGAATTAAATTCATGCTAGACATTAAAAAAAAAAAAAGCACCTCAAACAATGAGGGGTATTTTTAAAAGTCACTGTTTTATTAATAATACTTTCCACCCCTTTCCCTTGATCTTCTGATGACAAGCCTGACAGAGGCACTTTTTATCAGACACTGAAGCAATTTTGCTGCTGTCATGTGCCTTTCTTGATACACACGTATTAGTCACGCAGCCGTTTTATGTTCTTTAGCATATTTTAGTATATAATTAAAAATGTGGCTGTCTGCTACCAAGCAACCAAGCACGTCAGGGGCTGATTGTGTTCTGTCACCCACAGCAGAAGGGAGGGCAAAAAATAATAATAATCGTGTGTTCACTTTTCAGTCTTAATTGCGCTCCAGCTCCTTGGATGTGTTATAGACACACAGCAGCTTCTGGAGACGGAGGCAAAACCAATGGCTGGCAGGTGGTAGCACATCAGTCCTTGATGCTGGGGTTTTAACATGTGCTTGTGGTTCTGTGACTCTTCTCAGTTCAGGTCACCTGGACCCTGCTTTCCATTGGCTTTCCATGGAACTGGAGAGCTAAATGCCTTCAGGCTCCTGACAGTCTCTCCCTGGACATTTAAAATAGGAAACTGAAGTTGGATGCTTGTCTTGTACCTCCTCCGTGGAGGTAGATGGGAGTAGGACTGCTGCACTGAAGGACACTGACTGTTGGGCAGACAATAATCCTGTGCTTCATTCATTTCTAGGTTATCTGCTGTGAAAAATGGCCCACCCAGATGCTTGAGAGGAGTTAAACTACTTGCAAGTGTGCCCAGGTGATCACTGTAAGCACAACATCACATCCTCTCCTGCAGGCCCGCAGCACCTTGCCCCTCTGACTGCTCTCCTCGGAGTTCTCTCATGCTCCTAAAAATGTTGGGTCACAGAATCACAGGATGTTTCAGGTTGGAAGATACCACAGCAGGGTCATCCTAGAGCACATGGCACAGGACTGCATCCAGACGGTTCTAGAATATCCCCAGTGAGGAAATTCCACACCCTCTCTGGTCTCTCTTCCAGTGCTTGGTCACTGCACAGGGAAGAAGTTCTTCCCCACATTCGGATGGAACTTCCTGTGCATCAGTTTCTGCCCGTTGCCTCTTGTCCTATTGCTTTGCACCACCCAGCAGAGCCTGGTCCATCTTCTTGACAACCTCCCTTCAGATACTTTTGTTCATGGGTCCTCACCTGTCTCCTGTTGCACTGTCCCTGTCTGTTCCAGCCAGGGCTGGCAGTGCTGGTGGATCCCTGTGAGTGGCAGTGATCCTCTCCTGACTTGGTGGCTGCAGGAACCGGCTGAATGAACCTTTGTTTGATGGCCTGGAAAAAGGACACAAGTTCACTGATATCCTCAGCCTCAGGCTTATTTAACTTGGGGCGTTAGGGGATTGTTTCTATGGGAAGTTGTGGCTCTAAGGATGTGCTCTGAAAGCTGTGTGCTCCTTGGTAAGATGGTACCATCTGCGTGAAACCCTGTCCTGAACTTGGAGAGATGCACAGATCTGGAGAAAGGCTGAGGAGGGCCTTTGGTATATTTTTAGGCACATCCTCTCCAGGCTCAAGAGCAAAAGGGAATTTATTATGCCAGCTCTATGCCTCACTTTTCCAGTCTCTTTCCATCTCTCAAGCATGTGCAAATGTACCCAGGTACACACTGCAATCATTATTCCAAAAGTTTTTAAATTTTAGTAGCTTTTATTACTTTAGCAAAACAGGAGTCAGCACATCAGCACAAACTGGTGTGGGAAAAAACACCAGTGGGGGAAAAAACCAAATAATTCTGTAAATAATTTACAGGCTGTTTGTTTATTGCAATTCCTTTGGTTAGACCTCTAGGGAGAAGGATGGCATTGCCTTTATATTTTTCACCATCAGCATCCAATATATAATCTGCTCTGAGTTTGCCAGGATCTTGAGATGTGACACTGAGGCTCCTTGAAGATGATAAACTTGCCTGGAGTTCTCTGATTTCTCTTGTTTTTCCCCAGCTTGCCCCATCTAACCAGAAAGGGCTGTGATGGGGAAGGAGTCCCAGACAGACAGGTACGAGGAGACCTGTGGCAGATGTGGGGACACTCGGTGGTTCTGCAATACAGCCAGGAGCCCAACTTTGTTCATAGCACTACTGCTGCAAGTCGTGCCTTATTTGTCACACCGGGGGCTTGCAGGGGTTACACAGTGAGACCACTGCATACATTTGGGCAGCAAGAGGGGCCTTGCCAGCATGTCCTCAGTATCTGAGAGTCCCAAGACACAGGACTGCCATGATGTCAAGATACAGCTCCCATAGTGCTTCACAGCAGCAATATTCACTGATCCGTGGCTAGCAATGGTGTCTGTAATCAGAGGGTGTCGTGCAAAGGCTGGCAGATGAGTTTCTTTTTTTGCTGTTTCGAATGAGCTGAGAAAACAGGAAGAACACCAAGAAGAAAAGAATAATGCCAAAACCAGTGAAGGAGATAATATAATTTATATTTTCTACGAACGAGATGATTTTGCAGAGCATGGAGATTTTCCATGGTGCCATGCCATGGTCTGAGAGCCAGTATACCCATGACATGGCTGTGAGTCAGCTACACCTACTCCCATCAGAGGTCCAAGCACAAGCAATGGTGGGATACCACTGGGAAGGTAGCTGGCAGCCCCCAGTTTGGATTAACCAGATGAATGAATAATCCTGCTCACATTCCCCAAGAGGAGATAGCTTGCTATGAACTACACTACAGGCACTTGGTGGTTTCACTTGTGAGTGATCACTTCTTGAGCATCAATAAATTCCCTTTCAAACAAAGCAATTGAAAAAGGTGAATGGGGTTAGATGCCAAGGTTCTTCTTGGTCCATGCTCTGGGGTGTATGCAGTTTCTCAGGTGCTTCAGTGTTTGTGTTGTTTAAAATTCAGTTCTGCCCACCAACTTATAGTGGCAAACAACTCAGGTGTGGGGCAGGACATCAGCTTGGGCTCACAGCAGTCAGAGGGCAGCCGGCTCTTCCTCCAGCACCGTCCTGCAGTCCCTGACCCACAGTTTGTATGCTTTTTCCAGGGTCTCTTCACTGGTGTCGTTGAATATCTCTGGAAAGTAAGAGTAGTAGTTAACAGAACATCCAGAGGAGCTTTTCCTGCCTGCACATTGAGGGGGGCAGTCACTCCTCCAAACAGTTTGTGAGAGTCTGTTGTCCTGTGGGCGTGTAGAGACTGAGCTTCATGGAAGTAGTCTGGATGGATACTGATGCCAGAGTTCACATTCTAGTCCCTTGCATTGCTTCTGTGTTAGGGATTGGTTGGTTTTTATTTTTAAATCTTATAAGTGAGAATATTTCATCCCAGATACTGAACAGATACTGTTCAGTTTTAACTATTAGTTCTAGGCACAGTAATACATTAAATACATTTTGACAAGGACTATCTAACTAATCTTTTCAAGTACAGCAAAGGAAATTTTTTCCCTTTTGACCTTGCTTTGTCTGCCAGAGCGCTGCATTTACCTGTTGGTTTGCAAACACCTTGGCAAGGCGAATTGGTTAATTACAGTGCAGTTAATTAGGCCTCAGTCCTTAACGGAGTTCTGGTGGTTACACACGAGATGGATCAATGGGTTTGTCAAGATGTCAAGAAAAGTGCAAGAAAACCCAGGAATGCACAGGTGCAAACCACAAGACATGTTTCCCAGCATGTCGCTGTGCTGGGATGCCCCCCCCAGGTTCCCACTCCGGAGGCTCCCTGGTGTCCCTCCCCGCCAGTACCTGCTACGCCGAGGCCGGTGGGCAGAGGCATCCGGGGCTGTCCCCCGCTGTGCTTCAGGCGCTCCCTCAGGGCTCTCTTGATGAGGGCCCAGCTGCAGCCGCTGTGCCAGACCGGCAGCTCCAGGCCCCTCATGCACTGGAGGATCTGCTCCCTCTCCTCGGCGGCGATGAGTCCCCGCGCGTGGGCCACGTACGTCATGAATGCCATGTCGACGTTCACAGCCTCCCCGTGCATCAGCGACGGCAGAACCCTCTGGAACACGGGAAAGGTGGGTGGCAGGAAAAAAAGGTTTGGGTTGACAAAGTAGGGTTTTTTCTAAAATTGCACCTGAAAATTGGCATTTGACTCGCTGCGCTTGCTGGATGTTGGCGTCTTGTGGTTTACGGGTTGCGAGGGTGATCTGTTTTACATGTGATTAATTACATCTAAAATCTCCCATAGAGATCCAGGATTTAATTCTCCTCCCATCTAAATCACTGATAGAGCACCACAGGATGGAGGAAAGAGCTCTGAATCTTGTCTGAATGAGTCATCCCCCGCATTCCACAGTGGCAATTTCTCCCCAGTAATACGGGCGATGGTCTCTACGCCTTTGTGCTGTTACAGCTCATGTTGGTGATTTCTAGTGGCTTCTCTGAAATCTGGCCATCTTTGTGCTCCAGTAAATTCCCAGTAAGAAGTAATAAGTGGCCTGAGGTCTGAACAGAAAACATGGGTGGAGGTGTGAGGGAAATGAGGGAGGGGAAAGGGTCCCTCTGTCCAACAGGACCAGGCTGCTGCACTGGGTGACCTGGGCTAACGTGCAAATCTGGAGTTTAGCTCAGCTCCTTTTCGCAGAGTTTTCATGCTGCCAATTGAAATTTTTTATTTTTTTATTCAAAATGGATGCTGTAATATAAAGTCTTTCACTCACCATTTCCAGCTCTGGGCTTATAACGTGACCAAAGTCAACCAGTCGGTCCAGGTCATCCTCCCAGAGGTTGGGAGCCAGCTCCTCCAGCATGGTTTCAATGGCAATCCTGGTGGTCTGCAGTGCAGCATCCCCATGGTCAGCAAAGCTGCTGCAGGACTGGAACTTGGTGTCCAGAAGGTATTTTCCATGGCTCTTGAGCAGGTCAAACAGCCCTTTGTGTTTCATAAGGGCCATCTAGGACAAAGAACAGAAGAGGTGATTAAGGACAATTGTCTGATGTGCTGTTGGAAAACTTGAATGTTTCAGTAGATTGGATTGTAATATCATACTATACACTAGCAAAGAAACAGGTGCACACGTGGTAATGGAGAAGTTCTGCCTCTACAATCTGAAAAATTGTTGCTGCAGACACAGTTCCTGGTTAGCCTGGCTATGTTTGGTGTGTGTCCACCAGGCCTCTAGGGAATGTGACCTGGTGGTGTGGCACATGTTGTCAGCTGTGGTGAGTGAATCTGTGTGCAAGAGGCAGCATGGAAATGCCCAGTGGGACTCTGGCAAAATGCCAGGGATGATGGGAGCACTGGTGTGCAAGTTTCCTTGTTACTGGGCAGCTCTGCCCATGCTGGGAGTTTGCTAAGTGCTCCCACATCCCAGCAGATGGTTTGGAACAGGCTTTGGCTATTTGTGTAGCTGGAAGGAAACTTGAGACTAAATGGTGGCCACGCCCAGGACAACTGACTTCTGATCCTTGGGGTTCCTTTTCAGGCAAGAGAAGGTGGGAATGCATTGCAAGATAGAGCATATGAGGGTTGCAGTGAGGAACGGTGACCTGCAGGTTTCCCAGTGCCTGCCAGAAACCCCCAGATATCCTCGGGACTTCCCACTGTGCAAGCACTGAAAAATGCTGATGATGAACTCATCTCTAATACACTTTAATAGCTTGAACTCTGCTTTATCAAAAGTTTCCAAGGCTCTCCAGGCATGAAGCCATTTACTGTGCACTTTCCAGGTAATTTTAGGAGTAGAATTTGCCTCACAGGAGATTGATTGACCACACTTGACATACCCAGCGAGGTAGGTGCAAATGATCTTGCAGATTATTAATCCCCAGTATAATGAACCTCAGATTCTCTGCCAAGAGTTCATTAGAGAGTGCTATGGATCAGACTCAACAGGAAGGTATTCCTGTGTCTACACCTGGCTGTGAGTTTTGGAGTGTACTCTGCAGGGTTAGCACTAGACACTGTTTGTGAGGGAATGTTCCAACAAGTTTAGCAGCTTTAAAAAGAATATATATAAACTCAGTGAGAGTTAAAAGTCCCACCTTGGTGGCCCACTTTGGTTTCTCTAAGGTTGTTTATACAATGTCGTGGATGCTGCTGGACATTTTACCAGCATTTTAATACTTAAAAGGGGCTGATAAGAAAGAGGGGAACAGACTTTTTAGTAGGGCTTGTTGTGATAGGACAAGGGGTGATGGTTTAAACTAAAAGAGAGTAGGTTCAGACTAGATAAAAGGGAGAATTTTTTTATAATGATGGTGATGAAACACTGGAACAGGTTTCCCAGAGAAGTGGTAGATGCCCCATCCCTGGAAATATTAAAGGATGTGCTGAATGGGGCTTTGAGCCACCTGATCTAGTGGAAGGTGTCCCTGCTTATTGCAGGGGGATTGGACTTGATGACCTTCAGAGGTCCCTTCCACCCCAAACCCTTCTATGATTTCAGTTTCAAAATCTGCAGTTGCAAGAGCTCATACCTTTAGGATTTCCCCGAGGCCGTTGGAGATGTGCCGCCGGGGAACGCTCTGGATGAAGGACCTATCCAGGAAACTGGCCACGGGGGGGGTGTAGCCCCCGAGCTTGTTCTTACACTGCAGGAAATTCACCCCGTTCTTCGCCCCTACGCTGGCGTCGACGTAGGAGAGGAGGGTTGTGGGGACGCGGATGTAGGGGGTGCGTCTGCGGTAGAGCGACGCCGCGAGCCCCACGATGTCCAGGCAGACGCCCCCTCCGATGGCGATGATGGGCTCGGTTCGCCGGTCGATGCTGAAGTCCTGGACTTCTTGCAGGATGTTCAAGACCACGTCCATGGATTTCGTTTCTTCGGTGGTGGGCAGGGCGAGGATTCTGTGCTGAACATTGTTCTCTTCGAAGTATTCTCTGACTTTGGAGCCGTAAAGTTTGTCAACGACTTCATCTATGACGATAAAGCGCCTCAGTTTCCTCTTGCTGGTGGTGGCGAGTTCTAGTTGCTGGGGGTCGGTTATGTGACCCCAGAGCAGAGTAGTGTTAGAGGGATCCAGAATATTGTATGTTTCTACCACCTTGTAGCAGAAATAGATGGGAGCTTCAATTGTCCAGGAAATTCCACCTTCGGAGACGCACTCACCTCTGGCAAGGGGCAGAAAACAAGGTTTGAAATCATTATGTTTTGTCCTTTGCATGTCTGAGCTAGTTTAAGGATGTAGCTGGGAGGTGAGGAATGTGGAATCTCCTGCCCATGCACTGTGAGAGTGTGGGGCTCTGAGGGTGGGACACCCTCCTGGGTGTCAGGGCTCAGCAGCTTTAGTGCTGGAGAAGCTCTCCCATGTCTCAGTGAACAGTCAAATCACTGAATCCCTACAGGGCATTGCAAAGATGCAGAGCAAGAAGGGATGGAGCATGTTTTTCTTTCTGGAAGTTGAAAACCCTATAAAAAAACCCCGGCTCAATCATTTTAGCTTCCAAAAAGGGAATGGGAAAGAGAAGAGGTGGCCAAAATTTTCCGAAGTTTTTGTAGATAAAGCATCCTCTGATGGTATTTCTGCGTGACAGGAGTTGATTTCTTCCTGTCTGTCTACACACAGCCACACACCTCTCTACAAAACTGTGTTTCTAAAATGCTCCAGTTGAACCAGTGGATCTCTACCTCGAAACAGGTATGATAGAAATAAGAAGTGTTCCCAGAGAGGGAAAGAAAATTATTTGAGGGTTATGAAACATTTCCATACTGGAGTTTTAAAGATAAATAAAAGGCAGCATGTAGTATCTATCTAAACCAGTGAAGAACAGAGCCCTACAACCCAGTTATTCCTTCTGTGGGACACGGGAGGCAGGGGAAAAACAAGTTGGGAATCAGGAAAGGAAGGAAAAAAAAGGGAGAAGGAAACAGCAAAATGTGTTTTATACAAGACCATTTCTTAAGCTGCAGTTGGGTAAAAATGAAAGTTTCTGTGAGTGTTTTGTTTTTTGAGTGAGCAGCTGGCTCAGATAATCAGATTTCCCTACGTGCCCAATTTCTTTTCACATGCCTGAACATTCACTTATATTTCTAAATAGATGCCTCTCTGCTTTCTTTACTAATTGTCTCTAAGTCTATCCTTAACCTTTGCAGCTGTTAAAGAAAATCAGTGAGGATTTACACCTTCCAAAAAATCTCTTCTGGGCTTTTAAAATGCAGTATTACAAAATGCATCATCATGTACATTTTAGTGCACCAAATGTCTCTCTTATAGCTGTACCTTAACTGCACGTGCATCCATCTCTGGTGTGTGACCCTTCTAAGAGGCAGGATGGTTTGGAATGTTACTTGGTGGAGTCAGCTTTACCCACTGCAACCCCTCTGCTGTACGAAAATCATAGTGAATTTGAGGCTGAACGTTCCCTTGATGGAGTATATGTCAGCTGAGAACTTTTCTGGGTGTTCTTAGGCCCTGGGTTCACCCTGCTATTGTCTGAGCTCCAGCAGACTGCCTTTGGGTCTGCTAAAATCCTGCTCTGTCCGCTGCAGCTCTGCTTGAGTGATGGTTGTGCGCGGTCACTGCCCACTGCCAGCGCTGGTGAAGGTTCCTCTGACCTCGCTGAGAAAGGGGTTAGACTTGTGCCATTAAAATCTGAGCATGACAAATGCCAGAAAACTTCTGATATGCAAAGCTGTATTAAGAAAGATTTGCATCACAAATGGGGGTCCATGTGCTCATGAAAAGGAGTTTTCTGTAATTAAGGATAATTAACTGGAGAGATGTAATACCAGCAAAGAGCTGTATGTATCCCTGGGGGAAATTTGCCTCTCTGCTCTGCCTGAAGCAGCATTAGGTGACTTCTGCAGTTTGAGAGATGTGTTAAGGGTTTTGCTCCTGTCAGGGACTGTTTATTTTTTCCACCTACCCATTTCATTTATCTGCAACCACCTCTATAAGCTCATCTGTCTCCCATGCCTGTGCATCAGCTTTTGCACACATAGATTGCAGGTACACAGGTGGTAATAAAAAGCCCAAGTGCAGCACGCAGAAGTCCCTGCATATGCTTTTCAGAAGTCTGAAGAAACTTCCTACCTATAAAAATGAGGGGTGTTGAAAAAATTCCCTCTGCAACATGGCCAAATTTTGCCAAGGAGAACAGCAACTACCTGTGCTGCCACATTGCAAATGTTCTGAGGGCCACAATCACAGGGTCGTACATGTAGCGGGGGTTGGATGGGGCTCTGAGCAACCTGGTCTAGTGGAAGGTGTCCCTACCCACGGCAGGGGGGTTAGACTCAATGACCTTTAAAGGTCCCTTCCAACCTGAACTATTCCGTAGTTCTGGAATGGTGGGTTTAAGCCGCAACGGTGCACAAGGTGGTTTTTCCACCTGAGATACATCCCACCGGGAAGACCACCAAGTTTGGCCGGCCAGAGCCATCCAGCGCAGGCGCCAGCGAACAACACGGGCTCCTATACTCACATTTTTGCCTCAGAGAGAGTGATCTTGTCCTCACCATTGGAAAAGGCTTCTCCTTTCTTGATGCGGTACCACGTGCTCTTGACTCGCACCAGCTGGAAGTCCGTCCGCCGGGGCTCCTGGGCCATGGCGGCTGGGGCTGCTGGAGCACAGGCCTCTTCCGACACTGGCATGCCTCCAGAGGGTAAAATCTCCCTGTTCGGGGATCTCCCATCACTGGGTGCCTCCTGAAGGGCTTTTTAAAGGCTCCAGGTGACCAGGCGTTGGAAGGGGAGGTCTCGTTTCCACGGGAGAGACTAATTACAAAACTGAGATTATCTAATCTGGGATGCACGTTAGGGATGGCAGGAACGTTTGAAGACACGTGAGAGTACCAGGATGGGGTTGTATAATCAGCTGGTTTTATAATGCTTCAGTAGTACAGTAGGAGTGCATACATTAACTTCCAACATGATGCCCTACAGCAAATTTAAAAGTTATGAAAGGCAGTTTGTGTGATTCTCCACATCATTCAGGAACGTCCTTTGCTGAGCAGAGCCTCTGATCTGGCTGCGGCTCTAAGCTGCTCTTATGGGGTGAGACAGGAGCAGATACCAGCTGGGGTATCTGGGGATTGATACCAGCTAGTTAAACCTCTTTTGAGCTTACATTCCTGGGATTCTCTTGAATTGAGGAACAAAATGATATATACTCATTTTGGCCTTTATGGTGAGTTTAATAAAATGATCAGAGAGAATTTATCTCATGAGGGGCTGCTTGGGGCATGAGCTGAGTTTTGATCCCCACGTGCCTGAGGGATGCACAATCCACTTTTCCATATAATCTTCCAGCTGGAGCTTTTGGAGGGCCCCAGGCTCAACTTGCCACACCAAATATTCCCTTGGTGTACAGTTCTGTGTGCTGAGCACAGGAAGATCTTCCTTTGATTTCACCAGCAGTGCCTGAAGGCACAAACCCATCTTTGCCACCTTCTTGGCAATGTTTCTGAAAGCTATCCTTGTTGAGAAACAAAGATCAAGAAAACCAAAACCAGATGTAAAAGCAGAGGCCAGAAAAAAAATGGGTCTTTAAGAACCCGTTGGACAAGACCACTTCATTTCTTCGGAGGCTTAATTGCAGCCAAACTCACTTAGGAACCATCATCTGTCTCAAAATTACTGTTGGGAATGAGATAGAAGAATAATCTCCAAAGCCACATAGCCCTGCTCCAGGGAGAGTCTAACTCCTGACTCTAGGTCTCACTTTTGGGTTCATCTCCAGATGACAAAGAGCTTTGCCAAGAGGACACTCTTATCCCTATTTTACAGAAGAGGAAAATAAACTCACAGAAGTGAAACAACTTGCCCAAAGTCACCTTCAAAACTAGTGGATGTGGATTAGATGGCATACTAAAGCTCTTAGCTTGTTTACAAAATACTCATCTGACATTTAACTCCCAATCTAAACACAATTTGGATTGCTTTCTGCAGGAACTGCAATTCTAATGCAGCTTGTTGTTTACTAAATCATAAAATAGAATAATCTTAGGTATACCAGGAGGTCTATCCTCTTCATCTTGTTTATTTGTTTTAATTAATAGAAATCCATTCAGCATTGGGACTTATTTTATTTGCTTTTCTTCTACTCTTTCATCGTGTGCATTTACTTATTTTCCACTTATACTTCCACGTTCTATTCTGGGGGCACTGAAATGTCTTCTGTTTCATTTCAGAAGTTGACAAATTAACTTTCCAAAGTCCATCTGCTTGTCAGCACCAATGACTTGATCCTGTACCATCCATCCTGCAGAGGGGCTGCCAAGAGCCTTGTGTGAAGACCTGCTCACCTCCCTCGAGCAGCCCTGCGTAATCTCTCCTCAGTCTTTGCAGGCACACTGAGTTGGTCCTTGGCTAAATGAGCTCAGGGTAACACATCTCAGAGGTGAAAGACGCTGTTCATGCTATAGGGGAGTCCATAATTCCTCATTAGCTTCAGTTTGCGTTTCATCTGTGTGAAAAGGAGACGATCGACCTCGGCTCCATCACATGTTATTTCATGACTTTGCTTTAATTCCTCACCAGCCTTTCCTGCCCCAACTCTGCTGCAGGCCAGTGAAGGCTTTTGGATACTCTGGATGCTCCCACTGATCCCTCCTAACGCCTGCCTTGGCCCATGCAATGCTGGGGACCCTTTCTGAGGGTGCAGGGCAACTGGTACCCAAGTGACACAACCTGCCCCAGCCCATGCAGAGACCTGGACCCCAAAGCAGGGTTTGCTCTGATGTTTGGCTGCACGGGGCAGCAGTGACCTTGTACATAATCTGGGGTTCAGAGTCCTGGGACTTTTTTGGCCTCATACCTGGTTGTCTAGCTGGGAGGCATGTCTGTGGTATGCAACGAGAAAGTTATGAAACTGCCGATTATCTCCTAAGGGAGCCAGCAGCTTCCCAAGGTCAGGATGTGAACTTATGTAAACCAAAGGCATTACAAGTCGGCTCTTTTGTTGTTCTTTTTCATGTCAGATGCTGTTGGATCTCACCTGCTGCCTGTGGTCTGGGTGGAACAGGCGGCTGCAGCTGGAGTGGGTGCAGCCCCCGCCCCGGGCGATCCTCCCCGCGCAGCCTCTCCCCAGGGCTGGGGCTCTGCCTGGTTGATCGCGGGGAAGCCCGTCCCCTCGACGGACCCCTGAGCACCGACCTGCTGCTCTGCGGAGGCAGCAAACCCACCGCAGCACCCTCTGAGGCCGGGGAACAAGAAGGAACATGCATAATCCTGCAGGTAAACTGCCTGTGTGGGGTGGGGAACTCCAGGAGAGATGGTGTGACAGGAGGGGACACCGCGCGTTGCCTGGGTCCTGCGTCCCCACCTTGCCCATGGAGATGTGACCTGCAGGCTCTGTGACTTGGCAGAGAGGAGCAGAGCACGGGTTTGTTGGGCAGAGGAGAGAGGCTGAGCAGGGGAGGTGGGTCTGCAGGAACACGGGGTAGAGGGAGGAGGACGCTCCCAGGAGAAAGAGATGCAGTAGGAAGGTGAACACAGTGGCAAGAGAATTTTTGCTATGACTAATTTCTGATGGGTTGGGATGCTTGTTTTATAAATAATTTTTCTCCTTAATGGAGCACTGGGGAGATTCAGCTTTTCTACTTCTTTTTTTTTCTAGCAGTAGGACCTGTAGAAAATGTGTCAGCTGGTGCATATTTTCCTTGTTTTCCCCTGAAGTTCAGTCAGTTTAGCTCCCTGTTTCCTGCCACATGCAGCAGCTTCCCCACTCCTCTCCCTCTTCCTCCCTGTGCTTGCACTCTACCCCTAAGCCACTAGTTGTCCCAGGCAAGCACTGCTGGCTTTGCTGCAGGCTCTGGCACTACGGGTGCTGAGGCTGAGCTCTGCTTACGACATCCTGCAATGTTGAATGGTCATGACTTGGGTTTGGCCCACACTGCCACCCCACCCTTGTCCCCCTGACATGGGCCATGACATGCCTGTGCCCCTGTGCATTGCCCTTCCTGGGCTTGGGGGTGGTGGGTTTGGAGCCACTGAGCAGCCCCAGATGTGCCACAACCACACTCCCTCTTCCTTCTGCACAGCTCCATCCATAGAGTGGGTGTATCTCACAGCTGGGGTTAATGTGTTTGGGTCAAGCAGCAGCACAGGGTCTCCTAAGAGGCTGCAGTTCTGCACGCAGGGTTCTGGTGGGGTCAGGAAACAGCTCAAGCAGTGCATGGTGGTTTCCATAATCAGGATCTCCTGATAAAATGCCACAGCTGAGGTGTATTTACGCACTAGACAAAGTAGTGAGTGTTGTGATAAGCTGTTGTCAAAGCCTGAGGTGCCTTGGTGAATATGATGGCTGGAACTGTTTGGGATAGTTTTATCAGACTGGATATCCAAGTGTTTAGCACCGACCAGCTCCTGCCAAAGTGCCTGGCAATGGAGCACTGAGCTGCCTTGGCAGCCAAGTGTTCAGGTGGATCAGATTCAGTGCTCTGCCCTGGATGGCAAGGGGAGCTCTTATGGAAGTCATTGCTGGGGCTGCAAAACAGATCTAGAGGCTGGAAGGTGAAATGAGGACAGCCCAAAAATGGGAACTAAGGAACTGGCCCTACATCTTTGAATGTGGCATCTTTGCTTTGTTTTTGCCAAATCCAGACTCTCATGTGCTTGTCTCCATACCTCCTCCTGGGCAGCCCCTTGCAAATTGTAAAGGGTCCTCCTCTTTTCTCCACCCAAAAAGTGCCATCTAAGAACAAGCTGCAGGGTTTAATTTCACTTCTGAAGCAGCAGGTCCCTCCATGGCACTGCCTGTCTGCTCAGGGGACACTGATGTCACACACATACAGTCTAGTTTAGTACTTATTACAGTCCAACAGTTTTGCTGGGGTTGTGCAAAACTGTGTACTAAAACGAATCACTTTTCTTAGAGTAACATTAAAAAAAAAAGTAGTTACATAAAGTTCAGCTCACATTAGTGCTCAGAGCCTTGGTCTGGGCAGCCAGCCTTGAGCTCTGCTCTGACTTGTCTGGTGCTTGCATAAATGAAGGCAATTCTGACCTCTGCTGTTGGCTCAAGGCATAATCAGGCTGCAAAAAATGCCACACTCCCTGAAAAGATTGTATAATCTTGGATGGAGAGCTGCTCTTGGCATGCCCTGCCATCCCCAGCAGCACTTCTTGGCACTCGTGGTTGGTGTTATAACACAGGTTACAAAACAGCGGGAGGTGAGTCTTGTTTGCAGTTGTGTGACAGGCAACCCTTGTCTGTTACTCATCCAGAAGCATAATATGAAGATTACTAAAATCCGACACGGATTATAAACATGTTTCCGCCCCCTAAATTAACAAAGACCTCAGAGTGCTTGTCAGGGAGGATAAGCAGATCCTGACCTCCAGCATTCTCCTGTGGTACAGTGGGAACCTGTGGATGCTCTCTTATGTGGTTGTGAAAATGCTGTGAAAGGAGTGTGTGTCCTCTTCACTCAACATGTAACTGGACTGAGAACGGCAACTGACATGGCTTGGGAAGGGGGTGGTTGTTCCTGCACTTGCAATTAATTGTAAAACTGCTGAATGAGATATAAACTGCCCCTTTGCCATCTGATGGCAAGAGATTGGGATGAGATGTAAATCTTCATGTCACAGAATAACAGAACGAGTTGGTTTGTAAAGGATCTTAAAGTTCATCTGGATCCTACCCCCTGCCGTGGGCAGGGATACCTTCCGCTAGACCAGATTTCTCCAAGCCCCGTCCAACCTGGCCCTGAACACTTCCAGGGATGGGCCAGCCACAGCTTCTCTGGGCAACCTGTGCCATGGCCTCACCACTCTCTGTGTAGAATTTCTTCCTAATATCTAGTCCTAACCTACCCTCTGTCAGTTTAAAGCCATTGTTCCTTGTTCTATCACTACACGCCTTCCAAATAGTCTCTCTTCATCTTCCTTGAAGGCTCTCTTCAGGTACTGGAAGGCTGCAGATGTAAAGAATGTCCTCTTTTCACTCACTCCACTTAGTTCTCTGCAGCTTTTCTGTCGCAGGGAATAAAATCCTGCCAGGGACAAACTGCTCCACCCCAGTTACACTCACAGCCTCACTGCCCTGTGTCTCTGACATCTGGTCTTGCAGATGCTTTCATAACCCAGCACATATTCTTACACTTGAGGAGTGGGGGAGTTTCTATGAGCTATGTCTCTCTCTCTGGGGCCCTGTCTCCCTGTGGTCCATGGTTGTACTGCTGCCATAAGGGTTGTCTCAGAGCAAGTTTAGTGCCATGGGCAGCATTGCTTTGGCCCCATGGCAGGGTGATCTACATCCTGGAGATGTTTCTGCAGCCTTTGAAACATTGATACCTTGTTGTGTTGTGCCTGTTTTCTTTTTACCTGAATAATCAGCTTTTGGCAGGGTCTGGCTCATGAAAAGGTACTGGGAGTTCTGCCATATGGTGCTGGTGGAATTGAGCATAGTTAGGTTTTGTTCCCCAAAAAGCAGTGAGTTCAGGATGGTGCTTCACCACCCAAACTGTTGTGGGCTGAAGGCTGGAGAAGGGTTAGGGGGTTAGTTGTGTGCCTGCCTCATTGCTACATGAACCTGCTTAAAATCATTAGTTGAAGACTACCTTTCATTTTGTGCTATCATGGATCTGGCATAATAGTTTTTATCATAGAATGGTTTGGGTTGGAAGGGATCTGAAAGATCCTCTAGTTCCAAGTCCCTGCCATGGGCAGGGACACCTTCCTCTAGAGCAATGTTTGATTGTTTGTCATATTGGCTGCATTAGGACAGATGTAATTTTATTTTAGGCATGAGCATCATGGGTTGCTCTGCAGACTCTGTGCTCAGCAGGCTCTGTGGCACAGACACATATCAGGGACACTTGTGCATCCCATTAACACAGAATGGAGATCCTCCTTTTCACAAAGCTACATCCAGTGCCTGCATCTCCTGGCTTAGAGGATCTGCCTGGTTTAGCAAGAGCAGTGTGGGAAGAGCTCTATTTTCTCCAAAGACAAAGCTACCTATGGGAGTGGGGTTTTTTTGGTGTTTAATTTTTGTCTCAGAGCTTCAAAAGCAAAATTCATGTTTTTAAAACGTTCTTATCCTTGATCAGCTGTGCTGATCCCCCAAAAAAGGAGAATGCATGCAACAAAAATCTATTAGAAGTGTACTAATTTTTTCCATTTGAAAAGGTTTCCATGATTGTTTTCACAGTAATAAAAAACCCTCTATTTTCTGTTTAAAAAAGGGTACTTTTTTTTTGTATTCTAGATTCCTCTTCCACCGATGTGAGTGGTCACAAAATCATTATCCTTCCTTTTATTTTCCATTTCAGAAACCCCTGCTGGACACATTGCTGAGAACCTTCTAAAAGCCAAAGAAATAGCCCTCAATGACTCTCGTGTACCTGAGCAGCTCAGGAATTACTTACAAAAAGCTCTTGATGTTGCTCTTGGGCTTGACCCTTACCTGGATGCGATGGCAACTTCTAAGAGGTACCGACTCTCCTTTAACCTTGTGCTTCTGTCTGTGAGTGTGTGAATCTGTTCTCAGATTTTCTGTCCAGAACATGCCATAAACATGGGAGGAAGAAGAATGAGGGTTAACTGCACCCAAATATATAGCAAAGTGTGCGTGGATGTGTGTGTGTCTGTGTGCACCTACGGCCTAGAGGAGAGGAGGTGAGAACAAGAAGTCCTAACTCTGAATTTTGGGAGGTATTCTCCCAGCTGTTGGCTATGGCAATGTCTTTGTTGGACCATATCCTGGGGAACACCAGCGCATCAGCTTCCATGCAGTGCCTGCTGGAAGGCTGAAAGAGTGAGCCCCTCAGTCAAATTGGTGCTGGGATAAATAAAGGATAAGGAAAACCTGAACCTCTGAATCCGCCCTCTAATAACAGCCTTTATATGCAGCTTTTATCTCCAAGCACTCAACAAACATTAATTAATCTGCTAACTAAATTACTCTAGTAACTAAACTAATTAATTAAACTAATTTAAGGTATCATTAATCCAGAAGTCCAACTGATACCCTCATTATTCTTTTCTGAGCTACAGTATATTACCTAGCCATGTGGGGTCCGCTAAACAATTCTCATTTATCAGTGCACATTTTGATATGTGGGAAAAGCCAGTTCTGTCTAAAATTGACAATGTGTAAACTGTTCCAGGCTGTGGATTATGGGAAAGCTGAGTGTTCGTTCTGTTGCTGAAATAATAGCTGATAGTTGTTTGACTTACACTTGCTGTAGGATAATAGCTATACATTATCTTATTAAAGTTGTTAAAGCATTTGTGAGGGGCAGAAAAGAGGTTATATGAAATGTTCTACTCTTTAAGTCTTGGATTATCTGAGTGTGGCTGACACGGGTTATGAATTCTTTCTCATTTTACTGAGGAGCAGGGAGGGGGAAGCTGGAGGAAAAAAAAAGCTGAAATGGCTCTAAATTCTGGCCTGCAGAATCATCACCATCCATTTCTGGTGGTTACTTTCTTTAGATAGGGTAATCTAACCTGTCTGGAGGCTATGGACTTCTTCCAGTCATCTGTTGCCTTCCCTATGTAATAAGTAGTATCTCACTTCATCCAGAGACATTGTCAGAGTCCTGGCTTCTGTAAAATAGCCTCTGGAGACACCCTGTTTTCTCAGCAGTTTGTGTGGAAAAACATGTTTTTCCTGTCCTGAAAAACAATTTAAATTTTACATCTTTTCCCCTATTCTGCAATGAAATTTTTTTTTTGGGGGGGGCTGAAACAAAAGTAAGCATTGTAGAACTGAACAAAACCTGGCCAGGGTAACTAGGGTAATTTACTCCAAACCAGCAGACAGATAGAGACCTGTCTAGGACCGGCTGGAAATGGGAAGGATCTGGGGTTGAACAGTGGGGAATGCTTTCCTTTGGACCATAGACCCTTCTTCCCAAGTCCCTATGGCTGGGGTGGCTGCCAGCACTGAGATGGGCTTATTGTCAAGCCAGGTCCTCTTAGGACTGGAATCAGCCATGCACAGCTGGAGCTTTTCCAGGCATTCCCTTTTAGTTGCTGCTTTTTATGCAGGACTCTCAGATTCCTGTTGTTACCATAATGTTGAAATTTATTTCTTTTTTCCAGAAAAACTTCACCTGACCACGTCCCAGGGGATGCTGAAGGAGCTGGAAGCAGAGTTAGGCTGCAGGAAGGACGTGCCTCTGGCTCACTGAATGGCAAGTTGGTCAACTGAGAGGATAAAATTGCACCAGATCGGTGTAAAGGTTATCAGTGACATTGACGTTATCATTCTGTACTTTTTCTTGAGTGAGGAGAGGTTGAATGCCTTAGAAATGCTCAGAAAATATGGGAAATTGCTAAAAAATAAAGATATGGGCCTCCTGTAGGCTTTGATCTTCCTTTGGCATGAGTTTTCCCAGTCCCATTCCTCCTGTGCCCTTGTACTCATGCACACATGCCCACCCACAGGCTTGTGAGTGCTTTAATTCATAGTGCCAGCTCCATCTCTTAGTGAGCAGCAAAAAAATCATTACTCTTGTTGGAGGGGAAAGGAAGGGAGAAATCATTTTGGTTGGGTTTGGAGGTGTCTGTTGGGGGTTTATGTGCTTTTTGTGGTGGAGGTGGCCTGTGGCCAAGCACTTGTACCTTTACAAGTAGCAATACCCAGGCTTGTATCCCCATATAAAGCCTATTACACTGAATCTATTCCCAGATTCATTCTTCCCAGATGTTCCCATCTTTGGAGTGATATATCATCCCAGTGAAGTACTCTTATAATGTATTACACTAATACATTGTTCGAAGGACACCACTGATGATAAATTTCTTAAATGATGGTGCTGTCTGGGGATAATGACTCTAAGAGCAAATGCAAGGTAATGTAGTGATTTTTTTTTTTTTTAAACTGGATTCCAGAAAGAATATGGAGCCATCTCACAGCCATTTTCATATGGGGGGAATGTTTAAATATGCAATATTTCAAGCACTATTTAACAAGCACTTGAACAATAGCAGCATTAATGATAAAGGTTCTACATTTAAAACCAGTCCCTTTATTCTGTTGTCTTTTAGCTGCATTTTAGATGAAGTTTTGTCAGGTTCTGTTGTTAAACCCTTACTTCAGAGTGTTTTAAGATTAGTTCTTTTTTTTTTTTCATTTTTAATGATCACTTAAAAAGCACACCTAATTCTCATTGCGAACAGGGTACCGTCTTTCCTACGGCTTTATTTTTAATTTTTCACTCTTGTCTTTCCACAGGCCAAATTTTTAGGATGTTTGTTCATATGATCAGAGCCAGGAAGATTTTATTAATTGGCAAGCTTAAAGGTTACAGTATCCTTGCTATTGCAGAGGAATTGCCAGACGATGGCAAAATTTTTGCATGTGCAGAAGCGCCGTATCTCGGAGTGAACAGCCAGGAAGCACTTGATTATTCTTCAGATGGCAAAAAGATAAGCATGCGAGTGGGACCAGTGGCAGACACCTTGGAGGTAAAGTCAGTTTGGAAGGGGAGTTGGGGAGCTCTTGTGCAGAGCACATTGAAGCATTTCGGGTGGGTTCTGTTTCCTGCACTCAAAAAGCTGGGTGGTGGCCCTGGTTTGCTTGCAAATATGTGAACACATGGTTGCACTGAGGTTATTCTTTATTCACAGTGTAGGATGGGACAGCTCTATCATACAGGATAGGTGTTTTTTTTTTCTTTTTAACTAAAATCCTGCAGCTTTTTGATCAGAGGAATAACAAGCTCTCAATGTAGGTCAATGGGCTTCAATGGCAGCCTTACTTGATGTCAGTTGTTTCGGATCTCAAATTCCAGATACAACAAACAGGAAGAGTGTATCTGTACCCTGATGAGCCAGCTCTGGATAAAGACAGCTTGCTCCCAATGTTCACAAGAATCAGGAAAGTCTTGGAGAAGTTTCTAATTCAGCCACAACCTCTCATTATTTTCCCCCACTGCAAACTCTGTGGGAAATTAAACCCCAATTTCTCACTTCCAGAGCAATGTCATGAGCTTAACACAAATAAGGCATTAGCTGTATTTGTTTCATTCTGACTAGTGGCTTTGTACCAAGACAGAGAAAAGCTTATGATTGCCAGCAACTCACCTTTAATTCCCGTTTGTGGGATCTCCAGGACACTGCTGCAGGTCCAGCATGTGATCAGGTGATGCCCATGCCAGGTTCATTAAATAGCCTTTCTATTACTAATACAAACCAATCTGATCTGATTCTATTTTCAATCTGGATGTGTCAGTGTGAGCTTGATTGTAACTTTATTTGCATTAACAGGTACCATATTTATTTCTAAAATGAAAAGACCAGGAGCTTTCTGGCCTTTGGCTTTCATGACCTCCAAGTTTGATAAGAAAGAAACAAAGAGCTTTGCCAAGTATATGAATAAACGAAATGTTACAGATCACCTGCAATGTGCAGCATTTAAAATCCCAGCTCCCTGCAGTGAGTGTGAAATTAATTGAATTGCTGTTGCTCTCTAGTGCCCATTCTGTGCAACTGACTTACTGTGACTGAATTAAAATATCTAGAGGCAGGCAGAATACATGCTGTGTAGAGATTAAAGAAGGGAGCAAAGACATGAAAATTAAATCCTTAAAACAGAATGTTGCAATTGATTTTATATCGTCCAATTGCAACATGAAGGCACATCCTGACCCTGGTTCTGCAGGTGCTCAGGACTTCAAATACCTCTCAGAGCTGTTGGGAACAGAGATGCTTGTGTTTGACAGGAGAGAGATCCCAGCATGGGGACACCCCTTTGTGCAGGATTTCTGCACTGGGCTCTGAACTTTTTTTGCTCAGTGTGGCAGATGTTTTGTCACTGGTATCAGGACAATGAGGATTGTCCTACAGGTTTAATCCACAATGGCTGTAAATGCTGAAGCAATGAATGTGGTGGCCTCTCTGGTGCCTTGGCATTCTGGGCTTTTCGAGGTTTGCCTGGTTGGAGTTGAGCAGCCATGGGGGAACACACTTGGATGTGCAGAAGAGGCTCAGGCTGTGAACAGTGTGCTGCCTTTTCCCTCCCAGATGACTGGTTTAGGTTGGAGACACAGCAGGCTTCCTCTCCTGTCCTGTGGACATGCTGAAAGGCAGGAGGACAAGGCAATCACAGACGGGAGGTGGATGAGGGATGGCACTCACAGCTCAGCTTCATGGAGGAGCTGGAAAACAACATTTCTATCCCCTGTGGTCTGCAGGGAGGCTGGTCTAGAGCAGAGCTGGCTAATGTTTGTTGAAAAGCACAATGAGAATCTGAAGAGCTGGAACAAGCTCTGGTAAGGGGATTGTCTCTGTTGCCTGTGGTGTCTGCAGCCCAAGGTCTCATTCTTGTCCCTTTGGAGAAATTAGAGGGCAGAGGTGGTCACCCACCTCTTGCTCTTTGGAGGTGTCTGATGCAGCTTTCTTGCTGTGGTGATGATGGCTGAGTTTTGCTTCCGATCTGAGTGCAACAGGGCAGGATCTTTGCATATCTGCTGCTCTTCAAATTTTCACAATGTTAAGGCAGCACTTCAGTCCACAGCAGCACCTTGACCAGGCTCTCTGAAGATGAAGAACACCTCTCTTGATGTTCCTTTGTGTTATCCCACAGCGTTGGAGGAGTCAGCTAGTTCCCCTGCCTCCTGTCCCAAGTCACAGCCAGCTGCAAAATATCTGAGATTTTGACCTGTCAAGGAATGCTAAGTATCAGAAAGGAGCCACATAACTCAAGTAGACAGTGGGGTTCATTTGGCACCTGAGAGCACAATGATAAAAACCCACCTTTCCCACATATGAGGGATAGACACTGCTGAGCTAGGTGAGGTCTCCACCAAAGCATGCATCTCACATACACGATGGCACAAACCTCTGTGCCCGAGGGCCTCAATAATTTTTACATAATATTTTGAAATATGCACTAAGGGGAAGCCTTTCCTTGGGTTCAGTCTCAGGTACTGGTGCTCTTAGTGGGAATTAGCTACCTTTTCAATGTATGCTGGGCCAGTATTTAAAAACATTTCCCAAAAAGGTCCTTAAGTCTAAACTCTGTTGTGCTGTGCCTGGATAACGTGCCTTGCCATGCATCCACAGCCAGCAAGAGCCTGATCCTTCACAAAGAGCTTCCTTCAATCCCCACTGGACTTTTCCTTGAACAATGGCTGCAGGATTGAATTTGGACAGAATGCAAACTACCAGGAAATTATTCTCATCCATGATTTTGATCCTTCCATTTTAAAATTGAAAATGCTCCACAAAAAATAACGCCGTGTTTGCAGCCGATTCTGCTGATTGCAGGGTGTTGTGTAAGCATGTCGGGGTTTGCTTTCTTCTTTTTTCCCTCCTTTTAGCAGACAGAATAGGTGAAGAGGTTGAGCTGCAGATCTCATTTCTCCTGTTTTGCTGCTTGTGAAGTCTGCCAACAGAATCCACCTTGACAAAGTCAAGGACTCTGCGTTTAATGTTGAACTGAGTGAATAAATTATGCATGAAATTGTGTCGGAGTCTCTAGTGTGCTCTAGAATTGCTCCTTTTGATATGAAAGGTTAATTCAGAAAGGAGTCCAAAATAGCTGGAAATTGTGGGGATAAGTGGATAGTATTCACTGTTGTGAGCTGTTATTACTAGAAATTGCATTCCCTCTCTGGCTTCCCCAGAGATTTCGCCTTGCCGGTGAATATAAACTGTACTCAATAGAATAGCATTTAGGAGTAACAAGAGTGTATGTCCACATACAGTAAAATATTCTAATGGTGTTTTAAAAGGAAGCTGTACTTTTTCATGTATTCTCTGTGCCCTAAGGATGGATTGCTATTACATTTAGGTCAAGAACAAGGCATAGGGAAGGTAATAAGTTTTGAGTACATCTTTATTACAAATATGCTGACTGTATGATCCATATCAAAGGAACTGGGCAGTCATTTTTTTTCTGATTGAGTTTGTTTGTGCCTTATGTTGTCTCTGAGAAAGACTCCAATCAGGTTTTCTCCGAGCTTTGGCAGAATATTCATTCATGTTTTTATTCAGGATGCCCTCTCCCTGGTCTTTTGCTTTATCCATCAGCAGTGCTGCTGTGCCCTTTCTCATGGTCTCTTTTGGTGTATCTCTTCTATGGAATGCAGTGTTAGACTTTTTTTAATCCAAAAGGAAGTTAATGACTCACTGTAATCAAAAGTATTAATTTTAGCCAAGTTTGCTCTGAATTAAAACTCTTATTGCCATCTGTTACCATCTACCATGACTCTGTAGCAAGGAGCAGGGATTGCACTGTAAACACTCAGGAAATTAGTTTCAGCAGGATATTTTGCAGGCAGATTATTTCCTTCTGGATCTCAGCTTTCCTCACAGTTGGAGTCGTCTGGGTTCTGTTTCTCTCCAAGCAAAGGACAATGGAATCTTCAGCTTGCTGTGAGGTCCCAGGCAGGGCCTGGCCCAGACTGTGCTGGGAGGGCAAGGGTTGTCAGTTTTAAGCTCCCTCATCCATATGGGACAGCAGGGACTTGTCCTTTTCATCACTGCACCCATCTTTCCAGTGCCTGGCTCGGCAGTCAGAGCTACGAGTAGAGCAGCTTTTTACCTTTCTGGCTGTCTGGGTTCAGCAGCAGGTGCTGGCAGTGAGGAAACCCTCTCCAGTGTGGGGCCCTGGCCACAGTTACCACCTGTCTGAGTGACCCCTTCTCTGCTAGCCAAGGAGCTCCAAGAAACAGAGGACTTTCTCGTTCCTGTGGCTGTTTTCCTCCTGGTCTAGAGGCAAAGTTGGTTCAAGGAATTTCATGGATTCCTCTTAGAGTTCTGGAACGGTTTCCAGCTGTTTTGAAGCAGCAATTTTGAAGCTGTGGAAACGAGAAGCTCAAATGATGGCAGGTTCCAGTACAAACTCAGGCAGCTCCTTACAGGTGTCAGATACTGGGTATCTAGAAGAAATGAAAGGTGCCCAAGTGACCTTTGTGGTTGGTCATTCAGGACTTGATGAACTGGCAGAAGAGAAATGCCTTAGAAACCATAGCCTTGCACACCCAGGCAGGACAAGGACAAGGCAGGCGTGTGCTGGATACGTATCCAACCCAGGCACCCTCCAGGGATAAAAGCTGTGGAGTTAAAAGGTGGTTTATCTGCATCAGAAGACAGATAAGAAGGAGATAAGCTGTCAGCAGGTAGGCAGTATGGAAGGAGGGTTGAAATGAGAAGTCCAGCTAATATCCAAAGAGCTACACAACTCCATATGGACCTAATGAAGCCAATGCATAAAAGTGAGATTCTTTTTCATTAGGGAGCCATACCACGGAGCAGTAGTAACATATGTTCAGCGATGGCCACATCTGCTTCTGAATGTCTGCCCCCCACCTCCTCCACCCAGGAAGGTTACAAGTCAGAAAGTAGTGATAAGTCATGATAATTACTCGGGTTTGGCTTTGGCTCTTCTCCCTGGGGAATGAGACCTCTAATCTCTCTTCCTGATGGGCTCCTTGACCCAGCTTTCATCTTCTGACACTTCCTGAAGTATCTACATTGGACAGACTGACTGAGATGCAACCTGATAGAAGCTGGTCTTCCACAGTAGCAAAAATGTTCCTGCTGCTTTCCCCCAATACGGCTCAAGAGGGAACCAGGGCAAAATTTTCTTACTGGTCATGAAAAGAAGAGATGAATCCCAGGAAACCAGATGTCCCAGTTTCTGCTACGTTTATTATAAACCAGCATATATGTGGCCTTAAGGTCTTCTTTTATTATAGTGTAGCATCAAAAGGTGTCCTAAATGCAGACTCGTGAATGCTTTTGGCAGAGTTTCTGTGCTATCAAGTATCTGCAGTTAAATGTGACTATCCAAGCTTAATTCCCTCACCACTAACAAGCTCACAATGACACCAATTTGCACGATAGAGGAATTCAGAGCTTCGATGATCCACTTCCCGCTATTTTCTTGCCTGAACCACACACTCCCCACCTCAGAAAGGCTCCTGAAATCTCTGTTTGGGAACCATCAACCTCACTCCCCAGAACAAACCAGTCTTCACATTCTGTTGCCGTTTGTTACTGATGCTTCTGCTGGTACGTCTCAGGGGATCGCTCATCACTCGTTGTGCACAATGTCTCCAAACACAAAAGGGAAATCTGGATGCAAAAAGTTAAAAGTTGTGATAGAAACAGTGAGTTCTGGAAAACATAATTGTTTCTCTTTTCACTTGAAATGCCAAGACATGAAAGCATTTCTGCTTGCTGAGATAGGTGGATGAGCTGTTGTTTCATTGCAACGCACACAGATGCAGTTAAATAGTCCCAGATGGAATCTGAAATATTCCATAGCAGCCTCTTGGGCAGCGAGTGCATTAACTGCCACAGGAGAAGGCTGTAAAGGCTCCCATCTGGTCATCCATCAACACTTTTATACATTATCATCAGCAGCCTGCTTGGAGGGAAGGTGTGCCACATTTCTGAAAATCCAATTAGATGATAGCAGCCAGTTCTCTTTTATCCTCTCTGTTGCTGAGCCATCCAAAGCATTTTTTTAGATTAAAGAAACATCATTTTCCTTCATGAGGTCTGTGCTGCTTTATCTCTATCGTGACCTGTTCTTTTATGTGCTTTATAATTCTATTATTAATTAGGATTTCAACCCTTTTCCTGCTACTGAAGTGGGACTCACTAGTTTGCAATTCCCAGATCTGCCTTATGCCTCTTTTTGTTTTTTTTCCTGGAGTGATATAATTGCCACTCTTCAATTTGTTGATAGTTGCTCTTTTGAGAAGAGATAAGTTACTGTGGCCTGTCAGTGGCAGGGTTT
Source organism: Platyrinchus mystaceus (assembly GCA_035041135.1). NCBI lineage: Eukaryota > Metazoa > Chordata > Aves > Passeriformes > Tyrannidae > Platyrinchus > Platyrinchus mystaceus. The sequence continues at coordinate 4,625,056 of JAWWLV010000024.1, read as the reverse complement.
GATGCCAGTCCTCTCCCTTACCCTGATGGATCAAGTTGCTTTGACTCGAAATATGCAGATGTTTCTGTTGTGACTCTCAACACCTCAAGCTGGGATGAGACATCCTCTTTTATATCCTGATTTTCTTTGAGAAGTTCAGAGATTTGTTGCTGTAGAATTGTTTGCAAAGCATGGAAAACTCCCAAGATCTCCAGAAGTAATCCTAGCAGTGTTACCTTAAAAGAAAAAATTTCCCTCTGGTTTAGGCTTTATGTAAAGGATATTTTAATGGCAAGACTTTAAACTTTCAGGTAAATAATTAGTGTTTTCTCCAACATAATTTTTTTCCAGGCATTACATGCTGAGGACGAGCACTTTGATATAGTCTTTATTGATGCTGATCAAAGGAATGCTGTTCACTACTACAGCTTTGTCATGGATAACCACTTGCTGAGAATGGATGCAGTGATCTGTGTAGAGAATACACTCATGAAAGGACAAGTCTACCTGGAGAATGTATCAGATGAAAATGTACTAGCTGTCAGAAAATTAAATTCAGTGATTAATTCAGATCCTCGTGTTGAGCAGGTTAGTGCAATGCCATTGGTTAAGGTGCCCGTGGTGCTGTATCTATGGATTTTGCAAAGCACTCTTCAAAATGTTTCTTTTGTTGGTGCCATTATCCAGAGGACCTAAAATGAACTCAGATTTTATTGTCATTCACCTCACTTGAGCTCTGGGTATGAGTTTCTATATTCAGGGACAGTCCCTACTCTGTCTACATCTTACAGCGTGTTAAAGGCAAGATAAAAGGGGAGCACTTAAGAGTGAATAATCAGCTCTACAGCACAACCAAGGAACCGCCGCTCTGCTTTAAAGGCTCTGGGGGCTGTAGGGCACCACCAGCACAACAGGAGTCAACAAAGTCCTACTCCAGCAGGAAAGAAAAAAAAAAAAAAAGAAGTAATAGGATGCACAAACAATATGCTGTGGTTTCAGAGGCAAAATTAAACACTTATCCTCCAGGGCTTTTAAAGCAGGTGCTAACCCAGGGCAGCAGCCACCAGCTCACCCTCATGCCATGGCTGCACCGGGGTGGCAGAGGGGCTGCTGTGGTGGTGGGGAAACACCAAGGATGGCTGGATCCCTGTCTGCCCTCCTGCACTGTAAGGCTGGGCTCGTGGTGGGACAGGGCAGGTCTGCCACCTCCCACACTTCCCCCTGCCACAGCTCTCCATGGCACAGAGGTGTGCAGCTCGTGACCAAAGTGTTTTGGTGTCTCATAGGCTAAAGGTCTTCCTCTACCTGCAGGTCAGACACCTCTAAAGGTACCTCCTGTGGTTCTGTTTTTATTCTGTCATCAACAAAACCAATAGACAGTGTTCCAGGAGCATCAGCTTTTGTTTGTAGATGAGGGAAAGATTAATCACAGTTTTCCATGCCCTGAATCTCACTGTTTGCCATTCAGTGCATGTAAATAGCATGTGGGTTCCATAACCGATCTTCTAACACTGTGATATTGGTGTTGATTCTGCAAAACTGAGTGCAGTTTTCCTCATGATGATGCATGTCCTGCACCCTCATCTGTGTGTGAAGGACGGATGTTCTATCCAGTGCTGAAGAACACCAAAGTATTGCTATTGTGGTTTACTGTAATACTGGACTGTCCTCATGACAGCCTTATCCAGGCAGTGGAAACCCAGGAAACTCAGCAGCTGGCACTGCTTTAGAAACTGGACAGATAAAATTGTGGGTTTTTTCTGGCATTTGTGCAGGCAATGAGTTCGAAAGTGAGCAAATAGAAATGCCTGACATATTTGTGTTGGAAGGAAGTTCACGTAAGAATAGGAGTAGGAGAAGAGCTACTGTGGCCTGAGGACTATCCTTCATATCAGTGGAATTTGTGTGACAGAAAGCCAAGTACAAAGCAGCTGAGAACTGTATATGCATTATATTTGCAGGTAATTTTACCTGTGCAGAGTGGACTGAGCGTCATTCGAAGGATCCCTGTATATCCAGATGCAGTGATTGAATCCAAGGTGGGTATTTCCTCTCTGTGAGTACTTCTGGGAAACTTTTGACTCTGCTGAGGACAAGGACAATATAATTTTCAGGGGTTTGGTGGCAAGAACCCAAACACATAGTGCTGTTCATCATGGACTTACCAGCTTAGGGCTTGGCATTTTTTAACCTCACTTGTCCAGGTTACACTAAATGCTGATTCCTTGCAAAGCCTTTTGGATCAGCTGGTCCTGTGATGAATCTCCAAAGTGGCTGTCATGCTGCTTGCTGGGTGTCTGTGCCTGTTGCTCTCCCATCCTTCCCATGCAGGGGAGCGTGGGCAGATGGAACTGGGGCCCAGCTGTAATGAACCCACACAATATTTCTGAAGTAGCTCTTTTTTTGCCCAAAGGCAGCACATGATGCCCTCTTATGCTGTCTGAGCTGAATATTTTCATGGCCTTAGATTTTGCTTGTCCTATGGAAAAGACAGGGATTTTATCTTTCTCCATTTTATGTAGTGGGCATCATCCAGCTGTAATGAAATTCCTATCTGGAATCATAATGGCCTAACTCAGTAAATCCAGACTCAAACATCCTGATTGTTTTGCAGTTTCTGAGTGCTCCCAAAGCTACACCCACTGGTAATTCCTGGCATTTTAAACTCAGTATTTTAAACATCTTGTATTTTCCATTTTGATTCCAGTTATGGGGAAATGATGTATGACAGCTGATCAGATGACAGCTTGGTTTAAGTTATTGGCCGATATCTTTATTTGCGCACCAGCCTTGTGAAGATATTTTGATTGCACTCTGCTTGAGCAAAATCCTGACTTTGGAATCTTGTCCTGTGTCTTCCTGGAGCCAGCTGAGCCTGAGGCAGGATTGGGCCCTGGGGGTAAAATAACTGGAAGACTTAATCAGTCAGCTTCTAAGGCAATGTACCTGATCCATCTCCCTGGGAAGTCAGGTTGGGAAATGCCATTCCCTACTGTCAATGAAGTGGAGTGGTCAGAGCATCTCCCCAAAGCACAGCCCTTCTTCTCCGTTTTCTGGCATTTAATGCTCCTTTTGAGACTAATACTGGCTTGAATTAGTCGCATGTTTTGTATTAATTAGCGGGCCAAGAAGACATAGATCCCTGTTCACACTCCCGCCTTGTTCTCACAGGGAAAGTCCTTCACAGCTCTCACTTCGTGAGCTCTGCCCCTTGTTGTGCAGTGTGTGTGTGTTTTGTTCCAGAAAGAAGTGGTGAGGGATGACGTCTTCTGGGGCTATAACAGGCGGCGCATCCTCGACCGGCTGCGTTTGGACGGCAAGGTGGCCTTTGTCACCGGCGGGGGACAGGGCATCGGGAGAGCCTTTGCTCACGCACTGGGGGAAGCTGGTGCCAAAGTGGCCGTTGTGGATCTGGTCCTTGCCAAGGCAGAGGCGGTGGCGTGTGAGCTCAGCCTCAAAGGTAAGCGTGGGACTGACCTGTCGTGAGCACTGTAATGGGTGGCTTTCCTTCTTCAAACCTGATCTGTTCTCTGCAGTGGAATTACCTTTCATTCAGCTCTGAGGGGGAATATGTTAGAGCAGAAAATGTTCATGCCATGATCACAAGGCTTGTCCTGCCCTGTTGGTGTTATCTCAGCAGTTATCACTATGACATCATCTGCAAGAGTTATTTATCAATATAAACTTAACCAGGGGGAAAATGACCCAAATAAAATTCCTTGCCAAGGGTGTCCAAAGGAAACACAGCAGTGAGCCATGACTGACAGGGACAGAGAAGGGTCACCCCCTGCAAGTGAGATCTGTATAACCAGCACTGGACAAATAGAGATGGTGTTTCTCAGAGTAAATCATGCAGCCCCTCAGGCTTCACTAAGGATGAATGACAAACTCACATACCCCTTCCCTGGCACCTCTTCCATACCTAATGTCTGGACCATGAGCCAAAACACCAAAATAAGGTAGATGTGTTGTCAGTCTGAATCTCTCATTACACCCTCAAATTGAAGCAAAGTCATTTTTAAAACCCTCTTTCAAACATACTCGCAAGGTCAGATATAGGAACAAAACATTAATAGACGTAATAACTAAAATCTCCAAGAAGAGGTAACATCCTCTACAAGCCAATTCTGTTGTAAAAACAGAAAATGTAACATAAAATTGAATTTCCCCTTACAGTCATGATAAACTGCAATTGTAAAGGGGAAAAAGAAAACCGGAAATATAATTTTAATGATAAAAGAAAGGAAGTATTACTCATTTTATAATTCCTTTTGTGAGATTGTCCCTGAGCCTCCTTCAAAGTTCAGTACTTCATTGTCTCTAAGGGTAGAGCTTTACCCAAGAAATTTTCACATTCCCATTTTGGATAAAATCAGCAGTATTTGTTTCCATTCTGACTTCCAAAAGGGATTGGGCCATTAGAAACCGTATCCTCCAGCAAAGCCAGCCCCTGCAGATGTATTTGTATCACCCAGTCTCAGGAAGGGTGAGGAATGGTGCATTTCTGGTTTTGATACCGTCCTGAGCCTCCCCAGGGAACTTCTAAAACAAAATGTCCCTGTCTGCACAATCCCAGCTCTGGTAAGCAGAAGACACTTTACACCAAGCATCAGTGCAATGGTTAAAGCTTTGATCCCAAATAACGAGCTAGAATAGAAAGTGTTCAGTTCCTATTACAAATTCTTGAGTCATCCAGTCCCTCCCCTCCTGAAGCTTGTCATTCCCTTATGCACCAAAGCCATATGGCCTTGGCACAAAGTAGCTTTGCCCTACACGTTAACTTGCCTTTTGGACATCTTTTTCCCCCATGAGATCCTGCATATCAAGCAGAGCTATTCAGATAGAAATGGGCTACTTGACAGAGCCACGAGACTTTGGATGCCAACAGCCTATTGGAAAACTAACTTAACTTGTCTCCAGGGCATTTTTTCAGTAGGAGTTTGATCATCCATCCTTCAATGGCTGCCCTACATCTCTGCTCCTTCAGCAGTGGGTTGCAAGCCCGGAGGAGGTCGGGGGGGATGTTCCAAAATGCAGTCGGAGAGGTCATGAGGCATAGAAAATATTATTGCAGTCTAAAGTAAAGAAAATCTCGCTTCTCACTCTTTACACATCTTTATCCTTTGAGGTCAAATATTATCTATCAACTTGACCAGTGCAGCTGGTCAGGGCACATCCATTCCACCTCATGACGGTTTTTGAGGTTTCAAATTTATTGTCGTTCCCTGTTGGAACAAAACCCAAACTTTGTAATGCTTTTGTGAAAGGGAATTATAACCAAATGCCCGTTTTTGGAAAGGATCTGAAAAGGTCAGGTTTTCAATCTCTTTCTCTCCAGAGGTAACTAGAGAGTCTAGCCTGGACCTCAGAAGCTTTCCCTTTAAAACTTTTGTTGAAATCAATATATTTCCATGAAACATTTTGGCTTCAAAGAAGTAACATGCTCTGTTGGAAATAAATTTTGACAAAAAGGTTCAGCTAGCTTTACTCTGAAAATATTCACATGAGTAAATTGAAGCAATCGTAATATTAATACGTATTTTTTCTGCTATAATAAGGACAAAGGAGCTGTGACTTTTTTTTTTTTCCTTCTAGGGTTGTAGAAATCTCTAAATCAAAGTTGGAAACACAGTGCCCCAAGTCATTTCCATACTGATATTTTTTAAAACATTTTGCTTAGATTGCTTAGAGCTGTTCTGCTTCTTATACCAAGGAGTCCTTTACTGCCTTTTGGGATGGTGCCATCATTTCATGATGAGTTTTAAACATCAGAACCTCTGTGATCTCAGTTTTAGCTCTGTTAGACAGCTCGAGTGTATGTCCCTTGGCTACAGGGGTCTTTGTTTTGAGGTCCTGTGTGAATACCTTTTTCAACAGTTGCTAATGGAACCTGACAGAAGAACCAAAAATGATGAAACATAACCAAAAAATCCTAAGGGTTACCTTCCACTACACACACCTCTGTCTTCAGGGGGAATCGCTGCCTCTACCCTGAGGGAAGAATTAGTCTGATGGGATTTTTAAAATGTGCATTTTCACTGTAAACTATGCAAATGCCCTGTGCAATGTCACTCCTGATCTTCCTGTCTATATGCGACGCGTTACCTCCATTTATACCGTGAGACCAGAGACGGGTCCTGTGGCAGGGGGACGTGTACTTTTCCCCTGCAGAAGGGCACCTCGGGTGGATTTGGCATATGGGTGTCTCTCCAACACGGGGCAACTGGGCTCCTCTCCTGCCTCTCTCATCACAAAACTGCCTCCACAAGCATCACAAAACTAAGCTGGGGGCTGTTGAGAGGCACTGGCTCTGTCATGCATGCAGCAACACGGGCACGTGTTCAGTTTCTTCTCTCTGGTTGTGTCTATAGAGTTGAAGCTATTATTCCACTGTTTATTTATTATTTTTCACAGGCTGTTTGGGGAGACAGTGGAGGGAGAGAAAGTGTTTTTTCCCCCCCCTCTCTCTGAGTGCAGGGACATCAGCTGAATTGATTAAGGTCAAATGTGGGACTCTGGTTTGAAGTGAGTGTGTCTTCACTGCTTCTTCGCTAGACACTCACACGTGGCACCTTTTGTCTTGTTTTTATGAACTATCTTATAAGATGAAGCTATAAATGGGGTGAGAGTTGGAGGGCAGGTGAAGAGTCTCTCTGTTACCATTAGTAACACGCTTGCACCCATTTTGTCTGTAAATTGAGAAAGAAAGATTGCAGCAACTCCCTATGCGTTACAGGTCTTGATAACAATTAGGAGGAGCAACGGGGGCTGTCTGGCTATTCTTATTCTTTCAGCATATTTAGCATAAAAACTGAGATAAAATAAAAGGTCTTATTTTGTGGCAGAACGTGCATTCATTTTTTAGTTGGCTGTATTATTTCTCTGCCATGGAAATCAAGAGGGCTGTGTCATCACTGAAGGTGACAGGAGCTCCCATGGCCCGGGGTGGGGAGCACCCCAGAGCAGCATCACCACAGGAACTGCACTCTGGCAGGCTCCTGAAGGCACTGGAGATGAGGAGGAACATTTCCATCCAAAAACCTCTTTCCTGACATTTTCTTCAAACACCGCTGGGCAATCACTGCTTTGCCTTGTTTTCGTGGAACCCTCCATCTCAAGCTTCATTTTGGGAGACTCTCCTGTTCTCCTAGAATAGATTTAAGCCTTCTTCTAAATGCTTTATCAGAATGATCTGTAAGAGGAACCAATGGGGAACAATTTTCCCCTCTATATAGAAATAAAAAATCTTGCTTTAACAGCTGTAACTTCTTACTTGTGCACTCTTTGCTTGCAGATTGCTGATCCATGGTCCAACCCCAGTGGCGGCCTCCCTCCTGAGTTGAGACCCATTTCACCACTGCCCTTACTGGTGTAGCCTTGTTTGACTTTCTGGATGGGTATAATCCCATTCACATCAGGTGTCTCAGCAGGCTGCTTATGTCGTTTAATAACAAGGGTATATAAAGCTGATTTTTATAATAAATTAAATGAAGTTATTTATGGGTCAGCACTGGTGCAAAAGTCAAGAGCTGAATGTTTTGAGGAAAAAAATCACTATGGCATGTTTAAAATATGGTAAATCTCTTACCTTCCAACTGTGTTATTCTGGCAGCGTGATTTGCAATAAATAATGCCAGGCAATGTGACTGCCATATCTGTGCACCTGCAGGTATTCCCAGTTAGCTCTCCCACCTAAAACTGGTTTGGTTTTGTCTGAGGCCTCCAGCTGTCTGGATGCTGTAGTTCATCCAGAGAGCACTTTTGGGACAAATTAATTTGATTTCTGGAGCACCTCAGGGGGACATGGCATAAAAAAAAAAGAAGCGTCTGCAGAGCTGCTGATGGATGGGAAAGCTGCAGTTGAGGGTTTGGACAGAAGATGGTGCAGTGTTCCAAGCTTCGTCCTGCTGGAGTGGCAGCCTTCGCTCCCACACCTGGGCTTTGGGTTGGTCTCCAACAGGCAAACCTCGCACCACTCAGCAACTTTATCATGACAGTACTGCAGTAACAAACTCATGCTTTGCTACAGTTTGTGCAGCAGTGAATGAAGGTGCAATATATGCGATACATTTACATATAAAAAATACATCTATATGTATATCTATCTCTATGTATGCATTGATAAATAATCATAAAATAGATAGTTTTTTTTCTTTCCCTGTGAATTCCTGTACTGACTCCATTGCTCTTATGTTAACACAGGGATTAAAAGCCTTGCCCTGGCAGTGGATGTGAGCAAGCCCAAGGATGTGCAGAGGATGGTGGATGCGATCGTGGCTCGCTGGGGCACCGTTCACATCGCGTGCAACAACGCAGGAATCAATCTGAACTCTGCAAGTGAAGAGACTTCCCTAGAGGAATGGGACAAAACTTTCAATGTTAATTTGCGAGGATTATTTTTGTGCTGCCAAGTAAGTGTGAAATGCTGCACTGATTTGTTTTGCAAATGGGTAATAGTTTTCTAAGTACTTACTTTATCAAGACTTAATAACACTTCATTACTAATTATCCTAATAAAATTGGTCCTAGTTTGGGTGGAGTTAACGAAAGACTTGTAGATTTCAATTAACAGATTTTGGTCAATATTTTCAAAAGCAGGTGGTACTTACTGGCTGCCCAAACCCAGGTATTTGAGAATGGCCAAAATTTTTTGAAGGGTCATTATCTGAGGAATCCTGAAAAACAAAAAGCTTTATGGGGGCAGTCCCAAAATTTGCGACTATTTTGAAAAAATATTGCCAAGAGTGAAGAGGTGTGAAATGGCAAGGGGATTTTTCCTGCATCAGCCATTTTTATACCAAGTTTTTATATCAAGTGCTTAAAAAAAAATGTGTTAGCACATCAACTCTTCTGAAAAGTGAAGACTAATTTATTATCATGTCATTATTAGCACAATCACAGAAAGGGTCACTGGTCTTTCCTTTAATTCCTGTCACAGGCTGCAGGCCGCATTATGCTGAATCAAGGATATGGGAAGATAATTAACACAGCATCTATGGCAAGTTTAATAGGTGAGTGATGAGAGCTAACAGTTGTGCTTCAGAATCCATATTTTAATTACTACCGATGCTATTTGAATCAATTAAACCTGTATTGGGAAGGAGTAAATCACTGACATTTCGTATTAGAGGAAATGTACTACAAAATTTTTATTGATATCATTTTTCAGCATTTATCTGTCCTCAATGTTTTAGAGCACTTATTACTTTCTATGGAAGAGGTGGAGTCACCTTCTCTGACTCCACTGCATGGATGGCATGGGAATGGTGCTGTTGCCCTCCCCATTGTTCCAGGAAAACTCCTTGCAGTGCAGGCAGCTGAGCCCCCAAGGTGTTTAAAAGCCACCCAAAAGATTTTGGGCCAGTTTTTGCCCCAGTACCTGCGGGTTTTATAACACTGCTGTACCAACAGGTGCCTGCACCAACGCTGCTGAATCAGCAATGTCATCAAAAGCGCCAATAAACCATTGTAACATATGGAATGAAATCCCTACTGCTGAGCTAATCTGGAAGGCAGTTACATGCTGGTGAGCTGAAGCCCATGTAACAAAAATTGATCAATTACACAAATTAAGCATAGCCCTTTAGGAATTTATTTTATTGGTCTGGACATCTGTTGCAGTATTGTCCAAATCCAAAAATCAAATGGTGCCTTGGGTTGCCAAGTTAGGCAAGAAAATCTAGTAGCTATAAAAGTACAACTGAAAACCCCTGTATTAATATCATGTCCATCTGCTGAATGTTACATAAGTATGCAGTCTTTTTATTTTCCTTTGGAATAATGTTTATTTTTACTGTGCCCAGTTTGACATTCTATGACATTCTGCTCAGTTTATTGCACAGTAACTTTAAATGTTTCTTCAAAAATCCATTTACAGTGTTGTTGTTAATATTTTTTCAAGTGTCTTTACCAGCTGTTTTACTTTGCCTAAACACAGGCACCATCCCTCTGCCCCAGCTTTGTAAAGTTACAAAATCCCACAAAGAAAGGTAGTTTTTAAAAGAATGTAAGGCTTTAAATTTCAAATACACCAGGCTTTCCTGCTCTGCACTGTGCAGTTGGGCTCTGGTCTGTGCTTGGCTGTCACCATCCACATCACTATCACCAAGCAAAATTTCTTGGGAGGTATTCCACCCTGGAGAAAGTTAGGAAGCTCTGGGAATTGGCACCAACCGGGGATCTGCGGGTTTGGCACACTGCTCCCAGTCTCACTGCAGCCCAGCAATGGTCTCCACTGCTTAAGGAGAGGTGTTTTCCAACCTTTCCATCGGGCCTTGGCACAGCTCTGCTGAGCTGGGAGGTGATGCCATTCCACCACTGCATCCATCCCAGCCCCACTTTGGGGCTGCACCTCCTTGGCTGGTGAGCCAAGCCCAGAGATTCACCTGGGGGTCACGTTTGAGGGAGTACTGGTCTGGAACAGGAATGAATGTTGGAAAGCAGCCCTGAGGCAGCCTGGAAGGGTCATCTCAAGATGCATTGAAATGTCAGTAAAAGTTAATGTGTGCTTGGCCAAAAGTTAAGAGATGAAGAGATGTGTTTACCTTCTGAACCTGTTTGAATCTTGGCATTGAAAAAATCTAGTAGTTATGAAACTACAACTGAAAACCACGATGTTCATATCATGTCCATCTGCTGAATGTTAAATAAATATGTTGGTTGGTTGGTTATTTAAGTATGTTGGCCAACTGGCATAGTATGAAATGTTTCTAGAAATAGTTAGGGGATATTTTTTTTGTTGTTGTTGTAGGTTGAGTCCTTCCTCAGAGACACAGGAAAATGAGGAGACACTTAGCAGGATAGGGAGGTTTTTGTTTGTGATTTTTTTTCCAGATTCACTGCTCAGAATCAGTTTTAATTAATTGAAGATAAGCTGCATACATTTTGCATATGTGCATTTTGATGCTGGTATTTCACTGGAATTACTCCAGACGTACGCTCCAGCAGCGGCGGCTCGGCGGTTCACACAGGTGTAACTCAGAGCTGGAATTTTTACAGTGAATATCTTTAGTGGTAAGTGGTCTGCTCTGCTCTGCTCTGTCTGTGTGCACCTCTCATTAGCATTATGTGGCTGCTTCAAGGTCGGCCCAGAAGCCTGATGCACTGAACAAGGTTGCAAGACCAGAGCGTCAGGTTGTTGTGGTTTACACCCCACAGCCCTTTGCTTGCTCCCCCACTGGGATGGGGGAGATAATCTGGGAAAAGAGGTAAAACCTGTGGGTTGAGATAAAGATGGTCTATTAGGACAGAGAAGGAAGGGAAAATAATAATAATAAGGATAAAAGAATACACAAAACAGGTGATGCACAATGCAGTTTCTCACTGACCAATGCCCAGTGAGTCTCCCCAGCCAGCTCCTCCTAGTTTTGTTGTTCAGCATGTTGCCATATGATCTGGAATATCCCTCTGGCCAGTTGGAGTCAGTCATCCTGGCTGTGTCCCCTCCCAGCTTCTTGTACCTGCCCCAACCTCCTCTCTAGCAGGGCAGCACAAGAACTGAGAAGGCCTTGATTTAGAGCAACAATTAAACCATCAGTATCTTTATCAACATTATTCCCACCCTAAATCCAAAAATCTGTAGCAGCTACTTGGAAGAAGAATAATTCTATCCCAACCCAAACCAGGACACAGGTGTTTAAAACGTAATGCAGCTGATGTTGGCAGAATTTTGTCTGCTTCCTCTTATCATCTCAGTCTTGAACAGGAGTGAGTGTCCCAGAAGCCATAACAATTCAGATTTTTTTTGGTGACACTGCTGGAGGCATAGCTTCATTCACAAGCTATAGCCCTGTTTTGTATGAGTTTGAAGGGTTGCAGATTTGCTCTTCTGTCTGTAAGAGACCACTGCAGGTGAGGGGAGAGGAGGTGGTGAGGGGTGCTGAGCTGCAGAAAGCCCATCCTGTGTCAGAGCCTTGCAGCACCTGTTGGCTTCTTCTTGAGCCTTTCCAATAGAGAGGGGCCAAGTGTCTCAGGAGATAACTCCTGGAGTCACCTTGCTTAGATATTCTTATAAAGACAAAAGCATTTACAAGGAAGGACTCTTGAAAATCCTGTATCAGCACCCACCCCAAATCAGAAGCTGATTCTCATAGCTTGCAGCAACTTGTTCTCACCCACATGCAGAGCTGGTGCCAGAACTCCCATCCTCTCAGCAAACACCAAATGATTTATCACAGAGAGACATGTTTGGAAAGTTTAGCAAAGAACTGCTTTTGGGAGGTTACGAGGTTAACTACCGAAGTTGTATGTAACTTGGAGCTGGTGCATGGCAATTAATCAAGAAATTACGTTCCACATCTTTTTGAGAGCCCCCACATCGTGCTGCGTCGGTGGGGGGGGGGCAACAGGCACACACAGGGGGCAAAGCAGTTCTGCTGGTCAAAATGCAAAGTGTTTCATACTGAACAAAAAAGGAACACAGAATAAATGATGGCAGAGGAGGGCCATGATGTGTAATGCTCTTTGTAGCAAGGAAAGGGCCACTGAATTCTGAGCAAACCTTCAGCACATGCAGAAAAAAAGAGAAATACTAAATATTGCTCCCATCACATGTGTGCTGTAAATCTATTCACAAACATCTATGTTCAAGACAAAGGTCCTTGTTCACACACTCAGTAATTTGCAGCAGAGCTTTGGGCTCCTTCAGAGTTCAGATAACTCAGTTATCATCTTCTTTCCACCCTTTACATTGACATATGCAAACCCAATAGTTTTAGTCAATAAAAGCAGTAGTAGGTGTGTTGGGATTCCATGGATGGGAGTGATCTAGAGCTGATGCATCAACTTAATTTATTAAGACCAATTTAATGCCATCTACCAGTGCTGTTTGTGTGTTTTTATGCTGTGAGTTGGGGTTTGCCTGCTGAATCTTACACAATCCCAGTGATTCCCTTTTTTCCAGGGTTCAGTGTTATCTAACCCCACAGGCTGGAATTGCCTGCCTTTGTGACTACTGATTTTTAGCCCTTCTTTTCCCCACTCTCCCTCCATGAGAGTCAGTGACTCAGTGACACTCAGCACTGATATGGAGCTAACTATGGATTGGTGCTTTGCACTTGATTTATTTAATGAAGTCCTTACGGCAGCCAGAAAAGTCCAAGGAGAGACACTTTGTGAGTGTAAATCCCAACAGCTGGGCTGACTTGGTTTGACTCCCATGGGTTTAAAGCACTTTACACCCACAGGGGATTTGTCCTTAAGTAGCTTTCACGGAGCTGGTGAGGGGCAGAGCCAGCGAGCACACAGCACTAACAACCTTGAACATTGTAATTAGCAAGCCGATCATCTTCTGTCTCTGACTGACATGTGACATCTCTGAAACATTTTCAAAAGCTTCAGATTTTGAAAGTGGTGGGTGTTCTGAATTTTTGGGATGCACCTGTGATCACATCCACACAAACACCAGTTAGATAATGTGATGTATTTGCTTCAGACTATGGATAATTTAAAAATTAGGGAGAATAATTTGTTCCGAGAAGTTATATATAATATGTTATATAAAATCTATTATGCATTTATATCATATTATATCATATAATGTCATATCAAACAATTTAATATGTTGCATTACATTATATCATACCACACAATGTATTATATATAAATAATAAATAATATTTAAATATTATAACACATATTGTATTATTAATGATATATTATCATTATACTATATTAGTATTATAGTGCACAAGTATATAAACACATTTATGTGTATAATATATGAATGTGCATGTGTATGACTATTTATCTTTCTTGGGATTAGATATTGCATATCTACGTTTAATACATTGGGTTTGGCTTTGCCCAAATATGGGACCTTTTAAATTTCTTTATTTATTTTTATTTTCGCCATTTTTTTCCCAGCAGCCAAGCTACCGAGGAACAAATGCCAGATAGTTCATCTCAATACAGGGAATTGTCCATGCAGTGCCTGAGCTGTCTTAATTTGGGAAGAATGAGTAATTTTCTCTTTCTGAACCCCTTGCAGTCCCACACCCACAGAAGCAGTTGGCTTACAACGTCTCCAAAGCCGGGGTCGTAAAACTAACACAGACATTGGGAACCGAGTGGGTCGACAGAGGAGTAAAAGTCAACTGCATTTCCCCGTAAGTAAAACATAGTCTCATTCTGAAGCTACAAAGGGAATGAAATGTTCCACAAAGCTCATATGAACACTATCTCAGCAAATAAAGTTTCTAATTAGCAGGTGGATTGCATCCCTTTTTATGTTGTCTTTTCCTTAACAAAGGTTTAAATACTTAGAACCAAACCTGCTCGGTTGCTGTGTATACTCAGGGATTTAAGGAGAGGTTTTAGCATTTGATAATAGGTTTTCCAATAATGTGAAGGGTAGTTCTTAGCATTTCTCTTCTAGATGAAATATTTCCTTAGTCTGTCCAAGCCTTCTGCGGTTAAAGAAAAGGTTTTTGACACTTAATAGACAATACTTCTTTCCCCTTTTCACTTGAGGCAAATATATAGGCGCTTTAAAAGCTACATTGTGTTGCTGTAATTGAGCTACTGTTCAGCTCTGACAATCACAGGAGGCCAGGTGTAGTTTTGTAAATATATATGTATTTATTACAAATTAAATTTTCCTTATTTTTAGAGACTTCAAGCTCTATGTTTTATGGTATTTATTCGCAAAGGAAAGTTTTCTTACTAGATATACTTCATCTCTTCCTGTTTCTCACACACATACCCAACCCAGTAATTTTATTAAACAATTAATAGTGCATGATAGTGCTGAGCAGAAACCCAAGTGGGTAGCTTTAATTGGAAGCGGTCAAATTCCGTAGACCATTGAAGTCAATCAGAGTAAGTAAGAAGGGCAGGATTTTAACCCAGGAGTTAAATTGTAATAATGAAGATAATAATGTACATCAAATTAGGGAAAACAAGTTACATATTTTAATCCACAAAGTGGAGTAAAAAAAAAAATAAAAAAATCACAGAGCTCAATGGCAAGTGCCTCTGTTTTTACTGCTGGTCTGCTCTCCCCTCGCTTGTGCTAGCTGTCTTCCTTATGATTATTTATTACTAATTATACCAGTGACTCCAGCCATCACTCCATGTGATCCACAGATTCTTTCAACAGCATCTTACTTCCTAATGGGATTTTCCCCATGCCAATGCTAGCAGCATTGTTATAGTGTTCCCACAGCTAGCGTTAGTGAATTTACACTGGCTTTCGGGAGCCGGGGGAGATGAAGGGAATTAGGGAAGCTCAGCAGGACCTGGCAGGAGTTGTGTCTGAAAACACACAGGTAATCTGTACCAACGGAAGTGGGATAGTAGAGCCACATTCACAGAAATTAAAGATGAGAAGGCTCTTAGAGGAGGAATTACCCATTTCGAGGGGGCTTACATAAACTAAAAAAATAGACACCAAATTATCAAAATGCCTTGTTTTGTACAATTTGGGAGCATACACTCATACTTGAAGAAGTCATGTCCCTGGAGGCAGTTGTGAGAGCATGGAGAAAAAATAGTCATGTTTCTCTTTCTACTTTTCAAGCCAAAACAGGGTTGCATTTTGATCAGCCCTACCTGCCTTAAACTCCAGCTCTGAGCTCAAAATCCTATAACACGAAGGGGTGTTTCTTTGTGGAGGAATAGCCAGGAAGGGCACACAGAGGACAAATGTTTTGCTGACTTTGAGGTCCCTTACTCTGTACAGAGCAATTTCCCCTAATGCAGCTGGGAACCCGGACTGATCCACTCCAGAGCTGGACAGTTTTCCTCCTGGCAATTCAAAGCTCTGGTTGAGCCCCTTGTGACTGGGCTGTCCTGGGGAGCTCTGAGCAGCGTTCAGAGGAAGGAGCCTGTAGTGGTTCATAGAGCTCGGATGCCTCATCACCATAAGCATCACCATTCATGTTTCAGAGTGAATAACTACTCATGTTTACCTTTCTGTCCCTGTGAGATGTGAAACTGCATTTCAGTGCAGATTTGGACCCATTCCCAGAACTGTGGACCCCACCAGGATCATTGTCTCTTGACATGACTCACCAAGACACAGGGACATCTTCAACCCACTTGATCTGACTACCCAGTGCTGGGCAGGAGCCACAGGTAACAGCACTTGTGTCAATGCCATTGTAGTTGAAACATCTTCCAAAACCACAAGTCTTGCTGAACATGGATGTCCAACCTAGCACATAGTCATTTTATAACAGGAGAGGATTTCGAGGAGTGTGCAGAGCACAGATGTAGATATAGGGCATGATGGTACCCCAAGATCATCTCTGGATAAGTAAAATATCTGTGTTCTTAAGTACTTTGCCCCTCCCACTTACGGTTGCATTAATGCTTCAAGGCACTCCGATCGTGTCTCTGTCTGAAGGTCCAAATGCTCCAGTCTGGCCTTAGACATTATTTCACCATTCAAACCTTCTGGCCTTTTACCCCTATTCCTATCTGGTCGCTTTTTATCAACTTAATTTCTTAATGAGTGCATAAAACTTATGCAGAGCAATGCATAAAAGTTAGCAATGCATAAAATGTTATGGCAGAGTTCTTAGGATGATTTATTGCATTTATGAAATTGAAGATTCTGGCTTCTCCTGCTGGCCAAGCAGGCCTGGGGAGAAGGTGGCTGAGACACCCTGGATGTTTTGGCTGACTTATCCTGTTGCTATCGTGGAAACTGTGCTCAGCCCTTCTGCCCATCCAGTGCCATTGCCTGTAACCTACTGAACAGCTGATGCCAACAAAATTAGTAAGGTGCTGGAATCTTCCTGGAAAGGGAGTCAGGCTGCAGAGGGGACGTGGCTGTGAATAGGGACCTTTACAGAGTACTGACTGGTGGCTGATGCTCAGTTGCCCCCATGTGTTTTGGTGTCCCAGTGTGAAGTGTGTTGAGTGTGATGGAGGAGGGGACTTCGGAGGGTGTCTGGTTTTTGGCACATGCAGCATTGGAACACTTAATTTTTCAGCCATTACCCTGAATCAGTGTCTATTTTTTGTGGCTAATTGCTGCTTATTTCTTGATTTGCAAGACATGCCATAATGTGATGACCTTCCAGATGGGCAGCTGGAAGTTGATTTTGAGGTAAACTTTCAGCCAGGCCAGCTTGTTGGGGACCCAGTGAAACTCAGCAGTCCTGAGGGATGAACCATGTTCCCCACTGATGGGCTGCAGGGATTTGTGTTTGAGGTGCCATGGGCAAAGGGGGTTTGTGTGCCCTGTGTCCTGCCCTGCTCCTCTGGGGCAGCAGGAAGGCAGCTGCGTGGTGCTGTAGCATGGTGGGTATGCGCAGTCAGAAAACAGGTAGGGCAGGGTCACTGCAGGTTTTGGGTACACCTCGTCAGGGGGAGAGGCGAGGCAGAGCTGGCAGGAGAAGGAGCACCCCAGCATCACCTGAAGGCATCCCAATTAAGCAGCATTACTATCCCCATTAAGCAGCAGTCGTTGCTGGTAAGTATCTCTGGACTTAAATCTTAATTCCTTGGGAGATGTCCCAATTAAGTGGATCTTGTGATTAAACACTTCCTGATTAAGTGGAGTGTACTTAACTCATTCAAATTAATAACTCATCTGAAAGAAATCAAGTTACACACAGATGGAATCTTTTTTTGCTCTCATTTGGGGATTGAGTGCACGTAACAATTCCAGTTAAGTATCTGGTAAGTGATATTTTTCCTAATGTGTCTCTCGAAGTGGAAATGTTTTAGGCAATTGTTTTTTTTTTTTTTCCTTTTTGTGGTCTTTTTTTCTCCTAATGTCTCAAATTGTCCTGTGTATCAATAATGAAATATTGATGCTCATATCTAACGTTAAGGAACCAGCAGTTTGATATTACATTGACGTGCAACAGAAAGTACTGATAGGCTCAGCACTGCATACGAGATGAGGTAGGGAATTAATGCATTGGCAGTTGTCTTTGCTGGAACTGGTTAGAAGCCAACTAAAATCTGCCTAAAAGGGTTCGACAACATTAAATTGCCCAACTTGGCACCAAAGCCTTCCCAGAAGATGTGTAGTATCAATGACATGCCTAATATTTATAGTGCCATCAGTATGTGTGTTTGCAACTTTTAAGTTTTGCGCTATACTTTTTTCTCATTTCTATAATAATAATTTGTAGTGAAGTTTGATTACACATCTAAATTTTTGCTACTTGAAGTGAACATAAAGGAAGGTCCAGCGACAGCCCCAGTGCAGCAACTCACAGGCTGCAGTGATCAGAACCAAAGATCATTTTTCTGAACAGATTGAAAAATGTCCTCTTTTTAGCAAAATCTGTTGTGCTGGAGGACTGTGTGTCTTACTCCCTAATCTACATTCCCTTGGGGTTAAAATATATCTGTAAATGAAAAAAAAAACAACCCAAAATCATATGGATCTTATTCTGGTCTCTGATACTGTAAAGCCAGAATGATGATGATGGGGATGGTTTTGTAAACACTGTGAGAGGCACGTATGGAAAAGGAGTCCAATATATTTCATGTCTGCTGCTCAAAGCACGTTTCTCTCTGAAGAAAACCAGTTCTCAAGGAGTTTGGAAAACCAAAGAGGGAGAGCAGGAGGCTGTGCTAGAAGGAAATAAGTCCAGAGTTCTATACTGGAATGTGCTTGATCTTGTTTCGTTGCCAGAACTTAAACAAGCTGCATTGCTCCATGTTTCTGAACTGTTCTGCTCTTTATTGACAATTACAATAAAAAATAAAGCTGATATTTAAATCCTGCCTGATCAGTGCAAACAGAAATGTTTGGGGGAAAATCTGAATTAGTTCCACTTCGTAACAGAGTAAATAGAGGATTTCAGCCTCCATTTAAAACAAAAGGTAAATCTCATACCCAGAATCCAGTCTGTCTCAAAAAATTATTTCCTTGGAAGTCTAAATTGGGATGCCAATGAAGTTTCAGAACAAAACGGGTATTTTTATACTTTGTTCATTTCATATTTATCACTAGCTTGTTTGCTAATTTTCATTTGCAAGAGGCAATTCTTCCAGCTAACTGGCTGCCTCAATGGGCCACTGATTTCTTTGAAGTGACAGTCTGTAAATATGCATAAAAAAGAGATGCAATTAGCGTGTGTGTGGTTCAGTGCAGCCTGATTTCATTGGCAAGTTTACCCACAGTGTTGATAAGCTACATTATCTAGAAAATTGGCCGCTGAAAAACAGCACCTCTGATTGCCAGCAAAGGTTCCAGATAACAGGGTGCTGAAGAGAAATATAATTGAGGTTGAATATGTTAACCAAGGTGTCACATGCTCCTTAGAAGCGCTAATTTATCAGCATGTTGGAATTTTTATTAACATTTGGAATGCATTTCTACCACACTAATGAAGTGGAATTGGCAGTTCAGGTTTTAGTTATTGTCATTTCTGAGAAGTTAAATGTAATTTCTCGTTAGACACAGTTATGTAAATATATTTGTTCAGGGGCTGAAAAAATTATACATTTTGCAAAATACAAATATGTTGTTAAGGAGGAGTATGACAAATCAGTCGCAGTTAAAGTCATAAAAGCCAGCCAAATGTTCGCCCTGCATTGTGCTTCCTGCAGCATCACTCATTTTTAGGGCACCTGAAAAAAATGAGCTTAGCAGAGTTTTAATATGTGGTGGAGTCACTCACTGATGTAAAAGAGGCAAAACAGGTAAATCAGTGTGATTTGTTGGGGTGTTGGTTTAAGGGGGATCGTGTTGTTTGTGCTGTGCTTATCTCTGCCTCTCCTTTTTTGTGTGGAGAGGGTCTGGTGCCCGGAAGGGTGCTGGCTTTTGTTTCCCTCATTTTTTGACATATGGGAAGTTGGTCTGTTTTCAGTTTCTGGGCTGTGCACAAACGCTGTGTGACGTTACGCTGCGGAGTGAAGAGAAGAGAGGTTGGTAGAGGGACAACAGTTCACAAGAGCCTCAACAGACCTGACTCAAGACGCTTTCGGTTCCAATGCCATGTTTGTTTTCTAGAAAAAAGTAACAAACTGGTGACCTAAAAGTAAGGGGCTTCTGCTATTAGCTAAGCAGAGAGTATGTGTGTATTTACTTTAAAGGGAACCTCTAAGCTGCCCGTCAGCAGTGAAAGGCAATGCTAGGAAAAGAAGCACTATGGAAGTTTGCATCATGACTTTTAGCAGAGGCAGAGCAGGTCCCATGTGCTCATCTCATCTCCTTTGTGTTATTCCACGGTTTTCCTTCTGAATTACCGTCTCAAACACCTATAAGTGCTGCCTTTTCTTCTTCCTAAACTCTTGGTGCGTGTGCTCATTGCAGGGGCATCGTGGACACTCCGCTCATCCGCTCCAAGGAGCTGCGGCCGCTGGTTCAGCGCTGGATGGGCGACATTCCCGCCGGGAGGCTGGCTCAGACCACCGACCTGCAGGCTGCTGTCGTCTACCTGGCCTCTGAAGCCTCTGACTACATGACAGGCCACAATCTGGTCATTGAGGGCGGACAGAGCCTGTGGTGAGGGGCATCCTCCAGCCTCCCCTCTCGGAGACACATAGGTCACTTTGGAGAGTACGTATTAGAGTTTAGCTTAGTCCCAGCTTTGGCTTGTGTGACTAAGTAGCCAGCTAATATGAAATTATTGTTTTCATCTTTTGGGTGTTAATTTGGAGACTTGTATAATGCAGAGGAGAAAAGAGGCAATCTTTCAGTTCCAACATTTTCATGTTTTTCACTATGCAGTCACATTTCTGTTAAATTAGTATTTAATGATATAAAGGCACATTTACTGCAGTGAGATTTGGCTATTATTTAGTTTAACAGGGGGCATTTTTAAAGCAATCAATATTAACTGGTCTGTGTAGTTTATTGTTCTTAGGCAATTTTTTTTGTATTCAAGTTGTTCCAGTGACATCTGTGCGTGGTGAAAAACAGTTGGATGTAGTGTTAAAAAAAATAAATTAGTTCATTACATTTGAACCTGAACATTGCCATTTTATATTTACTGGTGTTCTTTAGTTTTTGACAGTGTTTTTATACAAACACCCACATAAATGCCCCTGAAAGAGCAGTACTGCACTTAATAGAGAATCACGGTCGGTAATTATAATGGCTGTAATCCAAAGCCCATTGAGGTAAGTGGGGACTGCTCATATACTTTAAGTTAAACACATGTTTAAGTGTTAATACAACTGGGTCTTTGTTTTCCTTGATAGGCAGATGTAAGCAAAGGTTGTCTTCCATATAATTTTTTTCCTCCTGTAAAATTCTCAAGACAACTCTTGGGTGTAAATCAAGGCCAGCTCAAATGATATTGATACAGTCGTGTTGGCCAAAGACCTCTTTTTGGTGATAGTGTTGTGTTCATTGCTTATAGGCAATAAAATGTTGCACAAACAACCTCACCATTTTGATATCACTCTGGATATACACAGATTTCCATCCTGAGGGCCCTTAAGCGTAACCTAAGGAGAATTTACGGGAAGAATTCACTTGCAAATCCTCGTGTCATTTGTTTTGCATTTGGCAGCTCTTTGTTACCATAACATAAATAATTGTGGATGGATGTCATTACTTTGATTAAGTGCTACAAGCCCATGCATTGGCTGGCCATTATTGTGGTGAATTGCTATAATGGCTTCAGACTTGACATTCACTGCCACGTTGTAAGGTATGCGCCTCGCTGACGTACTATCATCGTTATCATGGATAAAGTGCAAGAAGATACTTGTCTTCATTAAATTTTCTATTAGACCATTGATAATTAATACATATCTCATGTTTCATCTCGAGTCGTTTTTTCTGAGGAGTGTTGCTGTTAAGCGACTCAGGGCTAGAGCTTTTTGGCTTGAAATCCTTGCCTTGTGTGCATGATCTAATTTATTGACAATGCTCTGCAAACTCACAGGCTTAAGGAGAGCTCGATTTTGGATAAATCTTCAAGAAAAACAATTAAGGATTTAAACATTTTATTGTTTTTCTGGGCTCACAAAACCTTTTCTCTCCTAGCTCCCACACTTGCATCATTTTGTGTCATGCTCTGGAGGGCTCGGTGGAGTTCTCACATCCCTCTGGCTGGCTTTTCACCCAGAGGTTAATGTGCAAACATTGGTGAACTCATCAGGAGCTCTTCCAAGGGATCCTAGAGGGGCTTGTATACTATTGCTTCAACTGCTGGTGAACAGTTTGTTGCAACTCCTACCTAAAGTGTAAAATAATGAACTTTAGTTAATTTGAAACACAAACTGCAGTTGGCACTGGAACTGTGACCAGTGTTTTCACTTTCTCAGTAGAAAGACAAAGGACTGAACAGACTGCTGGGGCTTAACAGACTACTGAGGCTGAACTCCCATTCCCTGCCTGGAGATGGTTGCAGTTCAGCACCAAAAGGCGCTGGCAGGGCACTGTAGGAAGCTGAAGTTCATTGCTCTGGTGCCGACTGGTTTTGAGAAGAAGCCTTTCAGCCAGCAAGGGTCAGGCTGTGACTTTCACAAGCTTCAAGTTAAAAACAAAACCCAGACAGAAAAAAAACCCCAAGACTTAAAAAAACCCAACCCCATATATCAAAATAATCTCCCAAGTAAGCAGCCTCTGGTATTTGGACTAGAGCTTGTCTCGCCCCATTCTGTTTGCCCCCAGGCTCTGCCTTTGAAGGGCTGAGCAGGCAGAGCAGAGGAGTGAGTTTACCTGCACAGGCTGATGTGTGGCTTGGACCCTGTTTGAAGACATTGCCATATGCCCATGTGGGCCCTGGCTCTGCCCCACTCTGGCCCAGAGAGGCTGATGGAAGGGGGCGTCTCTCACTTCATTACCCAGGAGGGGCTCAGGAAGCCCAAGAAAGTAGAGCACTTGGTGCCAAGTCCCTGGGATGATGGGCTGATACTGGCCCCCTCCAGCTCTTTTGGCATTCATGGCATCCTCACTTTGGCCAAAGAAACAGATCCTGGAGGAGATCAGGTATCAGGAGGTAAGTGTCTCTCCCCCTGCATGTGTGAGCTGGCCTGTCTCCTCCTCAGGACCCACTTTCATCTCTCTCCTCCACACCCCTGTTGAATCATAAAAGGGTTTGGGCTGGAAGGGACCTTAAAGATAATCTAGTTCTAACCCTCCTGTTGTGGGCAGGGATGCCTTCCCCTACACCAGGTTACTCAGAGCCCCATCCATCCTGGCCTTGAAGCCAGGGCTTCATCCATCTGGGAGCTCCAGCAATGACATTGTGGCTCTTCATGGTCTCCAATGTAATTTCCGAAGGGAAATTACTGATTTCCACTTAAGGACAGGGCTATGCCCGTGCAGTGGTGCTTCTGTCTGATAAGGACCAAAATTGGCATTTGGGTTGGGATTTTTGATGTGACTATTCCCTGGGTGTCCCTGCCTTGTGCTGAGAGGGAGGCTCATTGCTACAGCCATGGAGTCTCTTCTGGAGACAACACCCTAAAGCAAGTGGAAGACACAATTACCATTTATAAGGGAAAAGGAAAGCTCACAGATTTATATATATCAATGTGTGTAAGTATCTGAAGGGAGGGTGTCAGAGGATGGACCAGGCTCTTCTTGATAATGCCAAGCAATAGGACAAGAGGCAACAGGCAGTAACTGATGCCCAGGAAGTTCCACCCGAACACGGGGAAGAACTTCTGTACTTTGCAGTGACTGAGCACTGGAACAGAGATCAGAGAGGGTGCGGAGTCTCTCTCACTGGGGATATTCCAGAACCACCTGGATACAATCCTGTGCCATGTGCTCTGGGATGACCCTGCTTGAGCGAGGAGCTTAGACCAGAAGACCTGAGAAAAGAAAAGGAAACATTCAGGAAAAAAATAAAAAAGAAATATTTGGGAGGGAGGAAAGGAAAAAAAAAAAGGAAATACCTGGGAGGGGGGCGGAAATTACCTTTCTGGGGAATGCGGGTGAAGCTGTGAAGTGGCAGCATCTGTGATGAGCGAGGTCGTTCGGGGCAGCATCGTGCGGTGCGGGGGGATGCGGTGCGGTGCTGTGCGGGCGGAGGCGCCGTTCCCGGCGGTACCTCTAGGAGGAAACCTCAACCTGTGTTGTGTCTGCGGGAGACGGGCTTCCCGGCTCTGCTATTCAACTTTCATATTGCAGCTAAGTTAGTACTTTTGATATTTCTAAGTTTTTTTTTTTTTTAAACATTTATGTAGAACACCACATAATTGCAGAAAAGATAATAGTCACATACCCTAGGGCTTGGTGTACACTTATGTTAAAAGTACAGCTTTTATTGGCAACTAAAGTAATAACCTTTCCATGTCAAATTGCTTTAAATTAAACTTAAAAAAAAAAAAATGCTGGCTGATACCCACACTTAGTAATTGTCAAACATTAGCATAATGTGGAATACTAAAGCTGCTAAAATCTTGGGTTTAAAAATAATTATTTACTTAGGTAAATCCTCTATTCAAAAGCACAATATTGGATTTTTTTTTTTGATACAGTCTCCTTGATATATATGTTGAAATACAGACCTGAGCTTGACATGGAAGTAGGGCTGAATGTTACTGTGGATTCTGAGAGAAAAAGGGGGACTTTATACCTTTAGCTCATCCTTCCCTCATTGGTCACCCTGAAATAAATGTTTTAGGACAACACCTCGGAAGGCAGAGGTGCTGTGGGTGACGTCTGGTGACCCAAGGACAGTGACCTGCAGTACCTGCTGATTGTACCCTGTCCTGCAGCCCTGGAGTGCACACAGGATGTTTCTTGTGTTGGAAGACATCTGGGAGACGGGTGTCTCAGGTATGTGGGTGTGCAAGGCCAAGGGCAGCTGGTCAGCGAAGTGTTTCATACAGGTACATTTTGCATTTCTGTTTCAGCACAGAACTGGAGCACATGTGGTGGGAACCATTTAAATTTCCAGTGTGAAGCAGGAGGGGAAATAATGCTCTGTGAGATGTGGCTCTCAGGGCGCGCTGCTGCACGTGAAGGGAACTGGACCTACCAGGTGCTGTGGGGACACAAGTCCCTGTGGTTTTCTGCTTTTAGAGAGGCCCAGGCTCTGATATATCCAGCTTGAGGACTCCCTCCCCTTCCTAGGGCTTCCCTGTGATGTCCACCACAGCACTGAGTCTACCAGTTCTTCCTCAGAAACACGCCAATATTTTATTGAAAGTTCAGCAAAGACTATTTTGGCACATTTTCTTCAAGAAATCAGCGGTGCCCGTATTAGGGCAAAAGGTATTTTGTCAAATTCCTGCACCTTTGGAGAGCAAGTTACAAAGGGATTGACTTTCCCCCTCCTTTAGGGAGCAAGAAGCTCTGGGAGGCTCTTGCTGCATTTCCAGCAACTTTCTGGAGGAAAAAAATGGAGTGGTAGCATCTGGTAACAAGAAAGTTATGAACTTCAAGAGAGAGAGTTTAACAGTTGCTGGGAGAGGAAACACAAGGAGCTGAGGAAAACTTTGTAACTTTCCTAACCTGCCTAATATCATATGTGTTTTGGACTGTTAAGACTGTAATTATAGATCTGATTATATATTAATTTCCACACTATTTCAATTCTTTGCAACAGGGAAGTAAAGTAGATGCTCTTCCTCGGAGAGCCCCAGTGCAGTCCTACAGCATGTGCCTTCTCACCACAACAGGTTGGAATTCTTCAAAGTTCTTGAACCACAGTGAGTGAATGTTTGCTGCTGGATTCTCACCTACCTGCTGTCTTTTCTCCATTCAGCACCTCTTTCCTCTTTCTGTAGTGCTCTTTTTTCCCCACCTCTCCTACCTGACCTCTTTCCCCTGCTCCG
>JAWWLV010000024.1:4528207-4599321 GCA_035041135.1 Platyrinchus mystaceus | reverse complement strand
AGCGGGTGAGTACAAGTAACTCCCACCTCAGTCCCCTCCCATTTGAATACACAGCGATATTCTTGAATATATTCTGGGCATGGGAACAGTATTCCCTCCCCTGGAAGATGTCCTTTAGGACAAAACTCCACGCTGCAGCTGCAAGTGCTCTCTGCCATGCCCTATTGGCTCCCCTCTCACCAGCATAGCATGCTGTGTAAAGACACACTTTGTGTCTTTAGGAAGCCTCATTAATTCACAAGATACATATTTTTTTCTCGACAGTTTGTAACAGCTTCTTAAATGTGTAAACTGGCATTTTCAGATTTGTATTAAAATACTGACAAATAGATTTATGTTTCCATAGGCTACTTCCTGTGTCTGGAAGACTGACACTGCCTTACATGTACAGATATTGCATAAATGATATGTTAACACATGAGGGAAGCCATTCACTTGAAACTGTTCAGAATGATTAAGGGCTTTAATTACAGCCCTGGTTGAAACGAGGCTTTTGGTAAACAGCAAAATGGCAAACGCTATGCTATGCTACTACAAGCCTCTCTTGATGACGGTGTGATTTATCTCTGTTGCTCCTCTTATTGTCATATCACTCATCCAATTCTCATGTTCAAATCCCACCTAAGAAATGGTAACAGGCTTTACTTCAATGCTTACCTTTGAATAAGGTGTTGGAAGTGTTGATATACTTTTGATAAAGCTGCTCAGTGCCTATGCTGTAACAGAGGAATTAGTTGTGGGACTGGGCTCACCACTACATATGACTTTTCCAGGTCTCAGATAGATGTACTCAGCATCTTGCTTGAAACCACATCAATGCCTTTCAGCAGGATTTTTCAGGGCACTGTGATGTTTGGGAGATCAGTTTTCTCCTCCTTTGCAGGGGACTGTTGCCTCTGGTGGCAGAAACGTTGGTTATATTTAGAGCCTCCAAGCAGCACCGCACAGAACACAAGCTTCAATGAACTTCAGCATCTTTCTGTCCAAGCATTTCACATGCTCCTGAGTCTTCTGCACAAGAATTTTTTTTTATTTATTTCTAATTTTAAACAAATCTTTCACTGCAGAAATGTTGGGAAGTCTCTTCTGAGTGCTAGAAATGGCTTGAGTTGGTCGCAAGTGCCAGGGAGTCACCCTCCCTCCCTGTCTCCTCCGGTACTTTCTGGAGTTAGTCTAGTAGTCCTGATTGAAGAAGCAAATCTTCTCTCTTCCGAAGCTCCTCATAAATGTGCTTGCAGTTAATATGAGTCCTTTTATATTCTCTCCCTTCAAATTCTTTGGATTAAAACAAATACCGTCTGGTTCTTTTAGCTCTTTTGATTATGTATTCAGAACTATTGTGTATCCTGGAAAATGAATTCTTTTCAGTTTTCACTTTTCTTGACAACAAGCTGAAAAATTTCCCCAAATGAAAATTTTCTGCAAAAGTCTTGGTTTGTTCCAAGACCCATTTTTCAAATAAGTAACGTTTTGATGAAAAAATGCCAACCTGTTCTACTTAACAACTGTTCGTAGAACTGACGAGAGAAAAACAAGGAATTGGAGAAAAAAATTACTGAGTCTTTTATGTAGAGTTAATCTTTGAATATTCCTGTTGTTTCAGTAACAGACAAGATGTTGGTACAAGTAGATGAATATTTAAACATTAGCGTTGACACCGACTTATCTTCTCGATAACATATTGATCTTGTTCTTTCTATAAAGATTATTCTGGACTTCCCATAGAGTCGAGGAGCAGCTTAATGAAGTCACAGGCTGGATGTTTATGTAGGTATTTCCTTAGAGGTTGGTTATACAATCTGTGCACAGAATAAACCCCCACAGATGCACCTCAAATGCAAAATCAGTCCATGTTTCTGCCTTTTTATCACCGCTAGTGTGTGTGATTAGGTAGAAACGTTGGTGTTGTGATGCAGTCTGGGCTCAGTATCTGTAATTCATTGGATTTAAAATGACCAATAGCTTTTCTCTTTTCCAAGGCATCTGGAAGCTGATTTAGGCTGTCCTTCCTAGGGAAATTGATGTTTTTCAGGCATCAAAATGATGCCTGAGAAGAAAGAAACTCCACAGCCCTTCCCATGGACAATTATTAATCTGTGTCCATGCTTTTGGGAAGACTCTGCAGGGTGCTGTGCTCACAAGGGTGTCCCAGTGTGAGAGCTGACACCGGGTGACAGGATGACGGCCCGGCAGCCGTCGCTGCTACAAAACCTAACGGCGATAGAAGTATCCCCCTTGGATTAATACAGGATCTGTGTTATGTTAGTGGCACCAAATGAATTTTGCAGTGGATAAAGACGTATGGAAAGAGAGGTTCTGAAATGAAAAACATATTTATTGCAGTAGGATATACGCTAGTGTCTTTCAAGAGAACTTTTTTTTAAAAAATGAACAGTACTAGGAAGGAAAAAACATAAGTACATAATAAATTATGACTCAGAGCAAAACTCTCATTGACTTTTAGAGGAAGGCAGGATTTAATTTTCACTGTAGTTATTAAGAAGTGCCTCTCACTGACATGAAGAAGAGAGGCAGAGAACACTGATCTGTGGGATAGTGGAGAGTTGTTAATGCCATTAATATTTAAAGTGGACAGTATGTTTGTAGTTATTCTTATAAATAGCTGCTTTTTGCAAGCCTTGCAAAGTCATGCAAGTGCTCCAAGATTCTAAAAACCTTCAAAGAACAATTTTGCAGCTTCACAGTTCTCAGCCTCTCTCTCTTGTAGTTCTCAGTGTCATGCAAGGGGGCTTATTCCAAGAGGTGTTTAGAACAATTGCAGTTTTGGAATGTTGACATTAATTTTGCATGGAAGGCGCTCCCCATGAGGTTGGAGGTGTCAGTTCTTGATGGGGCAGGCATCTCCTCTCCCCCTTAGTACTCTGGGGAACAAGTGGGTAGGTTTTCTGAAGCTGGGTGGTGTGGACTTCCTTGGCATGCAGAAATGGGTGTACTTCTCTGAGCGTCAGCTTCGGGCAATAGGAGAGGCTTTATGTCACAGGATCACTCTAAATATAGTTCACCAAATTGTCTTCCTCGGCCAAGTTCCATACAGACATTTTTAGGTTTCAGTACAATTAGGTTTACCCCTAATTTGAGCTCCAGCCTTGAATGAACCCTCTATTTGGAGTCGAACTGGAGATGTATGATACAATTTTTGATAATACAAGGACCTGAAATTTGGACAGTGCCAGAGTAAATGCATATATTGATCCAGAGTTGTTTTAAATTAAACTGGGTTCTCTTAAAATATTCATGAACTGGAAAGGGTCAGTTAAAAGCTTCAAGCTGTGAGATTTATAACAGACTTATCAAAGCAGATGCGTTTTGCATCATTTCTAACTTTTGACTGGTGAGAAGTTTAGATTTTTTTATAAATACATATACATTTTCTCTAGCAAATGTGTGTGTATATTTATATAGATATAATTTTTTTTTCAAATACATCCCCATATGCACCCTCACTCTCAGAACATTTTGCTTTTACTCTCCCGGCGTTTCAGTAACTTGCCTCAGCTGTGCGCTGTGTTGCCTTCCAAATGCAATGCATCATAAATTCATGATGGTTTGCCAAGTAAAAGAGGGCATTGAGCTTCTTTATGAAGAGGATATTTTTGCAAACTGGACCTCATCTACATCCCAATGGAATTTTCTGATGCTTCCCTATTACTCCCGTACAAAACTTTTAGGGAGTTATAGATCAGACATCAAAAACAGTAATTAAAGTCCAACTTACTCCTCTTCAATATCTGTCTATCCTTTTCATTAGGGAGCAGAGACATACCCTTCCTCTCCCATAACAGTCAGTTTAATGACCAGCAGTGCTTCTACTTCTCAGATTTCCAAACCTTCTGGGTTGGAGAATATTGTTTGTGCAGTTGTGTGTCCTGTTATAGGTGTATGTTATCCAAGTTCCCCACCACACAGCTGGGCATTCAAAATATTGGCACATATAAAATTAAGTGCAAAATAGCAGCTACCAGGTGACCAGTTTGGTTTTGTGCTTGAGGCCTGGATTCCAGTAATGGATGTGGGCTGGTACCTGTTTGCTGAAAGGAGTCACAAGGGACTGGGAAATTCTGAAATGTCTAAAGTAACCCTGGTCTCTTTTAGGGATGTCATTTTTCATTCAAGCATATTTTGAAAGCTCACAGAGTGAAATAAACCTAAATAGCCTGTGTGTAGCACTGACTATCAAGCCCAATTTGATACTGATGGTCATGGCATTGCTGCACTGTTTGCACATGTTTGCATGAGTTTGCACGTTTGCATGTGTTTGCATGTTTGCACGTTTGCACGTTTGCACATGTTTGCACGTGGCATTTGCAGCACTGTTTGTACCAGGTTTACTGGATACTACAAATACATGTCCTGCTCCTGTGTAACTTCCTCTTCTCAGCTCATACCACCCCAGATCACCACCTGGAAGCCAATTGAAAACAATAAGCATAAGAACACAGCACAATTCTCCTGTCAAACACCTCTCCTGGTTTTTTGGCTGGTGTTGTTTTGTTAGTTTGGTTTTGGCTGTTGGCAGAACCTCACTGCAATGACTCTAATCAGGCACCCAGATGCTTCATCTGATTTTGAGTTGGAGGAAGTTTCTAAAAAACCTGGAGAGAGGAGAAACCTGCCCATAGCAATTGTTAGGTCTTGTTCCCAGAAGTACTTCGGTGCTTTGGGAAAGCAATTCAGGTTCTGTTGACCTGTCCTCTCACACAGGAAGAGTTTATCTTTGTAAAGATGTCATAGACCACTAAAACCAACTTTTAACTTTGGGAATAAGGCTGGAAAAACTCTGTGTAATGCAAAATTAAAGTGTTATCTGCATTGGTCTCAGAAGGAGGCACATGATGCTTTATGGAGATCCTGGGTCTCCCTGCTTCAGGAGCCAAGAGAACTGTTAGCACTGACAGATGAGAGCTCACACAGAGTACAGCCGAGGATTTTTCATTAGTCTGTGGCCTCTGCTTTAATGACCTCTGATTTAATGTCCTCAGGAGCAGAGAATCTCCTGAAGCTCTTGCTGGGATGATGGGCCTTTGCAGAGATTTGGCTCTTTACTGCTATTCAAGCCTTGGAGGGGTAATTATGCTACAACTGACTCACAAGCAAGAGAAAGCTTGTAGGCTTTCAGCTGTCTTTAATTTTACATTAGACAAAAAGTGATAAAGAACTTGTTTTCTGTAATCTATGGATTTAACTTTGAATAGCAGGTGGTAAATGTTCCAACAAATATGTATATATATATCAAATCTGTGAGTGCCCAAATATTTACATCTTCAGCCAAACAAAGGCTGGAGACTCACGTTGCCTGAGGGGAAGATTGTTTTAGAGAAACAGGTTGAAAGGAAATCAAGAGTGGGAATCACAAATCTTCTTTCAGAGATGAGGGGTTGTGGTAGGGAGGATTCACGTTCCTGATAGATCGCTGGCTGAGAGAGACAAGCCGGCTTGCGGAAAGGGGTGCCCTGTTGCCTTTTGGGCCATGGTCTTGTTTCTTTGAGCACTGTGCACATTTGAATTGAAGTCTGTACAAGGAGCACGCCAACATTAGTCAAAGTTTGTACCAGCTTTCCCAGCATGGGCTGTCAATCTGGTTATATGGCAAGGGGATGTGATCTGTAGCTGATGTATCTGTGTTAGATGGCAACACTAGTAAGTCTATCAGTTCTCCATTTTGCTGGGGTGAGAATCTGTAGGAACATCAGTGGATTTAATGATGGTCCATGAGCCCCAGAAGTCTGGAAATTCTCACTTTTGTGATGTAAAACCCAACAACAGGGAGACATGAGCTTTTTGCTGTTCTCAGTGGACTGCCATTTACAATCTAAGAATGGTTACAATGATGATGCTTTGAGTTCACCAGATGGCTGCTAAGCAGAGCTAAAACTTCTCTGGATAGTGAAATTTGTATGGATGTCCAGTCCCTTCTTGAATCTCACAAGGTTGTAGGTTTCAAGGACTTTCTGTTGCACTTGAAGAAATTGGGAAAATATGAGTAACCATCAGTTTTTAATTTCCCATTTTTAATGTTCCCCTTATGCTTTGAGTCAGGGAGACCAAAAGTCCTAGTCAATCTCTATTACCCACTTTTTTTATATGCCCTTTTCTTTAAGATAAACAATACCAGTCCTTTCCAGCTCTTCACATAAGGGGTTTTGCACAGCTTTGATTATTCTATCACTCACTTATGAACTACTTCTGAGTAATTCAGGTGTTCTAGCCCATAGTACAGGTTCTGATCCATACATTGGAACTGTAATTCACCAAGTTTTGTGGTTTCTTCTCCAAAAAACTGTACATCAATTGCATATGCAGAAGTTCGCTTGGACTTACAGAACTCAGGGGTGTATTTCATTCCTGAAAACTCAGGTTTTTTTAGATAGTGTTGCACGTCTCCGTTGCCAGATTATTGCTGCAGAGGACAAAATTTTGTGTGTGTCTGTGCACTGGTGGGAATTTTTAATCTCCAAGAAGGTTTACTAGAGCGTCAAGAAAAATACCATTAATATATGAGGCACAAGGTTTAAAGACTGCTTTTGACCTTTGTTTGTGGGCTATTTACAAGGAGCTGGAACAGACTCACACTGCACTGCCTGAGCAGTGAAAAAATAAGGCAAGTGCAGGATAAATGCCAGGACGAACAGGTACACTTTGCTATGCCTTGGATGTGTTCAGTGACAGATGCTGAAGCTTGGGGGTTTGCATGGGTATGTGTCACCTGTCATGCGCTGCAGATAGATCCAGGCCTTTTTTAAAGAGTTAGGGAAATGCAGGCAGGCACAGTACTAAAAGGCAGAAGGAGAAAAACAGTGAAGAATGTCACCTCTCCTCGCATCATGGCTGATGCAGCCTCCCCTGAACATCAACACACGCTAAATTTCTCTTGTCCAGACTCCCATCACCTTTTGTCTCCTCTGCTGTTACACCTTTTAGTGTTGGACACAAGAGGCTGATTTTCCCATTCAAGCCTCTTACCGGTTTGTCTTGATCTGTGGGTTCATCAGTGTGGAATTCCGTCATTCCACCAGTAGATAGAGATGGGGCTTTTTTTGCCCACTTGATATAATAGACTGGAGGCTTTCTTCTATGTTGGTTGAAGGCTCTGTAATAATGTACAAGCCTTCTTTTCTTCCTCCAGCTCCTTCCCTTGCTTCCATGCTTGCAAAAATAGTTATGGCTGGAGTTAAGGGTTACCCACCCATTTCCATCCAGGAATTATTGACACAACCCTTACAGTACTGAAACCTGGTGTTTCTTGACCAGTATGCCTGAGGTAATAAGGAATGTATCAATGATCCAGACATAAAAGTAGGAGTTTGCATTGTATAAAAATAAACTTGGATGTCATTTACTGGCCATGTCACATGGACAGGGTTCTGAATAGCTTGGTAGAAGAAAAAGTGTAGAATGAAAAATGAAATGATTAATTACTGTACATCTCTGAAGTACAGCAAGTAGAAAAAACCCTCTGAAGTTAAAGGGACATTGATTTTTTTTTTCTGGAATGAGATTCCAATGTATCTGTAACTTCATGAAAAGAAAGATAAAAACATTGTGGAATTCAGCTTTTCAGTTTGCTATATTTTACCATATGATTGAGTTTAAATGTATTGGTGTATTGGATATGTTTTTTCCATTTAAAAAGCTCTTGTAAATGAACTATTTATTTACATGAAAGAAAAGGATTCCCAGTGCAGCCCACAATACTTCTCCCTCCAAGCCTGCCTTGAAAGAAGGTTGCCTTTTCATATTTGGCTCAAGCTTTCAAAGTCCTCAAAATTTAAAAAAAAAAAAAAAGTATTCTAGTATTCTTAAAACTAAATAAAACATATATATCAGTATTTCTGGCTGAATGAATAAGCACTTCCCCTGAACAGACCTATTTGAATGGCTACTCAATGTTTTGTAAGAAAAGTATATTAAAAAGTTGAAACAGCCTGCTGAATGAAGGTGAGCGAGAGAAACAAAATATAAAATGTGTCATGTTAAAAAAGAGCCCCTTATCCAAGAAGATCTTGGGAAAACTTTAAATGGAAAAGTGACACTCATCAAACGATTTCTATATCATCTGCACTGAATAATTTACTTTTGGGTGAGATTCACTAACATCATTGCAGAGGAAGTGTAATTGAAAATTATGAAAGCTATATCTTTATTGTGTATTACAGCACATGCCTTTGATATGGCGTTATGTCTGCCACAGCGGGAAGTGTTTTTCAGAAAAAGTCAAATCTCTGGGACAGATTCTCAGTGGTGTAAATCAGTGTTACTGCACTGACAGCATCCTGTGTGAGCCAGCTTCTGCCTGCTTCTTACATGGGTAGACCTAGGGAAGAGCTCTGCTATTTTGTTTATTTATAATGGACAGCTGCAATTGATTTTAAAATTTCAGGGTCTTCTGCTCAAAATTTATAGAAGTATCTGGTTTTTTCCCAGTGCAATTTAAGTAAGCCTCATTAATGATCTCTATACAATGTCACAGGTCCCCGTGGCACCGTGTACATCCTCTATCTAAGCAGCCTGTTATTCAAGGTCTTGACCGTGCACTGGCTTTGATAGCACAGACACTTCAGCTTCAAAAGGTGCTTCAGAAGTAGAGTCTGAGTAGGAGCTGGTCTGAATACAGAACTGGTGTCTAAATCAATGAAGATATGCTGGCTAAGGACTTGCTAAATGTCTTTTACAGTGTACATGTCAAGTCCAATGTACTTCTTTAATTCATTCAAGAGCATCTGAATGGCTGAGGCTCCATCCCCAAGGGATTTCGAGAAATCCACATCCCCCCCCCCGCCACCTTGCCAAGGGCTGGCAGGAAGGGGCAGTGCTGGTTTAAGGCACTTAAATGATGCTTGAGCAAAGTGTTTTAGACTGGCTATGTGTGCCTGGGTGAGCTCTGGCTGGGCAGAGCCCCAGTGCCCCAGGAGAGTGCCACCAGCTCCTCCAAGCTCAGCTGCTTCCCAAATGACTTGTGCTGGTGGAGAAAGTCTGCCCAAAGTAGAACACCATGAGTGACATTAGCATTCGGAGAGCATCTGTTCACCCATCCCCAGTTAGCGTATGACTGTCAAACTGAGACACACGTCTATTCCCAATCCAACTCCTTAACCCCTGCTTTGCCTAACCCACTGCCACGTCTCCCAGGGCCGCTTCTCATGGGAGAGGCAGGCAGGTGCTGTGCTGATCCATAGGCACATGAATTAATTATGAAGGCCTGACTGCCTTATTAGAAAGTACCTTGCTTGCCATTGCAAAGAGAGTGCGCCTGACCCCGCTGTGGACAGCTCTTTGATGTACCATATATCTGCCTTTCTTGGCCATAAGCCCTATCCTGTTCAGGGTCGTGTTTTTACTGTTCTGAAGGAGAGGTGGGAATGTTGGCAGCCTTGAGAGCAAGGAGGTATTAAACACCATGAGTGAAAATCTGTGAGGATGGTGTAAGGAGCTGGACTCAATGAGGTGCAGATTTCTTCCCGACTTCTTCAGATGAGCCTTGGCGAAAGAAAGGCCAGCAAACCCTCTCTTAGTCCATGTGAAAGAGTTCCTGAACTGGCCCAGGAGGCAGAATAGCACACCAGCATTTCCAAGAGTTACTGGTAGTTCTTCACAAAGGGCAGTGGCACAAACCATTTTTTTATTAAATGCAGGTGTCCATGTCTCCTTAGTGCAACTTCCTTTTCAGTGGCCGAAAGAAACCCTAATCTGTCCTCCTCTCCCAAGGTGTGTGTGTGTAGATGAGTAGAATCTGAATGTTAATTAACATTTGCATAGTATTTGAGAGCACCTCATCAGCAATTGTGTCTTTGGAAGGAAGGATAGTATTTTTATTACTTTTAAAAAGAGTTTTAGAGAGAATTTGTCTTACTGGCCCTGTGTTGGAGGTAACTGCAGTGCTGCCATCATTTAACTCAGCATTTGCCAAGAAACACCATGCAGTAACCACAGGTTTTGCTGTGCTACCCACCATGGAATGCTGGTTTCCCCAAGAACTCAGTGCAGGATCAGGACCTGCAGCAGCGATCCAAAGAGAGTTTTGGCTTTCAATATCCTTTCAATGGCAGTCATTGACAGTCCTGTGACACAGACATCACATGGCCAGAGAGGATGTTCAATTAGCAGCTGACTGGAGTATTGGATTGAAACCCTCAGGGGTGCAGGTTTGACTATCCAAAGGCCTCCCTGTGTGACCTCGGGCAAATGCCTTAATCCCTCTGCTCATGTGGCCATTGTCACCCTACCCAGATGTTTGGGGAAGTTCTGGCAGACCTGTGCCTTGATCTTGTTTTCAGCTCTTGCGGTGCAACTGTGACATGAACATCAGTGCTTAGAAGGGTACATTGCATGCTTAGCTTCTCTTTTAAAGAGATTTTGAATTTTCTATGAGTTCCTTTATTTATTAATACAGAATGTTTTTTTAATCAATTTTGCTGCTTAAAACTTTGCAAGCAATTAAGTGGGTTTGCTCCACAGTGACAAATTATTATTTTCCAAGACTTGTGAAAAATTCCAGTGTGCTTATATTCCAGTCCCTGAGCTGTTAAAATACCATTCTCATAGGTGTTTTAAATGTAATGCATTTTCAGATACCATTTATAAATGTCCAGTGGATAGAATTTTATTATTTTTTTAATTTCCTTCATCTGATCTAGGTCTTTGATAAATACTACAGACAAACTGAGTGCTGTAGGATCAATCTTGACAGTTCTTCAATAAAAGGCTGTGTGGTTCTTCGTCAGTGTCTTCCTTTCAGTGACAGCTGCTTTGTTCTTTTTCAGTCAGATTTTCTAGTTAACACATCAAAAGTGTATCTGTGTACATGAAGTACTGAGAAAACAGTTCAAAGAGGCAGGAGATTCACTTTTAACTCTTCACTGCATCTCCCTGCACTTGTCACAGAAGATAGCTTATACAGAAAGCTTCAGAACAAGGTGAGTAGTTCACCAAGGAGCACTGTGAAGTACAGCACACGTGGATTAGTCTTAAAACACAAACTGGTCAGTCAATCCACTTACCATCCCAAATCAGCTTTCTTTTGAGCCAAGCCATTAAGTGATAAGAAGTTTTCAGGTTTAGGCAGCAAAAGCCTCACATCGGACACAGATAAAGCCACATGTTTGATCCAGCACTGAAGTTTTGTCTGATGGTTCTTGCTGTGGTGTCAATACCTTAAAACTAATTAAACTGAGTTCAGTGTTCAGCTTAAACCCATTTCTTTGGAGAGCTGCCATCAGCTTCTACACCAAGGTAAATAGTAAGGACAAGCAACTGCTTTGCATATCACTTCTCTTATCTATTGTGCCTGAAAACTTATTTCTGACTGCATTTTTAATTGCCCACGCTTCACCCACCAGCTCAGCAGCGTAGCACACAACTTGGAATGCTCTCTGCTACTTTACGGCTATTAAGCATTGCTCAGGTAAGGAGCCAGATCAGCAGAGAAAGTGCTAACTCAGGAGAGCATGTTCCAAGCATCCTGTCCTAGTCCGAGCAAGGTTTCAGACCTGTGCTACTATCCAGTAATGTTAAGTCTTACAGGAAGGTCTGCTTTGAGTGCCTGTTCTCATGAGATGTGTCCTGAATAAAACCAGGGAAAGTAGTTGTGATTAGCAGTGATGAAAGCTTCCTCCAGGGTTTCCCTCAGCCTTATGGCACTACACCAATCACAGCTGCAAACTGTTGCTTGTTTGTCCCCTCAGGCAGCCCTGGGTAACTGGAGAGCCTGTTTGGCTCTGGGGCTGTGACCCTCAGGCATCAGTGGAGGCAGCAGGATACTTCCAGCAAGTACTTGTGTCTGGTGGGGGGGAATCATTCACCCATCATGATGTTCCACTTCAAGCCCCGTTGATGGGCTCACTGTGCCATTGAGTCTCTGCCTCCAGTTTGGAGACAGAGTCCTGCCTTGGCAGGCAGGGGTGGCAGTGACACCCTGTACTGCCAGCACAGCAAAGGGACCCACTTCATGTCTTCCTCACCAGTAGCACATCCCCTGCCAGTTCAAGCTTCTCCTTTCTCTTTTTATTGTTCCCTTCACTTCTTCTATTTCACTCTTTCATCCTTGTATTAATTGTTCAGCAGTTTGGAGCACCTATACGCCTTTGTACTCAAAAGCTACAATTTGTATCTCAAGCAAGAGGATGTGCCACATGTTGGTGGGAAGCAAGAGATCTCACTGTCCCAGCAGTGTCAGGATGCAGGAGGTGAGCAGAGACCCCACGCTCCCCTCCCCATCCTTCACCCAGCACTGTTCCATTCCCCTGTGTGGTCTGTGGCTGCAGGTACGGGCGACAGCATCCGGTGGGGAAATTTCCTCTCCCAGCCAGGCCCCGCCTGTGAAGTGTAAGCTGTTAAAGGCACACAGGAGCTGTGTTTGTTCAGAGGCAGCTCTGTTCTCCCTAGCTCAGCACTCCCCATCAGCTCGCTCTGACATGTCCTCTGTTTGACTCCTGCAAATAATGGAGACCAGAAACACGTGTCTTCCTGCAATGAGCCCCACTAGACAAGCTCTCCTCAGGCTGCCCTTGTTGTACCCTCCTGTGGGATGTACAGCCTCAGACACGAGGTGACAGAGTGTGTGGGAAGACAACATCAAAGCCAGTGCTTGTTACAGACCCTTCCTCGGGTCCTGTCATCTCAGGAGTGGGCTGGATACCCTGGTGGCAAAACCACCACATTTCCACAGGGTGGGATTTATGCGGTCTGGGGATTTGTGCAGCAGGTCTGGAAGAAACCATCAAAGGAAGGACAGCTGGTTATAGGAACAGATAAGGAGGGATGTACCACAGAAAAAGGATTCTTCCAGGAAAACAAGGGGGAGCTGGTGATTTATGTGTGGTGGAAATTAGTCATCATTAAAACAGATGGGTTGCAGGAACGAGAGGGTGGAGTCCTGGGAGGTGGAGAGTGAGTCCAGCGGACACATTCTCCAGGAGAAATACAAAACTGTTCTGGGCTCCTCTTGGGTGCAAGGGAAGCAGAAGCATGTGCTGAAGAGGTCCTCTGGATCTTAGCAGATGGGAACCTCCATTTGCTCTACAAACACCAGTGAGTAAAGCACCACTGCTTTAGCAAGTCTTTATACCAGTTTCTGATGGGACATAGAGCTGTAAACAAGGAGACAACATTTAAATAACTGGAAGATAAAGATGGCCTCATCTGAAATGTTATGTGGACATGTTTTCTTTACAGAGGAAGAGTAACACAGTGAAAATGGGTATAATTAAAGACAAGAGGTGAAGAAAACACTAGTGAATGGTACAGAGCCTCTGGTACAGAGAATGTGTTTTCTATCAAAGAGATAATTTCTAGCTAAATGTTTCTGGAATACATTCTAGTAGGTGACCAGCAATTATTATTTGTGGAAACTAGGCTTCTCTCTCTCATCTATGCTGTATCATCAAATATTAGATGAAATTTGCCTAAACGTGACAAAATTTAAGGAGGGAAAATTAGGCATTGAACAGATGTTATAATTGATTTTAATATTTAGAAATGCCCAATTGAAGACTACCTTGGGGTAGCTGGATATGTTTTTATGTATACTTGTTTTGCAGAAAGATGAGTTGGCAACTGAAGGAAATACCTGAGGAGCAGCTGAAGGAGATATAGGAATGGGCAGTCCCTTCCAGAGAAGACGTAGGTGCAACAAAGAGGTGCTGGAGCAACCAGGTTTGTCGCTTTGTCCTCCCTTCACCATTTCTGTTTGCTCACATTTCCCAAAAGCTGGGAATTGTCCAGCAAGTTTGCATCTCCTTGGTTGGTTCCTTACATCTCCACCTCCATCTTGCCTCCACTATATCTCATCACACTGGCTGAAATATAAAATCTTCAGTGCTGGCCCCATTTTAACCAAATTCCTGAATCCTTTTCTCACAGTGGGAAACATCAGTGGGAATAGCCCCATTAATTTCAGTGGTCCTCTGCCTTCAGCTGGCATTAGCAATAGTGAGTGAAGGACCTGGAAAAATGTTTTTATATGCTGTCAGCCAGGTAGAAAGGTGGCAAAAGGAGTGCATTAAAAAAAATCTGCATTTATTTGTCAATATCAGAGTGTGCACTGTCAGTAACCTCTGGCTTACATTGCTTTATCATGTCAATATTTCATAGCATCATAATGCTATTATACGGCTGACTAATGGGAATGGCTATTAGCAATGTTGATGTAGTTTGAAAATAGCAATCCATATTTTATGGACCAGAAAGAGACCAAGCCTTTACCTTAGACCTTAGCAAGCATAAAAAGGGAGATAATGTAAATGAAATTTACCTTCTCATTTCCATCTTCCCCCAATTAGTTCATAATTCACATATTGTCCGTCTGCTTTCATGCTTTGAATGCACTTACACAAATTAAAATATCCTGAGGAGGTCTGTTGAAAACTCATCCTTTTCTAGGTTGAGGTAACACAGACAGCTCTGCTCTGCAGTCTTACTAAATCACAGCTGTCCTTTGTGTTATGGGCTAGGCAGTATTCTGAATAATTTACTAAAGTCACCAACTGAGTATATGGACTGTTGCTGTGGAGTATCTTGGCAGGGAAGAAGATGGGACTGTGACTCCCCAAGGTCTCAGCTACTGTCCATAATATCTGTGACCACAGTCAGGCTTGGGGCGGATGGAATAGTATAAATGTGAATGCACATGATCCAGACCTTATTTACACATCATGCATTGCAGTGGATGTAGAGTCTGCTTTCAGACACAGGCCCTGTTTACCTGCCTGAGTATCCAAATATATTCAGTGCTTTGGTGCTTAGCAGATAAACACATAGTTCTACCCAAAATCTCAGTTTCTCTTACCTAAAAATGCAGCTCCCCCTTAGCTTGGAGGACAGGAGGAGACAGACACATTACTGCTCTGAATCTGTGCAGGTTTCTAATACACCCAATGAAGGGGCCAAGAAAAAACCCCTATTAGGCTGTAATCTTCCATCTTCTGCACTAACCTGCACTAGACTTTCATGAAGTTAAATCTATGACATTAAAGAGAAGAGAAATGAACATTGCAAATGGCCTGTGAATAGCCTGACTCTGAAAAGCTGCCATAATGCGGTTTTACACAGGCCAACTAAATATACTTTAATAGTAACCTAATGGTGGAGCTAGAAATTAAATAGATGGTGTGTTAATTAGGTATTGGTTAATGCTATTATTTCACTTCATTATTCCATATTTCACCCCTGAAAACTGGAGTCCACCCTGGTGCTGAGACACTGAAGTTGTCTCAGGCAGTGCAGAGCTGAAGAGGATCCCACACATGTGTCTCTTACACCCTATTGAATCTTTTGGTGTGCAACATAAGTGCACTTAGCGAGAAAAACTGGAATAACACATCTGAACTTTGCTACTTCAACAATTAACAGCATATTATTAGTACATTATGAACTTGTTTCTAAGTAAAAAGAAATCTCCCCAAGCTAGAAGATCATTAGTAAAGTATTTAGAGAAGGTGATGGGAAGCTTTCATCAAGACATCCCATTAAAATGTTTTACATTTTTTACCTTGGCCTTTATTGTCCTCATTACACAGTATGCATTATTTATTAAAAATGCTGGCCACACAGTAGTGGGCAGCAAATTGCCCTTTAAGCTAAGTATTAATGAACAAGTGTTAAAACTTCCTGAGAAGGGGAGGATTTGGAAAGCTGGTGGTCAGCCTGCTGCGTCCCAGAGAGCCAGATGACTTGTCAAAACTCATTTTACATGATGGCCACGCTTCATGTGAATACAGTGGGTGGCCAGTGTTGAGATAATCTTGCTGGAAAGAGTGGTAAAGCAGCTTAAATTAGTAAAACTGAATTTATCCCAAGGCTTCTTAAAACTTCTCTGTCATGAATGGTTCCCTTTGGATCAAGGCACTAACCACACACAGGATTTTCTTTTGGTACAGTCATTGGTGGTCCAGTAATGGGCAAGACTTACACTGCATTGTCACAACAGTCAATTCTAGAAAGGAAAGGAGAGGAATGTAAAAGACAGTGAGGTTTTCCTAGGGGAAAAAAAAAATAGTCTTAGCTATTTTAGTCAACATTATATGTGCTCAAATAGTAGGTAGTTTTCCTAGTGGGATTTTGCAAAAAAAGTCCCTATTTTCTTTTTTTTCCTCCCTCAAATCAGATATTTTTATTGTGCTGGTTATGACCAAAACTAGTGTCTTTCCTTTGTTCCTTTTTTTTTTTTTCAGTAGTCATGTCATGTTTAAAAGCCTACACTTTCAAAACCAATTGACGTGCCTTCACCTGTCCCTTGGGACGTTTTATTAGCTCCTGATTCACAGTCAGCCCAAGCCTTTGCTCTCTGGCAATCAATTCTCTTGGGCAGCCACCCAAAGAGAGCAACTAAACCCAGCAATCTTGTTCTGAAATCCAGAGTGATGTGCTGCTCAGCCCATCAGCTGTGCTGGAGAGGATTTTAGCATTACTCTGGATGGAGGAGCTGCCTCCCCTCATGAGCTAACGTGGGGTCCAGTACCAGGGGACAGGACTCCCCAAATTCAGTGACATGATTTTTCACCCCTCTGGGATCTGACCCAGCCTGAGCAATTGCAGATGTAAGTTTGCAGGGTAGGATGACCAGATTATTTTTATCCTTGACTGTTTTGCTATTAATCCCACTTAAGTGTTTTGTTCCACGCAATCTATGTGACTGGAGTCTATATTCTTTCCTAAACTTTATAAAAACATCCTTTGTGTACTTTAAACTTTTAGCACTTTTGGACAAGTTAATTTTCAGTCTTTTCTTTGTTAGTCCTGGTTTATCATTTTGCAGCTCCTGCCCTGACACAGCTACAAATCCTCTGATTCAAAGTCTGCACCATCAGAGACCAACAGCAGCTTATCCGAGCAAGAGGGAAAATAACCTGGTCTTCAGTAATTATTGCAGGAACCATCAGATCATATGAGACCCCAGGCTATAGAGGCATAATTCTGCAGGTAAAAATTACCCATAAGAGCTGCCCTGGAGCTAAATGCAGTTATCTTTACAGTAGGTCAGAATGAAAGAGCAGGCCAAAGGAAATGCCTCCACCTTGCCTCATGTTCTTTACAGGCTGGCAGAAGTCTTACATTTTAAGACATTTCAAGCCCTTTCTATTCTAATTATGTACAATGGTCACTCCCTCCCACCCCTTTTTTTTTTTTTTTTTAAATTTTGCTAAGATCCTCTCAAGAGAATCTTTCTGTTGGCAATGGGCTTTGGCAGCTGCTGACTGTGCAACATTCCTATTTTATCTATTCTAAGCTAGTGTTGCTCTATTAACACAACTCTATTGCTTTTCATCCCTCTCAACTAGCTGAGTTGAAGTGCTGAAGGAACAGTCTCGAGTGAGCTTTAAAATCATATGATTTAATCTAGAAAATTTGAATGAAAATATTTTAGGGCAATGTTTTCACTTCTGGTAGTTGAAAGGAACTGGGAAATGTTAGCTTGGAGAACAGAGTGCAAATAAAGCATTGGTACAACATACACAAATTATTATTACCCCAGTTCACTGAAACAAAAATCACAAGTTGTTGGGGGTTTTGTAAAGGAAATTGTAAATATGAATTTGTAATCCAATATTTATTGGCCTGGGTTTCTTCAAAATATATGGTTTCTAAATCTGAATTTAAATATTTATGCAGTAGCACATATTCCTGATATAGCTAATATAAGTAATATATTTATCTTCAAGGCAGCAATATTTTTTCACTCAACCTTGACTTTTAGGTTTAAATATGCGGATAGGAAGTGGTGTTATCTGGAAATTGTTGTCACTTATGCCTATGTACAAATCAAAATAATTCTGACTGCTCTTTTAAGAGATGACATTATTTATTTCTGTGCTCCAGCTGATCAAGCAGGTTATGATGGTTTATTGTTAGTTTTTATTTTTCTACCCTGAGTTACACAGATTTTTGTATGCACCTTCCAAAATGAGGAGGTGAATTTCCACAGCCAGTGGAACTGCTGGGAAAAAGTTTAACCATAAATTATGCTTTTCCCTGTAAAAATCCAGGAAAAGGTTTTCATATATGTGAAGTCTGTCTTGCATCATTCTCACACTTTAAAGGGCATATGATGGGTATATATTTAGAAGAACATGAGAGGGATTTAGGGTAACTGAGACTCTTGTCCATATCTCTGAGTAGGTGGAAACATCTGTTTCTGTAGGACATTTTTGATAGATCCCTGACATATTCTTGTTTGGTATTAAATCCTGTACATTTATAGCCATTCACTACTGCTGAGGAAGTGATCCCAAGACCCTCAACTTTTTGTGTTTCCAGTCCTAAGTTTTACTTTGGCATTGAATTTTCTTTTTATCAGACATAATACCTAGACACAATAAATTTTGCTTTATTGTCCTAGTGCTCAAAGAATAACTTTCTCCCTAGAGAGGCCTTTCTTCCATGAGTTTTTCTTCCTCTTCTTTGCCTCTCACCCGGTGGTTCAGCAAAAATAAGTGGCAATGGAATATTTTCCCCCCTCTCTGGAATAGGCCACTTTTGCCTGCATTGGCATCTTGATGACCAAGGGGCCATGTCATCCCTGCCTGGGGAAGGGATGGATTTGTGCTACAGCTGATGATTCACTGGGTACATGGGGAAAGAATGTGCCAAGTGACATCCTTGTCCTGGAAAGCAGCTTTATCCTTTTTTGGGACATGAAAATGTCAGGGTTTTTTCTTTCCTGCTGTAGAGGTCTGAGCTGGCTCTGAAAAACAGCACAGTCAGCTCTTAAAGAGACGTGGCTCCAAAGTGGATCCCTGTCCTTATCATCCATGCAGCAGAATATGTATGCAGTCTCATGTTCAGAGGTGCTCATTTGTAGGGGGAACTCACACTGGTTTTCACTGAACCTTTGAATGTGCAACCCACCAATTAGTCCAAAAAGAATTTCATGTGCTGAAGAC
Organism: Platyrinchus mystaceus; assembly: GCA_035041135.1. NCBI lineage: Eukaryota > Metazoa > Chordata > Aves > Passeriformes > Tyrannidae > Platyrinchus > Platyrinchus mystaceus. The sequence goes on along the minus strand of JAWWLV010000024.1, from coordinate 4,580,428 downwards.
TCTGTGGCTGCACCTCATTCACTGAATTTTGAGCTCTTCATCCAGGAGGACAGCATCGAAGAGTCCTCCCTTCCCCCTTCCCAAAATGGAAAGTCTCTCCTACAGCAGCATTGCAAAAGAAGTATTATTCTGTCAATACAATGGCCCTTGGGATGTCAGTGCTAAAAGTTAAAAAACCCCAAGTCAAGAGAAAAGCCTAATACAGTTGCACTGACTTTGCATACACTTTCAATGAGCCATCACTGTGTCAATCAAGTGTCTCAGATAGAGCAATCTCACAATGTCAGTGCAAGATCTGTGCTAAAATCAATGGCAGAGTTCCTATTAATATTTGGAATTTCTATTTTCTTAGACTCTTAAAGCTATTTTCATATCTTTTGAATATTCAGTAATGCATGTGAGAAATGTTGCTGCTCTTCAGCAGTCTTCTTGTTTTCTGCATTAGAAGTTGTGTGACAGTGAAGGTTTTTTTATGCACCCACTTGCTGTCTCCTTTTTGTACAAGGATGCCTTGAAAAGATCTCTGCTCAGCTCTGTGCACATATGCTAAAAGAACAAAACGTTCCCTATGTGGTGAAACTCTCTGTGGTCTCTAAACCTGCCATCACTACCCTTTTGAAAGCAAGAGTCTGAGCAACCTTAGAGAAGATTTAATTTGTGAAGGCTTGAGTGTTGGTACAGTCAAGCTTCTTTCTGCTCCTCTACAGATAACAGCCCTGACCTAAATGCCTGCAGGAACTCAGTGCATAAACCCAACCACCTGGAGATACCTGACCTCTCCTGTAATTTTGTGAACTGTAGGGGCACTTATTAAGGGCTTTAAAATCATTACCCAATGCCCCATCAGATCTCCCTGCAGCTGAGTTATAAGATGGGAAATGAGAGACAGCAAGCAGAGAAAATCATTCCTTGGCATGGTAGAGCCACCTACCATACCAAGAGAGCAGAAGGAGAAGCAACACCGGATTTCTGGAGATAATACCAGCACATCAGCATTAGGCAATAATGGAGAATGTATTCCTCATCCTTCTTCTCCCCCAGACAGCTAGAGGTGATATATCTTTTGGCGCTGTCAGCCTAATCTAGGTCAGTCCTATTGTCAGGCTTCTCAAATAGTACCTGTCCACAGTTAAAATTTATGTTGGAAAAGCATTAATGCAAGCTTTTAATAAGATGAAGAATTTAACAGTATGCTGTTATCTGGAGATGATATATTTTATATACAGGAGACATATTTAATTAGCTTTCGAATAGTCAAAGTGGCTCATGCAGAGGCAGGCACGGCTGTACTTCCACCCCTTCCCTCCTGTAATTAGAGACTGCAAATGCAAAGCACATATTAACTTTTCTGGTGGCTGAGCTGCCTTGAGTAGACCTTCATACACACTGCTGCTCAAACATAAATTAGCCCTTGCGAAGTACAGTCACTGGATAAATAAAAAGGAGGAAAAGGACTCCTTGAAGCTTCACTGTTAGGTACCCGTAGCAAGGGAGGAGCCAGGAGCTGCACAACCTGTGGGCAGCTCAGGTGCTGCAGGGAGGAGGGTGATCTGAAGAGGTGGGTGAAGTGCTCTGGGTTCAAGGCCCCCCTGCACTCGGGGTCACCTCTGCAGCCTAACTTTTCTCAGACATCCCTTGGCGTTGTGAGCCTGGTGGGAATGCAGGGAGCTGGGCTGTCCCCATCCTTGGTGTACTTTTCATTGCCTCCTGCTCAGCCTGTTTCAGAGGAATGATGTCCAGGCCCTCATCAGAAATGAGTGGGTCACCTCCCTCCTGCCTGGGAGATGCTCTGGAGTCACCAGTGTGGGTGAAGCCAACAACACTGTTGACTGGAGCTATCACTGATGATCCCAGGCAGGTGATTACAAACACAACTTCAGCTGATCCCATTTCTCTCTCAGCCCTCCTCTATTCCTCTCTGTGCATGCCAGATGACTTAAATGACCTCACACTTGGCTTCTTCTCCCTTATCTTGTCCTACCTGGGAGATGGTAGATACCCTTCACTAGCAAGGTGATGTTTCTTTGAGCCACATCCAGCTCACTCACCCCACGTGCATATCCCAGGCATCAGGGTGCTCTGGGCCACCATGGATGGGGTCACAAGTGGCAGCTGATGGCTGAGGGACTGCTGCATTGAGACCCCACAGCACTGTGACAGCCAAGGTAAGCACAGCTCTGCTGTGACCTGTATCTTTGGACAGTTTCCTGAGAAGACTAAACACTCTATGAGGAACAACTTATTTTTTTTTTTTAATGCCAAAACACTTTTTAAGGATGGGTGATAGCCAGAAAGTCTGTTTCAGAGGACACACATTTATTAGCCACGAAATATCTGTGAAAAGTCAGGGAAAATACTTTAATCTTCTCATAATGATGATACATATGAGGTTAAATAGGCAAATACATTTTATAAATATAGTCTTCTAGGCTATTAAAGCTTTTCTCCTGGCTAAAAAGATATAAGAAATCACCATAAACTAACTAAATTTAAATGGCTTCTGTTTGAAAAAAAACAGTTCGCTATTAATAAGTTGTTGAATAACAGGCATTTAAAGAAAGGCATAACTATGATATTAAATAGATAAATGTAAAATAATCTGTGTGCATTTAAATGTGAAGATCGCATTAGGAGTAGAAAATTACAAAAATTTAAATACTGTAGGAGGTTGTTATGTAGGTAGTCTATAAAAAACAGGCAATTTGGAATTCCTCTAAAGAACATAAACCCTAGATAGAGCTGCTAGTTCCTTTGATAAAGACAGGTCTCAAGCTGAAGGTTTGATGTTTAAAACCCCCAAAAGGTGTCTGAGCTATCTTTTTCTAAGGGATTATATAAGATAAAAGCTTGCACTGTAAGTCCCTATTTTAAGAAACAGAGTTGCTAGGAAGTTGCTAATATGAAAAGGCTAATTGTGCATGCAATGAAAGTACTGCTCCATTCACAAAATAAAGTGCTAACGATTTAATAAGGGTTGAAAATTGTCTGCTCAGGAGCTGCTGCGGGGTGTGTGTCACTCAGGGGCTGCTGCCTCATTCCCCTGGCACTCCTGGCTCCTAATCCAGTTTCAGCACTGGGATGTGCCATGGACATCATGGCAGTGCTGTTGACACTTAGAGCAGTGTTGAGGGAAAAAGAGGGATATCTAGGTTTTGTACAGCTCAGCCTTCCCAAACTGTCCACATCTCAAGTGCCTACTTCTTTTATTCACTTCATCACATTTTCTTCCCCTTTCAACCTCCCGTTTCTCCCCCAGAGTTTCAATTTACCTGCGTCAATCAGCTTGTTTGCCCTGGAGTATTTTCTCTTTCAGATATTGGGACACAGATGTCCAAGATACAACACACTTGATCAGCATTCCCTTTACTATCAGTGAAATGAGGTTCTCACCCCTCATTTGATGTTTCATATCTTGAAAGGGCTGCATCCCCATCTGGTTGTGCCCGCCTCGTTCTGTGGATTAGGAGTGCCCACCTGTGGATTAGGAGTGCAGATCCGGACTGTTAATTTAAGCATTGACATTATTTGTTTTTCCACTGTTTGGAGAACTTCATGTAGGCTTCAGGGGCTGAATCCAAATCTTGGGTGCAATGTCATTCTTCCATTGGATTTGCTGATTAATGTAGGTTAGATCCAGGAAGAGACACGTATTTTGTGGTGATGCACCAGCACAGTTTGCTCTGAAAAGCTGTGAATGTCCCATCACTGGAAGTGTTCAAGGCCAGGTTGGACAAGGCTTTGAGCAATACACATGACAGTGGGTTGGAGTTAGATGATCTTTAGGGTCTCTTCCAATCCAAACCATTCCATGGTTTTTGTTGTGGGATGGAGGAAAAAAAGAGCTGAGCATGATTGTGACAATGGGAACTCTACAAGCAGAATCACCAAAGGGCCTCATGGCACAGGGCTGACCCCTCTCTCTTCCTCTCCTTTTCCTGGAATGATGAATACATCTGGTTCAGACCATGCAGTCATGCATTCCCAACCACAACATTTAAAGGGCTCATTGGAGTCATCGAGGTCTTTTATTCCTGGTGATGCAGCAACTTGTCTCTGTGTACAAATACTTATATCAGAATTAGGAACTAGATCCTCAGCTGATGTAAATCAGCATCACTTCATTCATATGGCAACCCCTGTGTTATCAGTATAGCTGGGTTGATGTACAGCAGCTGAAAACCAGGCCCCAGAGCTTCCTTTTATTAAAACATTCTTGATCTGTAAAATAAAGTTGTGAAAAAGATGATTGTGACAGAAGGGGATAGCCTGCTTTGTAGTACCTTGTTCACTAACATTACAAATGATATGGAAATTCAGTTGATGTTTTGCCTTTAAAATATTAGTTAAATCATTCTGTCAACACATATTTTTAATACATATCCTCCCTGTCAGATTTTACACTTAATCTTGGAGCCTGTAGACAGCTCAAGAGCATCGCTTTCTGCAGCGACTCCTGCATCAAGGTCTCCTTTTCTGTTATATTCAGCTTGCATCTGTTTAAACACAAGATACGAGATAAATGATAGTGCCAAGCTTAAACATACATCATCAGGACTCTGATGTGAGGCTCTGGAAATGGCAGGCCAGATGGTGTAACACAAAACTCAGGCATCACAGTTTGTCATGCCGTGCTCTAGTCCGGCGGACTAAAAATGGACTTCCCTGTGCACTTAGTCAATCATCTCTCCAGTGACCAGAAAGCAGGGGTCAAAACAAGAGATGGTATGAAACAAAGGTTGTGGTCCTGCTCGGCAGCTGTTCAGCCTTCCAAATCTGGCCGTTGTCCTTTCTGGCTGCAGAGATGGAATTAATAGTGGAAGGAGATTATTCCAGATGATATTATTGGGTCAGAACAATCACTCTAGCTTCTTTTATTAATTAACATAAAAGAAAATGTGTTTACTAATTTTGTGGGACAGAGTGCTACAAAAGAATATAAGAACCTGTTTGGAATAATGTTGCATTAAGGAACTCTTTTTTGGAGGACAGCAGAGATCAACACAGAAATAAGTTCCTTTGATGTTTGCTGTAAGGGAACTATGTAAATGCCATTCAGAGAAAAAAGATAGGAACTACCTCACTATATTTAGGTGGAAAACATTAATCAGAGAGAAGAGAAGAGAGGCAGAGCCAAAAGACACTAATTTGAATGAAAGTTGTAGGCATTAATTTTGATTTATGATATACAACCACATTTGAAATGTGGCCACACTTAACATTTTTTACATGCTGACCTCAAGACTATATTTAGAAGCTACTCCTGCTGCTGAGCAGGACTCAAGGTGGTATATAAGGAACTGCTAGGAGTAATTGTTCTTCATGCTCATTAATAATCAAAATACTTGTATGTGGAGGTTAATTCATCACTACATCACTTCAATTTTTGGTGTGTGCAATTTCAGTGAAACTTCACACTTCAATTCTTTTGAAATAATTTGAAAACCACCAGTGCAGGTGCTTTGCCCCAGTTGTGTAGCAGTGCAAATCCTGGAATAATATGGCAGTGAACTGAGCTTGTGGTGCTAAAGGCAAGGCAAGGCAAGGAACCACAACTTTCATCAACAGAGTGAACACCTCCCAACCACAATGGATATGAAATGTTGCTTCTAGTTATCAGAAAAGTGTTTGTTATGTTATGCAGGGCAGGTTTGTTTGCTAAACTCTGTCAGCTGGGGAAAAACACTGTATGGGAATTTGATTTAGCAGGGTAAGTTACTTCTTGCACTGTTACACTTTGCTGCAGAAGAGAAGATTTCTTTGCTCATAAAATGCTCATCTCTGTGAGATTTGGCTTTATCAAGCATCAACTTCAATATGAGTGTGAGGAGTGGAAATGATACAAATAAAACAGAGGGGTGTTTTTAAAAATTTTATTCAATTTACTATTCTTCTTATGTTTTCAAACTGCCATGAGCACAATCAGGGCTGAGTAAGAGGCCAATGTACCTTAAAGCTTGTTTACCAACATTGATTTGTGCACTGTGAAATCCAGTTTAACCCAAAATAGGACTACAAAAATGATAAATGCTTTATCAGGCTCCTGCTCTCACCACACAGAGTTTATAGTCATTCAGCTGTGTATGTCCTTTGAACAAGGTAAAGGATGCACCAGGGCAGCAAAGTTCTGGGAAAAAAATCCCCCAGCAGATTCAGAGTTATTCCCTGAATATAGGTAAGTGGAATTGGTTTTTATTCTTTATTTTACAAGAAACAGGTCATTATTTGTTGCCTAAAAAGATATTTTTGGAAGTATCCACTGCTGATACAGTTAACTTGTTGGAAGAGGCCAATAAATGTAGAAACAGCCTGTTTCAAAAGCGCAGAGTTGAGCTGAATTGTATTTATGGGAGCAAACCACTGAGAGGCCATTGGTATTTTATAGAGCTTTGATTTGATAGGTTATTGATTTTGGCTTTGGGGGATATAGCCCCTGTTGAGAAAGTATCAAACTCACACTGAGTAAAATTGTCAAAAGCCTTAAAACCAGTAGTGAGGGACTGGCTAGTTCTCACTGCAGCGTTTCAAATGGAGTGGGGAAGATATGCCTTATTGCCTTCAGACCTCTGGAAGCAGTTATATGTATTAAATACTGGAATAACTTGATATTTTAAAAGCTTATACGTTCATCCAAGTAAAATGGGTTTAGAAGACTGCTGGGAGTTTCATTATTTTATGACTAAATCGATACCCAGATTTATGCCTTTTGGACACAGCAAGTTGAATTTAATTGAGAAAATGGATCTAATGAGGATAGATATTTTTTATGCAGGTGCCCTTGTTTAAAAACACACATGCACACAGTTCTGTAACACATGAAAAAAAAAAAAAAGAGCAGCTTAGTTTTAAGAGTTGAATAGACCCACCAAAGAGAGTGACACCCTCCGAATATTTGGGAACAGGCAAAGGCAAAGAAACAGTGGTACTTCTGAACTCCTGAGAATCTAAAGGACTTTTTCTTTTTTTGGTCCCTGAGTCAAAGTTAATCAGTTAACACAGAAAAGCAGATTATTTGCCAGCATACCAGAGAAATCAATGGCCAGATGGCAATAACCTGGCCATCAAAATCAGCACTACTCCTGACTCAAGTGCAGTGTCAATATTTCCTAGTTGCCCATTCTCTGGCAAATGTGTGATATTTATGGCACATTTTTCCTAATACAAGCTATTATCTATAGTGATGAAAATCAGAAGGAAACTATATTCAATATATTTAGCTAAATTCTGCTCCCTGTATGGAATCAATTTAAAAGAAAAAATCCCCAGACAAGTATGTATGCATGTGCTTAATTTTATTCCTGTCTCCAAGACCAACTTTAGACCACATGCTTTGCCAAATCGAAATCAAAATGCAGAGTAACCCCATTGACTTCAGTGAAATAACTTGTGATATAGTCCCATATATTTGTCTCAGTATGTGTTTCATTGGCTATAATGGGCAGAAACTATTTATGACACAAATTTCCTGGACTTTTACAGGCACAATTAGCACTCTGAAGGGCAGAAGAAAACTAGTAGGAAAAGCTAACAAGTAAAGAAACAGAGATGGAGAACTCATTAACATTTCATTTCTTCTATACATGTACTCTCTCTCACACACACACACACAAATGACTCTCCATTGGGAATGTACACATCCTGAGAATCTAAATTACACACCGAGAATAGGTTTGTGTTGCAATGTACTGCAAGAAATTTTCAAGTTTATAGTTGGCAAGAAATTAGCATTTACTATATAGAGAGACAACATGATGGAGTATATTTTGCTCTTTATGCTAAGCTTCCATTGATTGCCATGGGAATATTCTATGTGTGGAAAGGCGGTAGGAGCTGTGCCTTTAACAGTAAACAACAATGATAGTCAGAGATGTTTCTGTCTGCACTGAAATGAAGTGCTAATAAAAAAAATCTGTGTTCTTATTGTTTAAAATCCACAGTCGATAGATTTTTATTTTCCCTACTGACTTGAACAGTAAACTTCTATAAACAAAATGTGACGTGCCTATCTTATTACATGTAATTTAAATGAGCACTTGGAAAAAAACCCAAAAGATGCCTTCAGTGAAAAGATTCAAGGATGGGACTTGGAAAGTCTCAAGTGGTGCTACTTTTCCTTTGTAATTTCAGGCATGTTCCTTGATTTCTCTGTTCCCTGCAGAAATATCATGGAGCCACATTCACATGATGGACTTGGGACAGTGAGGACAAATTTTGATGGAGCTTGGCATGGTGTCCACCATGGCTGCTGTGGTTGTGGGTCCCATGCATTGGTTACCTGGACCCAAACCAGGTTTGACCCATAAAAACACCCCCCAGCAGATCAGGAGTGGTGCCTCCTCCCTCCCCTGAACAACCTTGCATACCAATACATGCCTATTTTCCTTCCAACCAGCTGGGAATTTTAATGGCCAGTAATGGGATTGGTGCTTAGGCTTCAAGGGTGATGCAGCCATGGCACAGGGTGTGACCTCCACCCACCCAGCTCAGCAGACCTGACATCACTTTATTTGGCAGCTAAACTTGTCCCTGAAGTTACTGGCAGGGTTTGGGTGCAGGTACAAGCCTGCACATAGCTCACAGACCACAGGCTGCAGCAGATAATGACAGGGAGAGGAGCCAGTGTGACTCTGCGGCGCTCAGGATTGCGCCTGGGGATGGGCTCCATGGTCCAGGCTGGCCTGAACATCCACAAATGTGCAGCTGCAGATATTCCTGTAAGTAGCTCCCAATAAAACTAAATTTCCAGAGTGAATAACTGCAGGCTGTGCACTTTGTATCAGTTGCTGCTCACTGCACTGATAGAAATTCCCTGGCAAGTCTCTCTTGTTTTATTCCAGTGAGCAGGTTTCTGTTGGAGTTAATGGCATGACTGTCAAGTACACTGAGCTGGATTTGGGCAGTGTTTTGGCCCAGGTAATTTTATAGGCAAGTTGCATCCCATGATGAGCTGATCAGATGTCCTGCACAATGGTACAGGTTTGTCCAGTGACTCCTGAGTGAAGCCTGACTGTTGCTAACTAATTCTGCAAGTGTGGTGTGCTCAGGAGGAATTAGCTGCTTTGTAACAATAGATTATTTCCTGTCACATCCCAGTATTTTTACTGAGTTTTTTGTGTCTCACTGGTACTGAGGACTTTTCTGAGGACTTTTTTTTTTTAATAAACAACATACCATTAGGAAAAAAAAATAATAACCCTGGAAGAAAATCTGTAAAGATAGTGTCAAGGAACTGTGGAGTACTGGAAGTATGAATACAAGTTTGAACGGATCTCATTTTTCTGAATTTTTTGCATGAATCTGGAACACTGGGTGAGAGAACTGACTGTAATGGCTATTAAAATCTTCAAGGTTGGTTGTACCTGTATGACTGTGCTGCAAGGACCAGTTCAGCATCTCCATGTCAGGGACAATTCTGGGGCAGAGCAGCACCTCCCAAAAAAGGCCAATTTCTATGTAGGGGTTAAAGGAGCAGCTCGAATTCTAAACTTCTGCCATAACATCACCTTAACAAATCCACTCACAGGGATAATGGATGTAAAATATGTATTGGAAGATAAGGGATACATTTTTGCCTGTTGGTGGGATATTCAGAATAACTCTGATAGTACCATCCTCTCTCCCCTACAAAGAACACCCAAACGAGGGCTATTCATCTTACCTCTCCTTAGAGAAGGAGGAGAATTTCAGCTTCATGATTAAATCTATCTAAACTGCTTGAAAAAGAGTCTGCACTTTTATGCTAGAGTAATATGCATTAGGTTTTAGCCAAGAAATTTTTTTTCAGGCATGGTTTTTTTGCTTTATTCTGTACATGAATAGCGTCCAGGTAAAATATTTTTAATTCATTTCAGGCTGGATTAGTTATTGGAAAAAAAGAGATATTTTTTTTCCTTGTTGTTACTTGATTTAATTAGTGCTCTGTTTTTAAAGTAGCAAGCCAATCTTTGCCAAGTCTGGCTCTCTGACTCATGCTAACAGGGTTTTATAGCCCCACCTGCATCTAAAGAAGGAAAAAAGCCCCAAAGCTTTATTTTTAACTCGACATCCATACCTTGTCCGTTCCATTAAAACACACAAATGCCAGTGCTGGTCTGTGGGGGACTGAACTGGAGCCCCCAAAACCCAGGGCCTGTTGGGGTCTGCGGGAGATGGGGCAGGCATGAAAGCTCTCTTATGTGCTGTGTCTGCTATAGACAGTGTGTAAGAGAGCTTGAGGGAGAGAGAGCTTTAATTTTGTGTTATTAATTTTATATTTTCTTCTTCTCTTAGAGTTACTTGCCCCCTCCAGCAGATGAGCACTGTCAGGGTGGATCTACAGTGGGTGACACACAATCTCATTTGCTTACCCAACACCCATGTGAGGTCTGTGAAAGAGAAAAGGTGCACCTGCAATTCCTTTTTTTCTCTTTTATCTTTTCCCTTTCCCAACCCAGATGCACCTTTGCACTCCTGGACCACAAGCAGATGCTGATGGAGACTGTGGGAGTGAGGATGCAGTCCCCTTCCCACCCCACTGACCCTCAGGCACCTCTGCCTCCTTCAATTGACCAGAAAACTGTGTTTAAGGCTTTACTCCCATTGGAAAAATGTATTTAACATTGCTGAGGCTTTTTGCAGGAGTGGCCATTGTGGCGTATATCTTCAGTTTGAAAAGTTTTGAGGTAAAAAAAGCTTTTTTAAAATATAGAACCTGTCCATGTCCTGACTTAAATTTTTCATTTTTCTTTGAAATTGTCATTACTTTTCTCTTTGGGCTAAAAACAGTGAGAAATCTGTAAGGTAAAAAATTGAAGAATAGGTTTAAAAATGATCAAAACTAGTGATTTGTTTAACTCTGCTTTTTTCCCTTCAGAGAAATAATTTTTTTTTTTTTTTACAATCCCTCCTTTCTTCATCCTGAACAGAGGCAGAAAAAAACACTAAGAAGTCAAAACTCCTGACAAGGTGGGAGAACCCCAACTTCCCAGGCTCTTCACGGAACAACCCTCTCATGAAGGTCTCAGGGTCTCGTCCTGCTGAGGGTCCCAAACCCCTGTGCTGGAGGACAGGGGATGAAGAGGTATGCTCCTGAAGCTGGATGATTCCTTCCTCCTGCATCTCTCAGGGCCAGAATAACTTGGCACAGGGTTTGCTTGTCCACTCACCCACCACTTTACCTCATCCTCTTGGCCTGTGACAGCCCCAATCCTGCTCTTCCCAATGCCGCTGGCAACCCCCCTACTGGCTTTGGCAGAAATGGGCCTTTTGCTGTTGATTTTTTTTTTTCCCCTGTCAATCAGTTACTTTGACATCTAAATGTCAAATGACACCACATGGCATTTTTTTTCCTTCTCTTTTTTTTTTTTCTTTTTTTTTTTTGGTGCTTGTAATTTAATTGCAAGTGCAAAATGGTGGGATCGGCGCGAAGGGTTTCGAGAGAATGTATCATTAGCAAATTCAATTAGCTGGCACTTGTGCTTGCTGGCATGGAGGGCTCTGATGGTGCCAGGGAGGCTGCTGTCACGCAGGGGGGACCATGGTGGAGCGGCAGCATTCCCAGGATTCCTGGCTCACCTTTTTTCCCCTGCCCTCCAGGAGCAGGAGAGATGTCCCTCCTAAACAGCTCAGGATAAGAGGCTGTACAGTCAAATTCTCCCTCTGCAATGATAATAATACAAGAGCCTCTCCTGCTTCCAGGAATTGTCTTACTGTACCAGCAAATCAGCATTTCTTCAATTGTAACATCATTCCTGGAAATAGTGTAACATGACATGCCCTCGCTGCCTGTCTCGCTGTGAATGAGAATACAGCAAAGCTCATGTTTTCCATTGTTGAAATATGAGCATAAATCTTTCACTAATGCATTGCTGTCTTTTATTATAACAGTCACTGCAGCAGAGAAAGGTACGTCAAATCTCTCCTTGTTGGTACAGTCAGTTGTTGGCATTGCCCTGACATGTTGTTTCTTTCCTTAAAATGGTTTTGTAAAGGGACTAAAATGAGTTGCTCAGCCTCTGGCAGAACCTTTGCATGTTTTGACAAATCTGAGGCTTCAGTGTTGTATGTAAGAAAGTTCAAAACAGTGGGGGAAACAGAGTTGTAGTGATAGGTTTTGACAAAAGTCAGCCCCATGTCAGAAGTGATGGTTCTGGATCTCATTATCGGGGCAGATTCTGTACTGGTGCCTGCACAAAGCAAGGGAGGTGAGGTGAAGGATGAGGGCATCCCTTTGGCTGTGGGATGGCTGGGACCATTTGTCCTGTGCCTTCAGGGTGCTTGTCCATCCTCTGCTTCACCCGTGGATGTCAAGGACCACGTCTTCCCTGGCAGTTGTTAGCAGGAATACTCACTTCAGCCTGAGGATGTGAGCTTGCAGGAGCTGAGGGTAAGGCACAGCTGTCTAACTCAAAATCAGCTGCCCTTTGCAAAGGACAGATTTAGGCTGACCTTTGAGGGCCTGATGTCCCCTGCAAAAGACTGCAAAGCGTTTGTCCTAGGTGTGAGGAAGCAGAAAGCATTTGGCAAAGCTCCTTGGCATTTTTTAGCTTTTTTCCTTGCTCTGCACAAGATGTTTTCCAGCCTTTGTGAGTCCGTAGAGAGGTTGGTTTCTGGCGTGGGGTGTGCTGGAGGCTGCAGGCTGTGCTGGAGCCTTGGGAGCGCAGCTGGTCTTTAAAACCAGCTTTATAGGAAGGAAATTCTGTGGTCTCGCTGGAAGGAGGCACAGTCTTGTGATACTTAGTGGAAATAGAGCAGGTTTAGTTTGGTCAAATGGGGAGCATTTCCAGGGAAACATAAGGTTTTTTGGAGTGTCCCAAAGCCAAGGCAAGTCCGAAACTTTTCAGTCCAATTGTCTTGCTTTCCCAGGCTAATTTTATGAGGAGGCCCTAAAATGTGAACGAGGAGTGATCTTGTTCAGCCTGAAAAATAAAATTAACACCAGTATGAAAAGGGCTGAAGCCCAGAGAACTACAAGTGTCTTATTTTTTTTAATGGAAAGATGCAAAGGCTCAGCTCAAGATGTAACTGAGGTCCATTTGGAATGAAGTATTTTATACTTGTCCATGGATTCAAGATCTTTTTTGGTGCAACAAAGGAGAATAGTGATGCTCTTCCTCTTTCTTGCCTTGTAGGACTTTCTACTCTATTCTGCCTCATTTTCCCTCAAACCTGCCATTTATATCTCTTTTATGTAAGAAACTCCATCCCTCACAAGTCACCTGTCCTTCCTTTTCTTTCCACTTTGTGCTTGGCACCATTACACTTCTCAGAGAAAGTTCAACCAAAAGCTGTATCCCACTAGCCAGGAACAAGCCCAGACTATTCCACCTCCCTCCTCATGACTGCTGGTAACGTTTCTCTTCCTTGCCAGCAGCTTTGGAGTTCATCTTGTGTCCCTACACTTTTTGTTTGTGCCTTATATGCATTTTAATCCCCTCTCTCAATCTTTCCCACTCCAGCCCCACACACCAGCTCACGCTCTGGCTGTAGGCATTCCTGGTACGTCACCTCTAGGGTTCCAGTGGGATTGTTAAAGAGCAGTGATGAGAAAACCTGGCTAACCTGGGTTGTGATGGATGGCAGCAGTGGCTGCCAGCAACAGCTGCTGTAGGTAAACCAGAGCTATGATATTTATACCATTTAAGTTGCCTCACTCCCCTGAGTGAATCTCCACAGAGATGCTTTTCTAGGTGTGACTGTTTAGGGTACAGTCCTCCCTGTAAGTTAGATACTCTGACATAAAACAGACTTCAGCAACTTCATTTAACTTCTATATATAAAGTTTCCCTCAAACCTTTTTCAAACTACGTCCTGTATCCTCCCTAGGAAGCATCTGCTCCCCATTGCCAAATTCTTCTGCGTTCCTGTCCCTTTGGTCGTGTTTCCTTTGAATCCTTTAAAAAAATGTGCATTTTGGCTGTGCGGTCATGCCAAGGAGTGTGAGAGTTTGCACATTTCAAGCAGGGATTGGCCCGTCTCGAATTGGTGCATCCAGAGAACCTGTCACAAGTTCCTTGAAGCACTTCTGCCTTCTGTTGCGCTGGCACGGAGCTGACGGGCGCTCATTTTGCATGTCTCGGCTCTGCGCTTGGCTGGGGAGGATATTTGTACAAGGCTGGATATTTCTGGTTCTACTCCACGGAAGCCTTAAATGGAGTATTTGCTGTGCCCTGCCTTACGAAAAGGAGCCTCATAATAAAACTTTGGAGGCTCCTGTTCAAAACCCTGATGTCAGACCTGCCTGGGTGGTGGTATGTCTCTCTCCTGTTTGCTGAAGGAGTTTCTGAATTTTTTGGCTGTTGCCACACTCCCTGAGCTCCCCTGCAGTTCTCCTTGCTTTGCCTTACCAAAGGCTTTCACAGGGTTTATTAATGTAATTTCTTCTTATACTGTTCAAGCCCTTTTTTCCTCATGGATTCAAAGATTTGCAAGTGGCTTGCAAGGCAGTTTGGGCTATTTGCCATTGTGCACTGATGCTGTTCCCTACACCTTGAGCCGTCCTATAGGGCCGACAGCCGAAAGTGTTTATGGTCTGAAATCTTGGAGCAGGTCCTTTTGCATGAATTGATGTCTTTGGAACCTCAAAAGCTACATTTCTGCTCAGGCCCTTGGGACTTTTCCATCAGGGGCAGAGGAGAGCCTGTGCTGACCGATTAGCAAACACCAGCAGCTGTAGATCACTATCACGCAGTGTGAGCCACATCCCTTGAGGTTACCAAACTAGCAGAGATGGCATAAGGATGCAGGTCTATCACCTGTCTCATCTGTCAGTGGTGACTTAATTATCTGGCACCTGGAATCCTCTTACTTACAGGAGTAAGAGGGAGGAATGACTGATTTAAAACCTCCTTTCTCCAAGTAGGTGCCGATCTTATGTTGCCAGATAATTTTGCTGGTGCCTTCTGACCTTAAGGGAGATGAATGTGAGTAAAATATCAGGCGTTTGGATCTTGGCAAAGTTCAGATTGCCAAAATGAAGAAATACAAATAGCTAGAAAGGCGACGCTGCGCCTTCCCTGGATGGCTGAACAAGTGCCATTAGCGCTTGAGTATATTCCCAACTAGATATAAAAGGAATCGGGAGTGTTAAGGAAAAACAGAGTAAAGTGAATGCCTCTTACAGCTGTCGCAATAGGAAAGTTGCAACATTTGCTTGTAGGAAAAGATGCAGAAGCACACAGAGTACCTGTTAGTGCGAGCGGAGCCAGACTTGGGCAGGATTTCAAGTGTTACAGACACAATCCTGAAGGCTATATGCAGAGCAGCATGACTTTTCCATGATGCTGGTTAAGAAGATGTGCCATTGCAAAATTTTTTTTTGGTTTTTTTTTGGTTTTTTTTTTAAGGCTGCTTAAGTTTTCTTGGGCCTTTATAGAGCAGATGTAGCTTAGGAGCGTTCAGTGCGCCGGGGGACTGAGCCGAGGGAACGGCATCCTTGGCTGTGTTATAAACATGGCTTGTCCCTTGGCCCCCCTTGCTGCAGATCAGATTTCTAGCTGAGAAATAAAGTTCTCAGAGGGAAAAAATCTGTCCTTGGTCCCTTTGTTCTGTTTTCCTGTGGCAGACTGTACAGTCCTGTAGTACTCCCTCTTTAGTCTTTAATATTAGGAGCTCTCTATGTCACCCTTTCCATGCCTACAAAACACAGGTTGTGATGGGGACATTGCACTTAAGGGGGTTTTATTCCACCAGAGGTACTGGAGTTTGAGGAAAAATACTGATTCAGATAGATTTTGGGAAGCTAAAAAACTCATGTAGAAGGATTGGCAAAGAAAACTCTTTCTGGAAAAAAATGAAAGGTTTCAGTTCTAGTTCTCATTTTATATTTTAATGAAATGGAACAGAGGTTTGACCTGCACCTCCAGGACTTCCCAGGATCTCAGGCAAGGCCCTGGGTCATTCCTCTTTCTCTGGACTGCCAAAGCCCTCCAGGGAAACGAGCAGTTTCCAACACTGCCTTGTCCATGACGCTGCAAGATTTGCTTTAGCAAGTGATCCCTCTGTAGCGAACAACTGTTTCACTGGAAAATTTCTCCTCAGCCTTAGCTGGGATAATTATACAGCTTCTAAGGGTATCAACAAGTAATGTTGAGTCTGGCTTTGTCTTAAGAAGGTTTCTATCACAATTAGTCTTTGCTTACTCTCCATCCTTTCTTGTTTCTTGGAACATAGAGACATTGCTATAAATATCTGTGAGTCTAAATGTGGATTTCTACGAGCACATATAGACCCAAGTGCACAAATGGACATTTTATCATATCATACCATGCTGTATCATAGTATTAAATATAATATTGTCTGTCTGCAATGAGAAGACACATTTTTCTGTCCTGATTAGTCAAAGTGAAGCATCAAAGGTTAATTTATTTCTGCCTGAAATTTGCGTGAAGCAAGTTAGATCTGACTTTACTGTGCCATGATAAACTTTGCATAGTATATCTTGTATAAAGGTAAAACACATTTTCCATGACTTAAACCTTTGTGGATCAGCGCTATGCTAAGGGCAATTAGATTTAACATCCCTGGAAGCTCCAAAGGCATTTTAAAGGACTCGCTCTTTTGTTCCAACTTTAGCACTCAGAGAGACTGAGACATTTTTGGAATAGGTTTTGATGGACTTATATGAAAATTTATATGACTAAGAATTGGATTTGTTCCTCTGGAATATTATGGATTATTTTTATGTTGGAATTACATAAGTGTGCAGAGCTGCATGCAGTTGGCTTAATGTAGCTAAAAATATATATTCTGAGTTCCATTTGGAAAGGTAGCTGGATTTTTCCAGCTTCCCCTCTCAGTGATGACTTTATGGTGTGTACGGGTTATAGATTACAGGAAAAATTGAAATGCATGGTAAAATCAAGGGGTTTAAAATGGATTAATATTTGATTATATCTTTGAAAAGATGAATACTGATGTGCATCCTTCTCTGCCCCTGATTTTGAACTGTGGTGAAATCCCTTACAAATGAAACTTCTACCAGAGAGACCATCTGGATGTAAACGAGGACAGGAGTGGGCAGTGAGGAAGCAGAAATCTCCAGGAGCTGGGGCAATGGCTCATCCTGCTTTTACCCCATGGCTTATTTGCCTCTGGTGCACAAGAAGTCACAAAAATTACCCTGACAGGAGAAAACTGTTCCTTGGAACAGTCAGAGATGACAACTTAGGAACAATTGCTATCGGTTACATTACCCAAAGCTACCTCACCTCTTTCTGCTTCTTAATCCTTTACCTTTCTCTCTCTCTCTCTCTCTATATATATATACATATATATATGCAGTAGATTTAGTTAGACATGGTACTATCCAAAAAATGCTTCTTGGAGAAAGATTTTTCCAGCTATATTTTTGATGAAAAGTCTCATGAAGTGGAGGCTGAGCTCTCCTCTTCCAAAAGAGAACAGATTAGAAAACCTGATCCTTTTATTTTACATGACTGACTGTCCCATTTAACACCAACCTTTGGTACATTTTGCTTCACCCTCCCTGCAAAGACACGTTAGAAACCCCAAAGCTTTTTAGGAGGTGGAATTGTGGTTCTGTGGGCAGCTTTGCTGTTTCAGTAAAGAGTTTGTGATGACTGCATCAAGTGATACAGCACATTGACTCTCTGAGGGGATGAATGATGCAAATATACTGCAATAGACATGTACAAAGGGTGTTGTTCTAAATTATCTCTACATCTGTGACTTACCTAGAACAAAGACAGTATAAAATTGAGGAGCTGACAGGATGCTTCCATCAGGTTTTTAAAAGCTGTTAATATGGAACGTGTATTACAGCATAAAACCAAAATTCTACTTTTGTTTTGCTTCTTCTGTATGTTTTCTAAAATGGACATGTCAGTTTGGTTGTAAAGTCTTATCATATTTAGGTTTGATTTAAATCCTATCTTTTCTCAGCTGTGCTTGCTAATGGAATCATTCGTGCTCTTTATACAGTTGATCTAATAATGTTTTCTTCAGTGCTCTCTGGCATTATTTTTTACTTTGTAGAAATCATGGCAAAACTGGCAATATAAATTGAGTCTGCATTTTAATGATATTGATGGTGATTTTCTTGCGTACTTGTATAAAACAGGGTTTTTTTCCTCTCTTTGTACCGTGGTCATTTCCATATGCTGTGGTATGAGCATGTGAATGACTGTTTGATTTGTAAGATTCTCTGATAAGGCTTTTCCAGTATTACTTTGTTACTTAAACTGCTTTGCTCAGGAAGGCCATCAACAGGACGTCGATGAGATAACTTCGTTTTTCTCTTTTCATTATACAAGCAAGATTGTCTAGTGACTTGTGAACTGGTCTGTTGGAAGTCCCTGTTCCATACGAGGGGAACAGTGGCTGACCACTGGAAAGCACTGGGAGATGGTAAGCCAGCAACTTTCAACATTTTCTGATTTGTAGTTTTCTCGGATTTCAAATGAGGGTTCTTTTAGTGACAACATATTTTTTCTGGATATACTCTGAAAGTGGACAAATTACATACTGTAACAATGATGGTCCCTGTTCCATTTTATATTTGCACAGCCTCCATGATGACTTTAAAGAGTGTGGGGGGAAGAGGCGTGAGTGTGAGCCTTAGAGTGAATTTTCTCCTTATTTATACAGAGGATCCAAGATGCCAACTCCTACCTCTGGAGAGTGAAGCCCTTCACAGAGGCAGCAGATGCAATTCAGCATTGCTCTTTCTGTTGTGCTTCAGCTCTGACCATGGAAGAGTGAGCTCTTGGGACAGAAAGTGCTCTGTTTACACTCAGACCTTGGCATTTTTCCTAAGGGTACCAATTATAATGGTGTTTTTTGTGATATGGGCACACATCCATTATGAATTGGCTTGCACCCACCAACTCATTTTGCACAGGCCATGGAACATCCATCAGATGGCAATGATTCCCATTCGTGTGCAATGTTAAGGAAATCTAGATCATTACCAGCAGAATAATGAATTCCATAGAATTGTTCCATTGTGCAATTATATGAACTATGCTAAGAGAAATGCAGTTTCTCAATAATTCCCTCCCTTTTTTTTTTTTTTAAGCCACATGAATGATAGATTATTAATCATGATTAATACTCAGTTACAGTGAATTATAGTGGAGCAGTGCCTGGAAATCCCAGTCTGCTTGGTAAACTCATTTTCTCGTATAATAGAAAACTTACCTTGCATTTAAGAAAACCCAAATAGATGAAGATGAAAGCAATTGAACCATCCATTTCATGTAATTAAAAGAGAAATTTAATAGATACATACATTCTTAGTCCAACATTATTGAACTTTTTTTGATACCTTACAAGCATAGTAGGAGAAATACAATTGCAAACATATTGATTGTTCTTGTATTTTGCTTTCTTCCTGAGAACCAAAGTCTTCTAGAGCTCAGCTGTAGCACTCAGCCTGAATCCCTAAGCAGCACTGGCGTTAAGGCAGAGTTGTGCATTGTCTTGAAATTTGGAAGATATTGGTTGTTCTAGTTGATGATTGCTTGAGAGAGTGTGGATCATCAAAATGCTTTAGGAAGCAGAGGAAAGTTAAATGAGGTAATATAATTTGCTCCATCCCTATACTTGGGGGTGTACATAGGATAATCTTTTTCAGCCCCCTATTTAGTGTGCATGAAGGGTAAGGCACCAGAACGACATTATAGAAGTGTTCATGGTCAGTCAGAGAATTTAATTTCCTTAGAGATAACTCATCTTTAATATTTTGGAAGCACCCTGAGGCCTTTTCCATATTTAGCAAACGTCAATTTCCCTAAAGTTTACATCCCAATCTGTATTATGTTCTGAGAACATGAGGAAAGGAGGTGAAAAGACATGTTCGCCTCAAGGGTGAGACTGCTGGGTCATTTCCAAGAGGAGATCCTTAGAGAGCATCCCATGGGCCCCTCCTGGAGAAGGTAGCAATACAGCTCTTCGTTATTATCTCTGTCTCTCTCTTCCCCCAGCCAATCTGTCGGTGCATTCCTGGTGCTGAGGAGGGAGAGGCGTCGTGTCAGAGCGATGTTCCCGTTTGCAAAATGGTAACTTCTATTTGTTGTTCTGAGGAGCTGGTTTCACACGCTGACATCTCCTGGGAGCACAGCTGAGTCCAACATGTTCCCAACAGCCATCCACCCAAACGCCTCCTACTCAGGCGCTCAGACCTGCCTTCCCAGTAAACAGAAAATGCAGAGACAGCCTTGAATTGTTCCAAATGTTTCTGTTTCACTGGAATGTCTACCCATGTTCAAATCTGATAAATGGGTATTTTTCTGCCCTAGGAAGTCAGCTTAGTGTGGGAATAGGATGGCTTTTCAAAGAGGAAACCCAGTTTCTGGAATAATTAATGGAAAAGTCTGACTGACTTTCTCTGGTGTCAATATATTAAAATGTTCCTATATGTCATGAAAACACAATGTTGCAATTAACAATTTTATGACAGAAAAGAAAGTCATCATAAGCTGCTGCTTCTGCTGCATTGTATGAAACAACACATTTTTGAAGGTTTCATCGTTCATACAGAAGGTCTCTAAAAATCTACTTCCTAAAGCAGGAAACTGAGCAATGTGCCATTGTGCATTTTAGGCAAGGAGGTATTGCTGCATTATTTAAAATACTACCATTCACCACAACAGCAGCCCTCAATATATCCCACAGTGTGATTCCATTTATACTGTTGGGACATCCTGTCTAGCCATGGCTATGGCCATGACCACCGTAATTCTGTCTTTGACCTTACCCATGCCCTGTAACGAACGTGACCTCAATATCCCAACCTATGGGTTGCAACATGATAAAAAAAGATCTTTTGAAGAGTAATTCCTAGGAAAACAGTTGGAAAAAACTCGGCATTTGTTCCAGTGGTCCTTAATTCAGCTCCACAGCTGAATGGAGACCTCACTTGCCATGGGTGATGCCGGTGTGGTCAATGAGTGTTACCGCGCAGGCTCAAAACTGAAACAAGACATCCTGGCTTGCAAGGCAAGCTCTCCATCTCTGGGTCCCTCCCTGATAACTTTTTGGGGTATGCCACTCTCTGGTTTCCTCTCTTGGGCTCCTTCCAGCCATTGCACATGAAATCTTCCCTTTCGGGCAGCGGCAACAAGAGCAGGGACTGCCAATGTGCACCTCTATTGGTACTTCTCTAAGAAATGGTGTGTGGGCCAAATTTTCCCTTTTTCTCACTCTTAAGTGCCTTTGCTCAGTGTTTTTATTCATGCACACCCACATGGCACTTTGCCAAGGATAACCTGTGGTAGAAAGGATAGAATGATCCAAGGCTCTGTGGCCTGATATGTAGCACTGAGAGTTTAGTTGTGAGGCTCAGTATTGGAAAATTTAAGATAAAAAATCTGTGAGAGAATGGAAACTGGGCCATTAAAACTCGGCATTGCCCAGCCCAGGGTGGGTGTCCCAAACCAGTGCCTCCTGAATGACAGTGGGTAGTTCTTTGGGGTTTGGATCCAGACCCAGCCAGCAGGCTGGCACCGGTGTGGCAGTGAAGGACTAACGACCTTGTCCCTTCAGGTGGTCGCAACTCATAATGTGATGTCACAATTAAAATAAGCACAACTCTTCTGCTCCCCACCAATGTCCTGGAAGGAGCACAGGAACCAGGTGTGCTGGGCTGCTCCATGAATTGCTGGGGTTTGTTTTCCTCTGGTCACTAAGCTTTGCAAGACACCCGTACAAAGATTGCTAGTGGTTCTAATTGTTACTTTTTGGTGGTTTGAAGACGTAAATTTTCCAGAAGTGGAGGCAAAAAAAGGTAATGCACGTAATTTTTTCCCCCCATTAAATATTTGTCTATCAGGATTACTCTGATTAATAAACAAGAGGCTTCAATGATTTCAGCCGTGCTCAGTATCCCAGCATCTTGCTCAGGATCATGCTTTGGGATTCCCCAGGCACTTTGCACTGGGATCAGTGGGATTTTAGGGAGAAATTTTAGTGCCTGTACAAAGCAAACACTGTCTCTGGTGTTAGTCTGTAAATATCTAATATGAGCAAGCAACTCTATGTTTTCCTCTGTGCTTAATACCTGTGTTCTGCACCCTCAGGCAGCTGAATTTACGTGCTTTTGTTGTCATATGTGTAATGTGCAATATGTATTTCCTTTTTATTAATCAGACCTGCCATCAGGAAAGAGATAGAGGGAGTTTGAAAGCACAGCCAGGATAGATACTGTCATTTTGTAATCTTTTGTGCACAGGTGGAGATGCCTGTTTGCACTAAAATATGTGGCAATATTCTGCTGCTTGCAGAAATCTTACAAATGAAAATAAAGCAAAGGAGTTTACTGGCTATCCACGGTGTAATTCTCCTCTGGAAACGTGCAGTCAATTCCCATTTAGGCTAATTGCACTTAAGGAGCCCTTTCCTATAACTAATGAACAATAGGCATAGCCTGTTATTACATAACCATGGGCACACACATTAATACACTGTCGAATGGCACTACCCTGTGAAAATGCTTCCTCCACAAAACTCACTGGAGATTTTAGCAACATTTGCTGTAATTACCACTAGCATGGTTTCTAATTAATTTAATTTTCTTTTCTACCTAAACTGAGCATATAAGTGTGTTCTAAGAGACTGAATAAATAAATTTTTAATTATAAAATGATGCTATATAATAAATTATTTATAATAACCAACAATGTGTAGTACATGTTTAGGTATGAATCCATTAGGAAGATGAACTAATGTATATATCACTCCTAAAATAATGTCCTAATTTGTCCTGTGTTTATGAATGGGGAAATCTGTGTTTAAAGGAATTATAGGTTTACAAAAGCCTTGGATTGACAGTGAGTAAAGCATGTGGCATGCTTGGCACTTAGGAATTCTGTTGTCATCTATGGCAAAGGAGAAGACCCTTTTTTGTCCTTTATTGGTTTCAGCAGTTTGTGAAATCGCACAACCAGAATGGTACAGATATACAGACCTCCAGGGAGGGAGCAGCAAGATGCACATAGTCCTCATTAGTAAAATCTTTGGTTATTATTAATATCTTAAAAAAAAAAAATCTCCTTTGTAATCTACCAGTTCACTTTCAGGTAGCTTTGAGGAATTTTGTCAGTTATTTTGCTATTAACGATAGCAGACTTCAGAAATTTCCATGGCAAGTTCCAGGCATTCCCCAGTCTCATGGCAGGACTCAAAAAGGCTGCAGTCAATGTCACAGTCACAGTTGCAGTCGTTGTTGCCGTGGTCTTCGTCAGAGGTCTGGTAATATCTATTGGATGGACAACAGGTATCTGTCAGCCAATGTTCACAGGTATCAGGCAGCATTATAAGAAAGTCCCAAAACTGGCAGAACAAGCAGGCCAGGATAAGAGTTGCACATTCATCTAAGAGAGAGGAAAAGCAGGAAGACATGAGAACAAGGGCGTGCTGGATTACCCAGGTTTAGATGTGTGGCTACACACAGATGAGATGTAAAGAAGCAGACAGGGTAGGCTAAAAATACACTGATGATGACTACTTCCATAGAGACAAATGAAAAGTTTACTTTCTATGATATTTGTGTCTGGAAAAACAACAGCTGCGTGAAAATAATTTGAATGGAAATATTCTGTGGCAATGAAGTTCAGAGGAATAAGCACTACGAACCGAATTTATGGTTGGACTTGATGATCTTAAAGGTCATTTTCAGCCTAAATGATTAAATGATTCTATGCTACTAAAGTGTTTGGGCTGTAAGCTTCAGGCATCAGGGATGCTCTGAGGGGGGTTTGCAGCCTTGCAGGGTTTGGAAATGCTGCTGGTTTGTGATGCCTCATGTTCTGCCTAACCAACTGTCCTGGTTTCAGCTGGGATAGAGTCAATTTTAGCCCATACAGCGCTGTGTTTTGGATTTAGGATGAGAATAACGTTCATATAGCACACTGATTTTTTAGTTGTTGCTAAGCAGAGTTTATACTAAGTCAGGGACTTTTCAGCTTCTCATGCCCAGGCAGCAAGGAGGCTGGAGAGGCACAAGAAGCTGGGAGGGGACACAGCTGGGACAGCTGACCCCAACTGGCCAGAGGGATGTTCCAGTCCATATGGCATCATGCTCAGTATATAAACTAGGGAGAAACTGAGCAGGAGTTATTGCTCAGGAACTGGCTGGACATTGGTCAGTGAGTGGTGAGCAACTGCAATGTGTATCACTTGCTTGGTATATTCTAAATCTTTTATCATTATTATTATTATTATTTTTCTTCCTTTTCTGTCCCATTTAACTGTATCATGAGTTCTCTCACTTGTACCCTCCTGATTGCCCCATTCTGCAGCAGGGCAGTGAATGAGCGGCTGTGTGGGGCTGAGTTGCAGCCTGGGATTAAACCATGACACCAGCACATGTGACACTGGAGGTTTTTTTTCATTTTCACAAGAATTTGCACTAAAAATGCTTAATGACTAGCCAAGGACAGGGAGGTAGAGCAGGTCTGGAGAAGAACATTCACAGAGAGCAGTGTGCTCATCAAGTCTCAGCCCAGGGTCCTTCTACCTGCCCACTGAAATGGGGTTCTCACCTTTTTCATTCACAAATGTCAATTTTTTCAAAGGAGGATAAAGTTTGGAAACTAGGTCGTCTAGGTTGTGTGTCTGTAGCCGGTGAACATTCCTGAAAACTTGGTCACCATGAGTGAAACCTTCTCGTTATGTTTGTTCCCTTCCAAAATCAACTAATTGACTCCCCACTGCTCAGCCACGCTCAGCATCTGGGGAGGCTGCTCGGGTGCAGCAGGTGTGACATTCCGACTGTGTGAATCCAGTTGGAGCATAAAGACCCAGACCTTTCCTTCCTCCCCCCCTCCCCCTCCGCTTCTTGTTTTTGGAAGGGAAAAATGCCTTCAACAACACGAATGTCTTTTCATTGGTTCTTTCGGGAAAGCATATGGTTATAACCACATTTCTTGCCCTAGGATGACTAACTGTGAACTCATTCAACTGCATTGGTTCTGTTGTGGCATTTTCTATCTCACGTAACATTAAGTTCACTGCCAGGAAGTTTCCGGAATTATGCTCCATTTCTTTTTTTTTTCTTCTTTTTTTTTTTTTTAAAAAAAGCTTTCTTGCTGAAAAACAAAATTTAAAAAAATCCGGCTTCTTTATTTAAAAAAAATAAGCAGTTAAAGCAGGTAGCAAGAATAAACAGCATATGATTGAACTTCTTTCTAAGTGTCATATCATCACCAATGTTATCAATTTTAATACTTATTTAAATATGTCAAGATCTATTTATGTTCAGACAAGCACAACTAACTTCTAAGTCAGTTCTGTCGAATAAGAATGACTAGATTTCGGTGGTACTCAGTAAATTCATGCTTATATTTTTTTTCTAACTAAATGAACTGAAATAATTATAAAATTGAAACATTTAATAAGATGACACCGCTGCATTTAATTGTATGAAATTTACACTGTAGAAAATGTAATCATTTTATTCAGCAGTCCTTGGTGTAATTAAGACTATTCTTTTTAGATCTTTATGTTTATGAAATTTCCTTCCTATACATAGATGTGAGAGACAGAATTCAAAATTATGTATTAATTAAGGATTTTTCAATTTTTTTTTTCCCTTTCCAAAGATCTGTTTTCTAATAACAGGTTTTTCCCTTGAATGTGTTAACCATAATGGTGCTTATGTAATCTGGAGAAAATAGATATGATTCTTAGGGCTTCATCCAGGAAAGAGAGCACACAAAAAGCACAAAATTTTAATAATAAAGTAATGTTTCAGCACAGACTCTGTGATGTGCAGTAAAGATGCTTTTAAATTCCCATCAGAGCACACACCATGAACTGTGATAATGGATGTAACACATTTCGAAAAATCTGCATGTGTGAGGCTTTTTGGTCCTGTTTTAAGTGGGGTAATGTATATAAATAATAGATATTAGCAATTAAACATCCATTCCTATGCATTCATTTATATATTTGAAAATAAATTAGCCACAAACTGCATAAAAGAAGATGCAATCTCCTGTTTCCCCCTCTGTTTTCCCTGCTGTTTGCCAAACAGCATTACTGCGTTTATCTCAGTGAGAACAATGACCTCAGCTCTCATTCTCTACATTAGTAGATTAATTAGCACAAAAGAAGAATTTCTAATAATTTTTCTAGCATGCCTCATCTCTAATTTTTTTCCACTTTTGTTTGGTGACATCTACTTATAGAGATGATGCTCCAAACAGCCACAGCCCAATGCTCACTGAAGCCACACTGGCTACACTTAGTGAGACTTATGTGGATCCTGAGTGCACAGAGCAAAATAACCATCAATTTCCTAAACTATTTCTCTGCTTTCAGGGGTTCTCCATGCACCAGAAAACAGGATTTGGCCAGAAAACAGGATTTGGCCAGAAAACAGAATTTGGCCTGCTGTATGTAGAATAAGCAGTAAGTTGTCAGAGTAGAGTGAGCTGAGTATGCAGTGACAACCACAAATCTGGCTTCCTTTGGTTTCCTTGGCTTCCATCCAGCCCTTAACATTATTAATTGAGCACAGATTGGTTTTTTTTTTGTTGTTAATTTCCTTCACTTTTAGCTTTCTTAAGGAGTATGAAATCTGTTATTTGCATCACATGGTACACACCTGTGTGCCAGTAATGGTTGAGATAGTCAGCAAACTCAGAAAATAGGGAGTGTCTGGACTAAAGGACAAGTCCCCTAAATAAAATAAATACTTCAGATCCTTCACTGAAATTAAGTACATTCTAATAGATGTATCAGATACATTCCTTTTATACAGGATAAGTGGTAGAATAGAGATGTTACTGATTCCCAGAGAGCATGGCACTTTATTGTGCTATATTTAGACATTCTTAATTTAGAAATTGTTAAATGATGTACACAATGGATCCCAGCTCCAGTGGATGTAACACACTAATCCATTATTGCAAAAGGCACACATAAGAAACTTCTAAAACACTTCACAGAGCCTTTTTTCACATCCACTGGAATAATCAGGAACAGCATTTATTTGATCCTGATGCTGGTACCTCTGTGCAAACACTCATTACTGAAGTACAAATGCTCTGTGGCACAATAAGCTCTACGCTCCTCTTGTATGACTTTAATATCACTGACAATTTAAGATCATCTTCTAGAGAATCTCATCTACCACACAAATGTCTGCAGGGCAACTTAACATTGCTTTTGGCGATGTTCTTGAACCTCCTGTTGAACATGCAATTTCAAGTTGGATACACAGAGTTCTTTTGCAATGGGCACTATTTAGAAACCAGCTCCAATATGACCTGTTTTATAAAACGTACCGTCACTGTCTCTCTGATGTACTGATGCGTCATCTTCAATGTAAGTGAATTCTCTGCATTTCTCCAGGGAAGCAATGGATGATCTGCTCGCATCTGACAATTTCTTCTCATTTTTGGTGCCCTTTGATGAAGTGTCTGTGATGCTGAATTCTGCGACAGAACTCATAACAATACCTTTCATAGGCTTTTCATCTGTGTGTTTTTCATTTGTAAGCTGGTTGTCTGGTGGGATTAGGAAAAAAAAATAGACTGTGATATCAAGACAGAGATCTGAAAGAATAACATATGCAGAATTTCCAAGCCTACAGTTGTTTACTTCCAAGGCTTAACCCTTCTTACCTAATGATTTCAGCCTCTTTACAGAGGTTTATTCATAGTATAGGTATTTGTGAACTTGCCTTCTAAGGTTTTGTCTTAAACCCAGTGGACTTAGAGGCTAAGTAATAATTTATTTCCACTGGGTGGGATTGGGTTTTGAGAGAGAACAGAACTATTGCCTCAGTTAATCCTAACTTCAATTTGTGATATGAAAGAAGGTAAAACAATTAACTTGTTACTTTTCAACAGCACCTCTAAATTTTCCCTAAATTTACAGCCAACAATGTACGCGTAGGGGGTACCTTGATGCAGATGTGCCAGCTCACCATGGCTCATAATCTTGTAGTAAAGAAAGCCAGATGGTCTCTGTTTAACATCCAGATTCCTTATTTCATAACTTCATCCCCACTTGTGTTGTTGGCCTGGAAGTCAGTGAGGAGATGGGATACTTCACATGCTGTCAGCGTGCCAGAGAGGCAGCTCAAAAACCAGAGGGAGAGCTTAATTTTAAGCCCCAACTAGGGGAAAGGTTAAGAAGCGTTCTGAGTTCAATTTATTCTTGAAGAACTTCTCAGGCACAGATAAACATGGGTTGATATATGGTTTCACTCACTCTCTGAAGTGATCGAGAGGGCAAGAAACACAGTCATTCTCTCTGTGGTGGGGATGATAAAACCTCATCAGTTCTTATCTACAGCTGATTAACTCCTGCACCTCACATCAAGCACAGCCTCACTTTTTATCTTACCTAAATCTTGTGATATGCTTGCTCTTGAGCTACATACAGAAAATCAATCTTTACAAACAACTCAGTTTTGCAAATGTTACTTTCTGAGAGGAAAAACAGTAAGTGCTCTACAGTGGTTAGTTTTCACCTGGCTGCAAAGGACCCTGAAGAAAGACCCTGCACATCTCTTGTTTTTCAGGTACCTTTGACCTCTGACATTTATTAAAGAAAAGCCAAGGAAAGGCTGGCAGAGAGTGAAACCTTGATGAGACTGCAGTTGTTCCACCTGTATCCTTGCAGCCAGGAGGAGGAAATGTGGATGGAATGGATGAATTACAAGGTAAGTGAAAAGCCACTGAGTCCACAAAGTTTGAAGTGGGGACAAGCAAGGATTTGAGGTCTAAGTGGTGTCTGGAGCAAGCCCAGTGAAGGCCACTGAAGATATGAAGGGTCTGGAAGAACTTCTGTATGAGCAGAGGCTGAGAGAGCTGGGCTTTGTTGTCCTGGAGGAGAGAAGGCAAAGAATGATGCTGGATGCTGTGTTCTACTTCACAGCCAGGGTAATGGAGAAGCAATTGGGATTGCACAGGAAACAAATTCCTCATCATGGGAGGTCCCCAGGGCAGTCCCCAGCAAGGACAGGGAAGTGTGTAGAGCTCAGCTGGGCATCAACCCCAGCAACCTACTCTTACTGCAGTTAACATTGGTTTGTGACACAAGCAGATGAGCTGGCTTCTAGAAGTCTCTTCTGAGCTCATTCTTCTGTGGTTTCTATAATTCTATTTATGTATAGAATGAGTGAGCAATTCATTTAAATTTCTGCTCAGTGTCTCATTGTAAATGTACCATTTTAGGTCATTTTTACGTGGCAAAATATGTAGAAAGGTAAAGGTTAGTAGAGTAAGACCTTGGGAGAGGATATGCAGAAATACTAAGCTGTCATTTTAATTTTCATTTTACATTTAAATCACTGCTTTATAATTGTGTGTTGGCAGATGTATTGGTTTGATTTTGAACTTGTAATAATGACACCATCTACTATGAAGGAAATGTGGAATTTCTCTGTCCTGGAGAGTTTACAGGTTGGCCTCAAACAGGGAGAGAATAATGGGATGGAGAGAATTAGAAGAAAAGAGACAGTAAGAGATCAGTGGCACAGAGAGGAGTATCAGAAACCTACAACTGTCAGGTTTTGTGAGCATTATGATGAAGGAAAGCCACAGGCAAGACTTGGGAAGGGCAGGAGAGATGGTGGGGTGTCTCCACTGGGTGTGACCCAGCAGTGCAAAGCACAGCAGTTCTCCCCTGCAGGTTGTACCCTTGGTTGTAGGAAACCAACATGCCAGGCTGTGCATATCTGGTTTTGCCCATTTGTGATGATTTGTTGATGGTTTTCCTGCCAGAGTAAGTAAATATAGCTCTCTTTTTTCCCTCTCTGGCTTCTTGGCCAGCCTCTTCAGTCCAAAATGTGAAAACCCATGCATTTTGGATGTACTTACATGTGCAGCAATCACTGTTTTCCAGTGTTTATAAATCAATGACATACCACAAGTTTTCCTGCACTTTGATTCAATAACAAACCAACTCCAGGAAAAGTCGTGCTAATTGAAGCAGCAGAGCTCTAGAGGAAGCAATGTCCTGCTTTTGCATTGGATTTATTGGATAATAATTGATTTGTGAGTCCAAAAGACACAAGCCCCACCTGTTATTCAGGTGCCAGTCTTATACATGTATCCTGTTTGTCCAGACTGAGAGCTACACACAAGCTGAGCCATCGAGCACACACGGATCAGATCCAAAAGCTTAGGCAAGAAGGACTATAATTTTCCACTTTTATAATTGGCCCCAAAATCCAAACTAGATATGTTTTACTTCATAATCTATCTGTTGACTTCCCCAGTTCTACAACAATACAATGGCCCATGGAATGCATTTAAGCATTCAACAAGCGAGACCGAAAAAAAATCAGACAGAGGTAATCAGTAAATGCCAGACTAACATTTACTGTATCCACCGACTTCTACTATTCATACTTCGAGTCAATTTTTATTCTTGAAGTGCTGTTGAAGAGAAATCAAAACCAGAAATAGAAAGGCATAGACATAACCTGAATTTTTCAATACAGCACCATCAAACAAAAGGATAACAAAAGCTGTCACTCAAGGACTCTTCTGTTTGTTAAAGCATACTACATCTTGGAAAATACAGTACATTTTAGTGTCAGACTCTTAGTTTGAAAAGCTCCCTTTCAGTAATGTTATACTTGTCTTGTACAGCTAGATCAAGTCTTCATGCAATCACCGTAACAAGCAACTTGCTATGACAAGTGAGATCCTTGCTTCCAGAAAACACTGCGGGAGAGGCTAAAGCAGTGTACAATTATAGGTCTCCATTTCATTTGTATGCAATTATCTTCAGTTCAGCTGTGGGTCCATCTACATTTTGTCTTTTATCAATTTAGTGTTTGCACAAAGTGTCTGAAGAAATAAAGATTATGCTAGACCAGCATAAAAAAAAAAAGGTGGTTAGCACTTTTTTTTTTTCCATTATAGTTTGTTGCTGGATGGAACAGTAGCAGATTGGGAGCTTGGAACAAATAAGTGCAGCCAAATAAACTTTAAAAATATATACAACTGATATTATTTATGATTACTGCTAATTGAGAGTATAAAAAATTAAATTCCAATGAAAGATGGGCAGAGGGTCAAGCTTTGCTACTTCTTTTATGAGCTTGAGTTCAGCTTCAGCTGTCTGAAAATTTCTATGTTTTTAACGTGTAGAAATCACCCACTGAAGTGAATTTAAAAGGAAAAATAAATGCATCATGATGAAGAAATCTCAGACTATTCAGTGTTAGACTGTTAGGCAGAGGCATCTAAAGGTACACCCCCACAATGTGCCATTTTTAAATAGTATCATGAAGTAGCAACTTTCTTCCTCATATGGGGAAGCTGGGACTTGCCTTGGCTGTTGCAGTAGAAGACTGGGATTGTTCACCCATATTTGTATTAAAGATATAGTCTCAATACTCACCAGTGTCTAAATTCATGAAAGCACAAAGTAAATCACTTATTTTCCACTGAGGCCAGTCCTAGATGCCTCTGGTTAACAGGGAGGAGCAGTGATACCAAAACTGGCACTTGCAGTAGGTCCCCTGACTTCTATTCCTCTTCACTGGCTTTAGACACAAACCAGTGTCTTGCAGTCCTGGAGAACAGGAGGCTGGGGTTTCCTAGCATGCTTTTGAAATTAGATTTTCTATAGAGGCATATGAAGAGTCTAAGTCTGTTTTTGATAAGGGGCAGGGGGAATAAGGGGTGCTCTGTTTTGCTGGACAGGGACAGTAGCAATGTGTCTAAACCAAATAGGTCTTGGAGCAACTGGTTAGGGGGAGATGCCACTGAAAGAGAATTGATCTTTCACCATTGTGGGGCTCCTCCATATCTTACAAGCAAAGGACAAGGGGGCCTGTGGCTTTACCTGCCAATTTGTTCCCAATCCATCCTGGCAGTGGCTCTTTGCCTCACCCCCTGTGGCATGAAGTCCCAAGGGTTAATGCTAAACTGTGTGGAAAACTCCAGCAGTTTAGGACATGTAACTTTTTAATTTCACCATGAGGCATCTTGTTGTATCAGTGCAGCAAAAAACCAAAGGAATGTCTGGCTGCTCCTCCTGCCATTTATTATCCCATGCACTGCTGTCGCTACCTGTCTGTTTAATATACCACATGCTCATCACTGAAAGAGCTGTGTGCCATGTCCACTCAGTCCCGAGATGAAGCAGGCAGAGCTACATCAGACCTGATGGATGATAACTCGTAAGTATAATGGCTTGATCTGAACTCACTTGGTTTGAAAAGACTCATAGTAAAATGAAACCTAAACCTCAGGTTTCAACGGGTATGTTTAAAAAACATGAAAAAGTAAAAACGAAAACAAAATACTTTTTCTTGGTAGTTTAAAGCACTTAATTGTCTTCCAGCAGCAATGGGAGGGAATGCCAGGGGTATCTCTGCACAATGTGACGCATGCATGGAGCCAGCAGCTTACCTGGATGGTCCTCACTGCTTGGTGTCACCCCAGGGAGTGCCAAGAGAGGCAGGGAGCTGGTACGGTTGTCTTGGTGGGAGAAAAAAAAATTGCAGAGGGATAAAGGTAAATAAATGTGTTTTGGCACAGCTATCAACCTCAGCCACTTAGTGACAGTCCTTGACTTCAGGAGTTGGTGCTTTGAAGTCAGACAGAAGCAAGTGTGCTTCCTTGCAAGGGCAGGTTACATGGGATGGTGCCTGTTTCTGTTACCCTCTGTGTTATTTCTGAAAAGAAGCCAGGCTAAAACAAATTGCTAAGAGAGAAAGTTTCATCTGGGAACAGGTGAAGAGCATCACCAGCAAACACAACACTTCAGGTAGGAATAGAAAATCTGAGCACTGGGAGGTATGCGATGAAATGTGGGGCATCATCCACACCCAAATACCACAGAAGCCTTAGATGAGATTCCAAAATCATCAGCAAATGAGGAGAGAGGAAATTTCAGTCCGTGCTCCAACCTCCATGTCTTAGCAGTCTTGGTGGACACGATGCCCAAGGTCCCTGCGGTGGCAAGCCCAGGTCCCCACATGGATGCTGAGCTCTTCCACCTTGGCTGCCCTTGCCACACCATGCAGTCCATGCCTGGGGCTTGGAGCCTTAAACCTTCTCTCCTTTTCCCTCCAAGTGTCAGAGGGGCAAAGTAGGAGGGGGTGTGGGACTATCCCTACAGTGAGTGCAGCAGATGGAGCAAACTCCATGGGAACTGCTCTCATCCATGTGGGAGAGGCTGGAGCGAGAGCGGGCGCCACAGCCGGCCAGCAGCGAGCTGCTCCAGACCAATATATCACGGGTGCTTTCATAGTTTTGTGCCCATTACATTTTGCTGAGCTCAGGCATAAGGATGCAGGGGATTTAGAGACTGTTTATTTTTGTCGTAAGGAAACAGGAAATAGTACACAAGGCTATAAATATATCTTGGGCTTCATATGACATCATGAACTCGTGCAAGTGCTTCGCTTCTGATTTATGATGATGGACTGGTAATTCACAGGAGCTTTGGGTTTACTTTATTTTGCTGTTGCAGTAACAAAGCTAATGGTGCAATCCCGGGAGGGGGTATTTTATCAATAGTGAATTTTTGACCTCATTGCATACGTTTTAACTTCATGAATTAGTGACCCAGCTAACTGTAAAGCCTTCTATAGGCTTATTATAAATCTATCACAGGACTGGCAAAAACTTTTGGCCCAGATCCTAAGCTCTGACAGGCATGTGTTGATGGACTGCATAGCAAGCACTTCCACTAATATTTCTCGCTAATTATACCATATATTAAGAAAAAAATGAATGAAGCCAATGTTTATATGCAGCTTTAACTGCTTTTCATATAAGAAAGCAACACAATCCCTAATAAATTTTCACCTTCAACATTTCTATTCATTATAATTTTTGCCATGATGAATGAAGTTAGAACTGGAGAGGGAGGGGGTTCATCTTGAAATCTGTTCAGTGAATGACTGAATTTACTTCCCTTCCCCAACTTGTGTCGAGGAAGGAGGGAACAGATGGACACAGGAAGAAGAGGGAGGCGAGTGCGGAACGAAGGAGATGGGTGAGGAACAGATGGAGTTGGGGGAAAGTGGAGAGGAGAGTCAGCAAGGATGGTAGGAAAGTTTTCCACTTGACCTTGAGTTGAAATGAAGATCTGCATACTGCATGGGACAGCTAGATTTTTGGGATACATCCTTTTTTCTCTCTGTGGCATTACACTGCAAAGATATTTGGGCCATCCCAGCAGCCCAGTCCATCCCAGGGGACCTGCAGAACCAGGACTTAAATTTTATCAGGGGGTCAGTTGCAGAAAGGCACCTGCACTGTGTTCAAGTTCCATAATGGTAATGGCAGGGGAGAAGTGTGTGCAAACAGGACCCAAAATGCGTTGGGATGTCATAAGTCTCCCAGGCATCCCAGCCAAGCCAGAAATTGGAGCTTACAACTTTGAAAAGGTATCCTACACCCAGTTTGTTAGGATCCAATGGCCAAAATACTCAGAGTAATTTATGATTTTACCTGCCTAAAGTAAGGCATTCGAGATGGCCTGATTTTCAGAATATGCTGAGCATCTGCGTTTTGAGGTGTATTGAATTATATATCCCAAATCACCAGTAAGTCCTGGAAAATCTTGATTATATTCTTAATTCTATTAAATTGCCTGCATATACTCCTTTGGTTCTGGCTTTGCTAGCTGAAGAATGGAAGAGGTGAAAGTTAAATATTGGCCATGTGTGTCATTCCCTTTGAAGAAAATGGGAGCCATGTGCACTCACCTAACAGCAATGTTTGGCCCCAACTATGATTTCACAGCTGGGCCCTAACTTCAGGAATGCCAAAGCACTAAATGACTCAATTGGAGTAATCTGATCAATGTTGTATTTTTGCTGTGGATTTAAATTGCACACACAGCAAGAGCAGAGTTACTTTTCTTCTCTCTCAAAATCACTTTTCTCTGCAGATTTGATAGCATAAATATGAAGTATTGCTCTCATCACAGAACTAAGTGAAATGGCAGAAAACGTATGTCAAATAAAATGCACAACATTACGTCCTTTTTAGTTTTTGGAGGCTGTTTAAGAAAACGGCTTCATTAATTTTGACTGAATAAAAGGTTCCTTTAAGGGATTTCAATAAGTGACATGAAAAATGTTAATACGAATGATCAAGACAATGGAGGTTAAAACTGTTTTGAAAATATGTTTCTTTTATAGATCTCAGCTGTTGGAAGAGTTACAGAATAAATATATGGTAGTGCTGACATTCAGTGCTGTTTCATCTCAGCAAAAGAGTTTTTAATAAAGAAAATTCTTTTCATGGAATGCTTTCTGCAGCCAGTCTTCAAAAAGAGGTTTTCTCCCCTCCTAGTTTAATAAAAATTAAAGTAATTTATGTCATATTGATATGTCGATATGTTTTTCAATAAACTTTTTCACAGAGTTTTTTTTAAATTCTCTTCACTTTAAAAATTATAATTATATGTCTTCCTCCCACTTTGAAAATGGCACAAGGTGCTCATTTGCAGAGCTCTACTGTTCAAATCTTCACTGAGAATAGAAATGTCATGACTCAGTTAACAATGCTTTATTATTCACATTGATCTTTTTTTGTAGTGTTCTTTATCTCAAAAACATTGTAAATCAGATATCTTCCTCCCACTCTTTTGTTCATTTGCAAATTTTTATTATTCTAGTTTAAAAATGCAATGGAGTGTCAAGAGTCAGTGTATATTGTTTATGTTCTTTTTGCTTTAAAATTACTTTTAACTATAAAAAGTAAGATGTATAGCAGGGAAAAAAAAAGCAGCTGGATTTAAGGATGCTTAAAAAAGAATTGAAGGGATCAGTGTGAATTTTATGCAGTTCTCTTACACCTTAGGGTTGTAACGACTTTGCAAGAAGGGGGACCAAACACTTTATGGAAAAGGTTTTACGTGCTAATTCAAAAGTCCCTGTTGCATCAGACATCATCATCCACATTGAACACTGGACATAATTCACCCCCTGAATGAACACAAGAGCAAAAGTCACAACTGGTTTTGCAATGTGTTCCCTGGATGGTCTACAGGTGCCTGCTCAGAGCCCTGTGCTCTCCATCGCTCCCTGCCAGAGCCTGGCATCAGGTCCTCAGGAGCCCCTGCCTGATAAACACCAAGATGAATCATGGAATTTTCACAGGAACCTCACAGCTTTGGTATCAAGTGTTAACTGCAGCAGAAACATAACCTCAGCTGGGCAACAGGCAAGGCAATCCCTGAAACCTGTGGGTGCAGGATACAACTGTGCATCCTCTGGGAGAGCCACGCTGGGGACCCCAGGCCTTGTTTCTAGATTGGATCTCCCAAATTCTCCTCTAGCCACTGTTTTCTTTCCCTGTCATGTATTTCTTTAGGTCTGTATTTCTGTCCTGACTGTTGTGACTGTAAGAAATGGCTTCCATGAAATAAATCCGTTGCAAGAATTGGGGTTAGTCCAGAGACCAGTAGGATCTGGTGGTATTTCACATGCTGTTTGCTGTCAGGTCATTTTTTTTTTCTTTTACCTGTTTTGAATTTCATGATCAGAACACCCTGGTGCCCAAACACTTTAAACACCATGAAATAGAGCTGCAATCACAGAAGATGCAGCATTGCTCACAGATAGACCTTAAAGCTCTACTTGTGGTAAATTGGCACATGTTAATACATGACTACAAACCTCATGTCTTCTAAAACGTTATAAAAGCTTTTCTTTGATTTGAACCCAATGGTGAGTGGCAATCTTGGAGAGTCTTACGTCTTCTAGAGACTCTCCTTGAAAACACTTCCATTTGTTTCTCTCTAATCTGCATGCCATGCTGGAAAACAACTAGGAGCTGGACTTGTCCAATATAACAAACATTATTGATCTTATTGCCAACTGAGAACCTTCCCAGGTGTTGCAGAGCAGCCTGTGCTGGACTGCACTGGAAAATGACTTATTTGTCTTCCCCAGGGCTTGATTGGGTATCACCAGATGTCAATGAAAAGAATTCCAGGGAACTCAAAAGTTCAGGCTCCGAAACAGCCTCCAATATGGTAGCCTTGTCTGGATTTCTTTGCTCTTTTCCTCAGGAAAAGTCATAGACAAAGCAATTAGTGATATCTGAAGCAGAAGATGTCTCATGCTGTGCATCTTTTCACAAATCACTTTTTTGTCTGCACCAAAGATGCAGAACATCTATTCTGGGGGCAGACAGATGACATCCACTGTTACTTATGTATGTAATAAGTACTCTTAAAACAGCGTAGTCTTGCCTGCTCTGGCAAAGGCAAACATGGTAACTGTTCTGCTCACAGCATTAAACACACTCCTCTCGCTGTGCAGTGGAAGAATGTGTTTAAACTCGCAGTCTATCACTATTCCTGGATAGTGTAGGAGAGTCAGGAACACTCAAGATGTCTTTTCCTGTGTATATTAACTTGTTAAGAAGAAAATAGTGTTCTTAGAAAACATGAATCTTACAGCAGAAGAAAGTTTCCTTCATGACTGTGTTACAAAGGTTTCCGAACAGCTGCTTGTTCCTTTGGGTGCATGAAATATTAGGTTCAGCTTGCTCAGAAGTGCAAACACGTAATTTCTTCTCACTGTGGCACCTTCACTGTGGTCATTTCCACCTGGCCTTGTGATGTTGGCAAGCACAGTACTAACACAATGCCTTCATTGTACAAGCTTTTGGAGGAGGACTGTAGAACCCCACAGCTCCAGTGAAATGTCAGTGTCTCCCCAGGGCCGGCTGTTTATCCTGCTTCACCAGGAACTCTGCTGCCAAGGAGTTTTGTTGGAGTCTGATGTGAGCAGTGAACACCAGAGGTTTCAGGTGTTGTTAGGTGGTAGGGCAGCACACTCCCACCAGTCTGTGAACCGTGCACAAGGATCAAAGAGTTGTTGGGCAACTTCCAACAGACTGGGATTGCCAAAGCCCCAGGAGTGGCACCCCTTGTCTGTCCCTCTCAGGGCTGCCTGGGCACAGGGGTGAGTGAGAGCCCAACCCTCTCCTCCAAGCTCTCTCACTCTAAAACCATCACTGAAGCTTTTGCACAAGACTCAGGTGTACAACCCCTTTCAAGCAAGGAGGTCACAGCCCAGGCCCTGAGAGGAAGAAGTGGGTATCAATGAAATGGAAGAAGTATCACTGCTTTAACACAGATTAGCAAAATCTAACCCCTGTTAATCCTTCCAAGCAGGGCCGCTGGATTGTTCTTTTTTCAACCTGTTCTGTATTCAAAGCAAGCACGTTTTTTTTCTGTCACTATACCACTATTGTTAACAACTATAAATGTACTAAAAACACAGGGGCATTTTAGTATGTGTATTGTGCATAAGAAATATTGTTACATGACAAGCTCCAATTGGCAAGTGAAAAGAGGTTTTATTGAAGGAAATAGCAGTAGCAAACAGTGAACTATGCAGAATAATGGTAATTGTTCCTTTAACATTGGCAGCGCACGTTCACTTAATATGACTGCTCCTCTGTCTCTGCCTCATCCAGACCCAGAGGACCTGTTAGACAAGCAGGCAGCCACCTCTCTCTGGGATCAAGCTGTCAATGCAAACTTGCTTTCTTTCTGTTTCTCGGAGCTAAGCTATACCCCCAGAGCTCCCAAAGCTTCTCCTGAGTGAAAGCTTTAAAAAAGCTCCATTCTAAATTACATCACACGAGCTGTTCTCTTCAGACTGACAGAACAAAAGCTGGGGGGGGGGGGACGACGACAGAAATGCAAAAAGTACCATCTGAATGACTTCTGAGTTGCACAGGATGATTTACCTCCTCATGCTTTATCAGAGCAGATTAATGTTGTCTTGACCTTGCCTACCAAAGCCCAGCAGTGTCCTCTAACTAGCAGAGAAAGTTTGCATCATGTGTGTTTG
Source organism: Platyrinchus mystaceus (assembly GCA_035041135.1). Classification (NCBI taxonomy): domain Eukaryota; kingdom Metazoa; phylum Chordata; class Aves; order Passeriformes; family Tyrannidae; genus Platyrinchus; species Platyrinchus mystaceus. Next base: position 4,541,688 of record JAWWLV010000024.1, on the reverse strand, counting down.
CACAGTACAAATAGAATCATAGAACCATAGAAAGGTTTGCATTGGAAGAGACCTTAAAGATCGTCTTGTTCCAACCCCTCTGCCACAGGCAGGGACATCTTCCACTATCCCAGGTTGCTCAGAGCCCCATTCAACCTGGTGAGGACTGTCAAGGGCCACTGCCAAAATCTGAGAGGTCTCTCACATTGGGCTCAGCTGGGACTCTCCAAATGCCATTATCAGAAGTAGCTGTAGTAGATGAGCATTACCCACTTCTCCAATGGGAGGGTAGAAAGCAGAAAAATTGACATATCTGCCCTTTCTAAAGGCTTTCAGGTGGTATGAATTGGTATGAGAACCCTCACTTAGGAAAACATCCTCAGCTGGGAAGGGAGGGGGCCATGGGCCTTCCTCCTTATTTAGCAGATAATTAGAGGAAAGAGGAAGAGCAGCAGTATGGCAGTTCTCCAGGTAAGGTGCAGAGTTAGCAGCTCTGGAAAGGTGGCAGTTTGGGGGCTACCTGATACCAAAATAATTCATTGAGGTCTTGCAAATGGAAACAAGCAGGTCTTGTGTGGCTCCTAGGCTGACCTTATTGGGATTCCTTCTCAATTTTCATAAAATGATGGTGGTGAGATGAAGAGTTTGTTCTCCCACTCAAAAGCTTCTAGGCTTAGCCCCCTGTACTGCACTTCTGTGCTTATTCTCCTGCTTTGAGTAAACCTTAAAATGTTTCTTTAGAGCCCTTAATACAAACAAATATTCTCATTTTAAAGATGGGCTGAAGGCTGAAACAGGTAAATAGTAAGTATTGAGTAAAAAGTGTTGTTTACATCCCCCCAAGGAAATTAGACTTATTGAACTAATTTTTTGCATGGAATGTGCCACTTCAGTAGTTGAAATTATGTGGTGCCATGCCCTATGTGCTGTGGGGAGAAGGAGCTGGAAAGTTGAAGGCCTTACCGGAGTTTTTAAGGGGCTGTGCCCAGTTTGAGAAAACAAGAATGGGAAAGGCAGGCTTCACTAAGAAAGAAAAACTCCTCAGCTGATGAGGTGCCTTTGTTAACCCACATATGTGTTTTGTAAACACCTCCAAACTATATTGTTAACAGAAAAGTCAAGCTATTGATGCTGAAGACTTGGTCTCCTAAATGACTTCACAAACATGGAAAAAAACAGTTCTTAATAGAAATTGGAGATATCCTTTCCTTTAAAGAATCTAGTGTCCTCTGGTCTCTCACTGAGATGATCTTGGCGGTGTTTTCCAACCTAAATGATTCTGTAATTCTGTATTTTCCACAGGGGACACAGGGAGTTTTCATACAGTCAACACTTGTCCTAGCCTGGAGAGCTGAGACTGCTTGAGGATCCTGACTCAGTGATGCAGCATTCAACCCCGAGCTTCTGAGTGAGTAAAGTTTGGGTTTTGCTGTCTTTTTGGTGGCTCATGTCTGAGTTGTCTTCATGCAACTGGCCAGTGAAATGGCTCTGCCTCGAGCCATGAGGGGCCATCCTAATGCCCATGAAAGGTGATGGAGGTGTTTGGCTGCAGGGTATACTGTATCAGGAGTTGTACCTGCTTTCTGCGGCAAAATGAAAATCTTAATTGGGCAAAATCTGCAGTGAAATGATCATAACTGATAAAAACACTGGTAATGAGCCTGAATACAGACCTCATCCTGGTAGACTTCATTACATCCCCTTTCATAATGATGGTACATAGGAAGGCGATGGTCTTGCAGGTGTTGAAGCTGGCAGGTTAAGTTATTAAATATAACACTAGTCTGGTTCTCTGACCCATAATTTTAGGATATGTTGAAGGTTCAAGTTTAGCTCACCAAAACTTTATTTTTCTGTTTCATCATAGTGATGGTTCCTACTTTTTTAGGTATATTAGGATTTTGCCCTGGCTTTCACCACCATGGTATCTGAGTGTCTCAAAATCAATAACTATGGCAAAACAGAAAACTTGATGGTGTCTGTAGCACTGTGCATTTCTCCTCTGCTTGGAGGGGAAGACATAAATCTTATCTATGACTGAATACTTGGGCGTCATTCTGATCCCACTGGATGTGGGATTTTGTGCTGCTCAAAGAAGTAATGTTTTGCAGTTTCTTTGGTAAATCTGGATCTGAATACAAGTTGTGGAAAATACTAGTCAACCTTGAGATTTACAAGCTGTGCTTGTAATAGTGGCAAGCAGAATCTGTCCTGCTTAAAAAAAAATGAGGAATATGATTTGGAAATAATTTCCAGGCAAAGGACAGGGTACCATGATCCTATTCCCTGGGCTCTTGATGGAAGCATAGCTGACCTTTCCTCAGGAGAGCAGTGAAGCTGCTTATGGCATGGGGACAAGTGTGTTTGTAGGTGAAGGCTTGTGAGACTGACACTGCACCACAAGCAAGACCTGGAGTCCCTTGGGAACTGTGTGTCTGTGAAGAGATTAATTTGCCTATGCACCATGCAGACCACACTACCCTCTGCTCCCATCCCTTATGATTCACAGCCTGTGTTGCTCTGTCTGGTACACTGCTAGCTGCAGGCTTTGGGGACAGAGTGAATTCCTTGCTCTCATCTGGACTGAGATCTAGAAACTTTACTTAGAAATCTGTAGATAACGTTTCTCCCTTTCATTCTACAAGAATGTGTAAGCTGAGCTTTATGCTGTCTTTGAGCATTACTAAAAGAGAACAGAAATGTGTGCTTTTTTTCCCATGCATTTATTTCAAGCCATGATTCTTCTGTTTGTCTTTCTGTAACAAATGACAGTGGTTCAAGCTGCATCTCTGCCAACCTTTTCCTAAATGGTTTCAAGTAGTTTACTTAGAGGGATTATTTCATCTGCCACACAATCTGAGGCAGCTCTGAGGTAGTGTCTAGCTTGCACAGAACAAGGCCATGGAACATTAATTTAAGGCAGGAAATTTAAGGTTCCGTAGACAGCAGGATCACAAGAGCATGGAGTGATGGTTTACAAGTGTCCTGCACTTGGGGGGGGGGGAAAGAAATCATTTGAATTTTCCTCTCCTGATGGTATCAGAAAAACTGGGAAAGGCTTGTGACACTGGATGTGGTAATTGTTTAAATTCTGTCACTTAATGAATGCTTATACTATTTAATTCTTGTGTGGTTCAACCCTCTATAAAGTGGGAACGTGAATAGTTCCTAAGCATATATGATTGGGTGCTGAAGTCATTGCTATAAGTTAATATACAGGCTTTGTAAATGTCATTATCAGTGTCTTGTGGTTGTCTTGCTGAGCTTCAGAAAGAGTCTTAAATTTCTGTGCAGCAAACTTCTCCAGCTCTCAGAGCTTATGGTCACTAGTTAGCTACAGCAGGAGGGTCAGACTTTGGAGACTGTAGCTTCTTTCCAGCCTGCAGGTTTCCTCCCCCTTCAAGTCTGTTTTCTGCTCTTGCCAGTACCCTGCCTTCTGTTTAAAAGCATTAGTAATACCAAATAAAGCTAAAGATGCTTGTTATAACAACTAAGTTGTTTCCATTTTAATCAGAGCACATGCTGATGCCAGGTTTGGCATGAAGAATCTGTGTAAGTGTCTGGTTCAGGGCACAGTAAGCTGATCATTTGTTAGAAGACTACTGCATTACATAGAATTTTGGTTTTAGTTGTACAATTTACTGGGAGGTTGGTACGAACACTGGTAATATAATTTTTGCTTGGTTGGAGGTGGATGAACCATAAAGAATGGGAAATAAGGCTATTGCCATGTGTGCTGAATTGTGGTTTGGTAGCAGCAGTTGTCTGTAGCTAAGTGGCCATCAAAACCTTTCTTGGGGTGGCAATAAATTATAAAAAAAAACCCTTCAGAAAATGTATCAGTTTTCAAAGAGCAAAGAAAGATGCAGCAATTATTATGACACAGGTTTGCAGTCTGTTTCTGATTATCCTTTTGGCTGGAGAGTTGGGGTTTCTAATTGTAAGGTTAAGGAATCCTTTTTATCTATCTCTTGCCTCCTAATCCTATGCTAGACAGTATTGATTTCTGTGCCTTTTGTCTTCTGGGGAAGGAGACAATCTCTGGCTCATGCGAACATCTTGTTAGAGTCTGCTGAGGATTAGGGGGTGTGACAGTTTTCTTGCTGAGCCTTTTTATTGGGGATTTTTATGCCTGCTTTTCTGGGAGGTCTTTGAAATGTCTTTTATGTAGCAATCATTTCACTCTTTCTTTGTTGTCTCAAATGTTGAGGCTGTATTCTTCTCATCTGTTCCTGTTTATATTCCATACTAGCTGGTCATAACAGTTTAGCTTGAAACTATCATCACACCGTGTGCTTCCGAATCACAGGAGTGTTGCTAACTGCTCTAGGAGGACTGCAAATTTGAGCTCTTTTCAGGGCATTTGAAGTTTTAGCATGGTAGTTTAGTCTGAAATACTGATAAAAAGGTTCCAGATGAAAAACAGTCTGGGAGTTGGACTTTTGAAGCATCCAGAGCTAGATATAGGCAAATAAAAATGCTCCGGCTATAACGAAATAGGTCCCCCTTAGGGTGGTGGTCACAGTAGCAGCTGTACCTGGCAGGTATAGTAGGTGTTCATTCTGGCCTAAATGCCTACAAAAATTGATGAAAGACAAGCCCATCCTGCAGGTAAGTCATCCCACCTTGACTGAGGTGTTCAAGCCAGGAAAAAATTGCTTTTTGGAAGTCTGGTTTTACCCCTGATCTCACCCCATTCTCCTGCAGCTGGTTACAGATAATTATGCAGACCAGAAACCCAACTCCTCAGCTAGATGATAGAAAGACTAACCTTGAACAAAGAAATTAAAGAACTTGGCTTTTCACAAGAAACTTGGTAATTTCACATCTCACTTTTAAAAAGCGATGGGGTCAGTCAATGTACTTCAATACAGGTAAAGCACAAGATTTTGTTTCCTGAAATTTTTATTAAATCAGTGCTTCTATGTCTTGAGTAATTATCTTAAAACATATGGACTTCTCATATCTTTTTAAATAGGAGAGTGTTTCTGACAATGTCTAAGTTCAGGTACCAGCTGGGCAGATCCCAGATTCAAGGTTAGGTAAGGAGTAAGGGTTATGTAGTTTCGTGATAATGAAGGTATCAGAGATAGGTCTCTGAGACATTCATATGGGAAAACTAGTTGCATCACCTTCCTCTTTGAGAAGACTTTGGTTTTGGAATTCATTACCAAAACTGAGTGACAAATGTGCATAGGATGCTTTTTCAATTTTTTAATCTAGTTAAACTCTTATTTCACTAAGCAGTGTATCATACCTTTATGGAGGAAGAAGCTCCATGCATAGATGCTCATCTTTTACTGCAATAAATACCTTCCTAGGAGCTCCCTACCAAAAACTTGCCCTGTATAACACTGCGTTTCCACATGCTTTTGCTTACTGCCTCTCTAGCCTGATTTTTAGTGTCTAAAACCATACTTAATATCATTCAATTTCACACTTAACCACAAACCCCACTCTTCCAGATATGACCTCAGTTTATTTTATATCACACATCTTTTTCTTAAACTATTTTATACATAGCATAATACGCAATGATACGGCACTGATGTTTATCAAAATTGTTTCACACTGTACTTATTTCTATTTCTGTCTTTTGGATCAAGTACAATACAGCTGCAGATTAATACCACCTTTTAAAATAGGCTTAATGTGTTTATTTTCTTGCCACATTCACTCTATCCACTAACTTGTTATATGGATTATATTTAATGGGAATCTTGTGGGACTACCAAAGGGCATTTATTTTCTATTGAAATAACAATTAAGATAACACTCGAACTAATATAGTAATCAAATAAACCTGACAAATAACAAAAACTTTTTTAAAGCTGCAGAGGCATGCTAACAAATCTATTTGATCAATATATGGGATGTGAAAAAAGAGGAGACAAGATTGACTGATGAATAAAATGGAACTGACACAAATAGGCTGACAGCCAGTCGCAAGTCTCTTTAGGGCAAATGCAATTAACTTAGAATAATAGACTCAAATTTGATGGTTAGAAATGCATTTTTATTAACAATCACAGCCTGAATCATTATGTGCTCTTATGAATAAAATTGTAGTTATACTGGAAGTCTGTGTATACATGTGTGCATGTACATACCAAAAAGCCTTGTTGAAGGAGAGCTTTATTTTTGTGACAGAATAGCTGTGTGAGATTTAAAATATAAAGCATACACAAGTATAAATCTAAATATTCAAACCAGTGGTATAAAAATCACATATGTGGTATGTTAGTGTTAATGATAAAGGCAATAAGCATCAGTCCCAGGACTGCTTGTTCTTTTGGGATGTGAAATTGCAATCAGGGATTTACAGATTTCATTCTGAGGCAGAGAAGTCATTACTAGAAACATAAGCTCATTCTCTTTACTTTAATAGCTATTTTAAATCATTCATTTAGAAAATACATTAACTATTTGTTGTATAGGCAGTACATTTCTATTGGCATTCCATTTTCATGCTTTTTTATAATCCTTTTTAACAAATTATTTTATTAAAAGAAGATTAGAATTAGCAAAGGATCCTACCAATTTTTGAAAATGCTACTCTTGAAGGGGGATATTTTCCATTATTAACAGGTATGCAATATTAAAACTTTAAAGGGAGGGAAGATATTCAATTGCTAATGTGTCCTTTTTCTTTTGACCTTCATTGCAGTGGCTGATTGCTATTTGTAAATTGCTTTCAAAATTATTAATCTCATTTAATTTCTGAATAAATACATAATTTTTTTCCCTAAAAAAAAAATCCTTGGGTTTAGATATGAAGAGAGCTGCCTATAGGATATGTTATGGTGCAGGGGTCTCTTATTTGTGGGAAAGATTAAAAACTCACCATTTAATGCAGAGAAACTCTACCTGGTATTAGCAAAGTGTAATGTGAATATGAAACCATGATACCTGCAATGCTTGGTGCTTAAACATCTTGAGAAAAAGGTGTAAAAACTGCACTGGGAATGATTTAAATCCAGTATTCTCCAGGTTAGTGTTTGTAGTGGGCAACTGGCTGGAGAGGGACAGGATAGCAGCAAAACATGATGCTCTGTGACTGAAGCATGAAGAACCTGGTGAAAAATGTTATTGTGGTTCTCAGACAGCTTCTGGGGTTGCTGAGATGGATCCAAGAAGCATCCACACTTGATTTTCTCCACTTTGAAGGTGATTTTAATCCTCCCCAATTCTCAGAAGTGAGAAGTGCACAGACATACTGGGAAGGCAAACCGCCTCCTGTCTGGTAGGGAGAGGCTCGTGGAAACCATTGAGAACAGGGAGAGTGTCTGGCTGGGGAACAGATTTTTCTGGTAAACACCTGGTGTCTGGGGAATTTGTAGGTTGCCATTTTGGTTTTCTGCCTCTAATTAGCCTTGAAGTCATTGCCATGAGGAAAAAACCTTCTTGGGAACTCCAACGGTTGCTGGAGACATTCCAGCCATTTCTTTCTCTCGTAATCTATTCTAGATAGTCACAGCAGCCCACCACAACACTTCCTGAGCTGGCTGCTTGAATGGCTGGTATTGCCTATTCTTAGAGATAAGATGGATGGATCACATGTTGTTCTAGCACCACCAAACCTGGTGTGTGCCTAAAATCGCAATAACCCTGTCAGTTCTGGCACAGTTGTTTTAGTTTGACGCAGAAATCATTGCAAAATACTCCAAGACTTGGATTGCTGAAGATTTCTCACAGATCTGCATTTGGTGTAGAGGGATTTTGAGTAGTCAAATTTATGTTATCTATTTAATGTCTCCTTACCATCCCTGTAGACATGTCAGTGGAGCTCGATGGCAGAAAAGTTACTTTTTTGAATGTGATGCCAGAAAAGGAATGGGTTCTTTGACCACAGTTACCTCACACTTTAAATGAGAAATAGGTCTTACTGAAACTTTCATGTAAGTTAGTTTAGGTAAATAGACTAAGGAAAAAAGACTGGAGGATCTATTGATTTAAATGGGGCAGAACTGTGGGGCTGTGGGCTCAGTTCTACCATCTTCATGGTTTTAGGCTACTGAAATACCACACAATATTTCCTGATGGATGCTGATGTAAGAGAAAGGAGGCTCAGGCCCTGCATGATGATAGACTAATTCTCCACTGATATAATCATCCAACCAGAACAGGAATGACTCATTCCATCCATAAATATCTTGAGGCCTTTGTCTGATCATTTAAACTCGTTCACACCAACCTCATCTCATTTGCTTGAATGGCCTTACTCCTGAGTTAGAATGATACATGTAAGAGAAAATCCAAGCCCTTAAAAATAAAATCATAATTAGTTTCTCTTAATAGCTGCTCTATTAAAAAAAAAATCAGATCTTTCAAAATTATATTAGAAAGCAAAAGACAATGCTTCTAAGTACATCAGGTTTTTTCCTAACTCAGCAGCCATAGGCTTGTTGGTGATGTATCATACTCGCAATATGTTTCTATTGACATTCATGTTCCGTATATTTTATATTCCCTTTTCAGAAGTTATTTTGTTAAAAGAAGATTAGAACTAACTAAATGTAACTACCAGGTCTTGAAAATACTTATCCTGAAAAGAATATTTCCCCCCAGCACCTGCTGTGTTTGCTCCACTCCCTCTTAAACCTGTTCTAGTTCAGAACTCCGATTTCACCATTTCGTGCTCCCAAAATATTAAAGGATTACATTCCCCGTCGGTTTACGCTTTCCTCAGTTTTTATCTTCTGCAAATATGGCTTGGCCAAAATGTTCTTGATGAAATAAAAATACTTTTGCTTTGCTTTCTGTTCACCACATCCTCGAGCAGGTGCCAGGCAATCTGCGGCAGCTCTTCTGCTACCTGGGAAGTGTTCATATATAGAAACACCGGGCCAGCCTCTGTTGTCATGGCATGGAAAGCCAAAAATAGATGACATGAGAACGTGTGCCTTCCAATGAAAACTTTTTGCAGCTACGCAAAGTCTTCAGATAAGCAGGTTTTAGTGTTGGAAGAGAAAAGAATAGCGATGGAATGAAGAATCTAGACTGCACATTTATAATATAAAAATAGTCTCTGTAATACATGCTTAATTAGATAAGGATAGACGTATTTGAATATTCCTCCTTCCCCCAGTGATGAACAGTTGTGGAAACAACTGGTCCTCCACATCAGGTGTGTGTTGTTTCCATATTAGTATGGTTGGAAAGCCACAAGAAAGTAAATTTCTTACAAAAGCCATATTTTTAACTTATTTAATTTGCACTTCACTAGTTTGCTGTGTGATTCAGGACTATCCTGAAGGCTGGGTTGCACCAGACATCATGTTGTGTTAGAGCCCCTGGTATGGTGGAAGATGGTGTATTTTAAAGCTGAGGAATGGTGCCAAAAAGAATTAGAGGTTATTCATCTGCAAAGGACCTCCTAGTTCAGCAGTCCCAGTCTGCATGACATAAAAATCTCTGCAGGCTAAACCCTTAGGTGTTTTCCCTCTCATTTCTCCTTAAATGTCATCAAGTGACAGGGCCTGAAACTCTTCCTGAGGCAGAATCATCCTTGCTTGGAAAATATTTCTATACCATTCAATCTACATTTTATTCCTTCCACGAATCAGCATAAGGGCAGGTGTCCCATTGTGAAAGGGGAAAGTTTTATAATGGGCTAAGTAATTCCAAGTGGAGTAAAGCAATCAGCACTGCAGGTTCTTCAAAACTTGATATTTCTGCAATAATCTGTTTCCTCCTGGTCTTGGTGGAGCTGCTTATTTATGCTTTTCTTCACAGTAAAGGGTCACATTTTGTTCTCCTGTGTGGTTTTCTTTTAAATCGAATTACTCTTAAGGACTCTCAAGGCAATTGCTGTTTCAGTTAGGATCTAAAATATGCTAAGGCTCAATGGAAATTTTATTGATGCTGGGCAGTGTCAGTGATGCTAGAACAAGGGGTTGATTCTGCTTTAGCTTTTATGACAGCGCTAATAAAGTTGTCTGGTTCCCAGATAACATGTAACAGGCCCACTACTGCAGTGCAGAATTATGGTTAAGACTCAGCTGGTGGTTATTGTCCAGTAAATGTTCAACATATTTCAGTAGTGCATTAGTACATAGTTACTGTAGTGACTGGTGATTTCTGCCATGGCCAGGAATCTGTCAAACTAAATGCTCAGTGCAGATACAGGTGAAATGTTTCTGTCCCTGAAAACTTGAGATGATAAGGTGCAGTGTGGACACTGATTTATTTTTTTTTTCTGAAGAACACAATAAGCAACCTAGGGAACGGTCAGGTACAAAACTGTGCTCACTTGAGTGCTAAATGGATAATGAAAAGCATATTTTTCTCCAGTTTTAAATAGTCTTGGTTATAACCTTTATCCTCTATATTTCTTAAAAATTCTTGTTTCATTTTCTGCTGTCATCAGGGAGAGGGCCACGTTGATTCACCTTCTAGGTGGCTTTCCAGATGTGTATGGCATATATTTTTAATTCCTTTAGGTTCAGTTTGAATTGTTCATAGAACACTTACGTAATTTCAGTGAAAGTTCTAATGTTCTCCCAAGAGAAGGTGAATTTGTGAGGGTTGTCATTATGCTTCTTTTCAAACAATCTCTCCCAAAACATTAGGGAAGGAAAACCACAAAATTGCAGTAAAATAGCAAAAAAAAACACCTATAGAAAAATGTTGCTTTCTTGTGAAAATAAGCAAAAGAACTGTAACAACCTTGGAATTCAGAGTAATCTGTAGAGTTTTGTGATTTTTCTGGAACAGGCTAGCCCAGTACAATTATCCTCTCTGACTGGGGCTCATAGAACCATCCTCAGTAACCCTCCTTTCAGAGGGATTTATGCTTTGCTGCGTTAATGAACACAGTCACACCCCAGCACGTTTCACCAGAGACCCCTGTGTCTAAGTCTAGGTGCTGCTCCCTGAAAGCCAAAGGGAGTTTTGCCATTGACTTTGAAAGTAGGAACAAGCCCTTTATTTGCAACTTAAAGCAAGTAGGTTGAAATTATGAAGAATGATTATTTAAAATAGCAATGATGTAATATCAGTGTCAATTCCATTATTTTAACAGATGTAAATTTGCTCTGCTCTTGAACTCTGGTGAATTTTAATGGCAATATTAAAGAGATACTATTAAGACTACTTAAAAGAACTATTTGTAAAAAGTGTCTCCAGTTGGGGGGGGGGGAAGTTTAAATTGCTTTTTTATTCAGTCTGCACAATTATTTATTGAATGGTTTTGTATATTACAAATTAATATGCATTAGAAGCTGAAAATATCACATAATAATTCTAGTAGTCATTGAATATGGGAGAGATTGCACTGTTTAGACAAAGCAAATAGACTCTTTATCCAGCTGTAGTTTGGGTAGGCTTCACCATAGAGAAAATAAGGATTTTGTGATGTGTAGTATGGACAACGTAGACGAAGAAAAGAGTTGAAAATTGCTGCCTGAGTAACTTTAGGGTAAATTTACATACATTCCAAGGCACGATCCTTGTCAGCTCCAGTGCTGTACCTGGATAATGAATGACTAGTCTATCTTTCTAATTTTACACACAACTTACATTCCAGTGGAACAGTGATGGAAAAAGGAGGTCACAGTGACCTGTCCTGGAGAGAGACCTCTTAGAACTTATGTACAAGGCTGGTAGCCTCTGCTGTCTCAAAAATGTTTATATTCTGGAGGGAAAACTTAGTTTTAAAACAAATTCTACAGCTCCAGTTCAGAGCTTATAAAATCAACTCAAAGATTTTGGACAGGATGGTATTGCAAAAACTAAGGTTATCACAGGCCAGAAAAGTAGGTGTTGCCACTTTTTTTTTTTTATAAGAGTGATAAATATTAGAAAATGAAGCTGGGAATCAGGGAATGCCAGATTGTAGCAACTCAGTACTGGCATTTTTATTAAGGGCTCCTTTCTCTCAGAAAAAGCAATGTCAGTCCTCTGTGGTTTTTACCTCATCTACAGCTATTAATTTTGGGTGCTAAAGTTATTTCTGTTTATTTCTTGGAAATATGCAGAGCTCATCTTTAGTAAGAAGTGCTGGGCACTGGCAGCTGCAGTCAAGGGTCTCAGCTACACATAAAATCAGATATTTAGTATATCTAAGTATTACATATACCTAAAGTAATCACACTTCTAAGTAATTGCTTCATCTCCACTCCTATTAATCACCTTCATGGAGCAAATAGTGTTAGTGGTTAATGGCTGAAAAGGATTTGGGACCCTCAAATGAAAAGTAAAAATTTGTCAGTTGTTTTTTACCAGATAAGGAAAGATACAGAGCCTGAGCAGAGCTGGACATTGTGAATCATTTGACCTTACAACTCTTTTTCCTGACTACAGTCTGGGAATGCATTCTTGGAAGAATTCAGCTTTGATCCAGGAAGAAATGTCTCTTTCCATTAGTTTTTATTTCCTCTTGCTGCAGACAAACCTGAATATTACAAAGGGCAAATCCATGAAGCTTTCTCCAACTTTCCCTCGGGGGGGGTTAAGGAGGCTTTTTCATCTTCAGTGGCAGTCTTTCAGTTGTGCAAACAATGCCTTTCATTTCAGTAAAAGCCACCACATGGGAAGCTCTAGGCTGACCTACTGTGGCAGGTAGGTGAGGGTGTATTTGACTGTAGCTTTCTGGGGTAAACTCACATACAGATAGATTTAGACATCACTGAACATAAATACAATTTCCATGAGTGGAAAGAGCTTTTTTTTTCCTGTTGGTGGAAGCACACCATGACTAACACTTTATTTCTGGATCTAACAAGGTTTTCTGTATTATGCAAGAGGCCATAATGGTCAGCTGCTCGAAGTGCACCTCCTTGGCCACCAGGTCACTGTGTTTTGGACATAGCAGAGTACTCAGTGCAGTTTTTGTAGCACAGTTGACCCAAGCAGCTACAGCTCAACATACAGTTTTACAGCAGAGCCAAATGCAACCTAACAGGCAGGTTTAGAAGAGATCTCCTGCCAGATCTCAAGCCCTGTGCTGCCAGTTTGCTTGTAACTTACTGGTATGGTCTACACAGTGCTCTTGAGATTAATAAATATATAATCCCATATCCCATTACCACACAGTGTTTGAAACATTTCCCATTAACAAAATACAGAACATGCAGGTGAAAATATCAATGCATCTCATTAGAGGGGGAAAAATGGAAAATATGTAATATATTAAATCCAAGTTTTGGGCTCTTGGGAAAAGTCTGGGGGGAGAAATGTATTTCTCCAGGTGGTCTCAAGTGGAAGGAAGGATCCAGTTTCTTGGCTACACCAGCAATTAGAAACAGGGCAACAATATAACCAAGATGTGGCCTCTAATTCTTCATCTTCCTCTTCTGTCAGAAGCAGGTTCAGCAACAGGCCTAAGAATAAGCCTAAGAACTTCAGGCATATGAGTAATCCTAGTCACTTTGCTCTTGAAATCTTGGTCTAAAGAATCATATCTGATGTTTGCTTTAGGACAGCATTTGCATAGGTTGTTTCAGGTTTCACAGAAACCTGTAGAGTCCTGTGCTCTAGTTTTCTTCAACAATAAAAAAAAA
>JAWWLV010000024.1:4341827-4528107 GCA_035041135.1 Platyrinchus mystaceus | reverse complement strand
CAAAACCTTTTTCTACCACTTTATAGGAAAGCTGGGGACTGAAGTCAGCACTGCAAAATACTTTTGGTGGAAATGGAAGAGGAACATTGACATTATTAATTTCAATAAGCAGCTTATGTTCTCTAGGTCTTGATGGTTGGACCATGTTGAACCAGCTATGCCTGGGCAGATGTTCAATTTGTGTTCTGGGTCTGGGAGGGACCTTCATAGTTGCTGGACTCTGCCTGAAAGAGGAGATTCAAATGGACCAAAGTCCTTTTATTCTTGTAAGGTTGTATGGAGCAACGTGGTGTAATGAAAGGTGTCCCTGCCCATGAAAGGGGGTTGGAACAAGATGACCTTTTAAGGTCCCTTCCATCCCAAAGTAATCTATGATTCTAAGCAGATAAACAGCTCTCACCTACTCTTTCCTTCCTGAGGTTAAAATAATCAAATCCATAACTGAGTGGGAGTATTTTAAGGGAAGCAGCTCTACTCGGTGTAGGCTTAGAGAACTGACTGCACCATTTCTTGGAAAAACACAAGCACATAGTAAATCCAAACAGGTTTCCCACCATGCTTTAGGGTACCTTAGGCAAAACCTGGTGTATCAGTTTTTACCTGTGGTCTTCCTACCTCACTGTTAAGGTAGTGTTTCTTTAGGGAGGAAAAAGAGCAGCCAAAGAAATCACAAGCTTGGAGCAGGAGGTCTGTTGGTTTTCTGTTCACATAAATTGCCTGCTAAACACACGTGGCCCTTAAAGGGCTGTGTTGGGGGGATAATTCCCCTGGCAGTGCAGCACCACATGTTCCTGCTGGTCCATGCACTCCGTGCAGCTGTACAACGTATCACATAACGCGGCCAACTGCAGGCACACTGGCCTGCCATTCCAGGGGGGCCCCCAAAACTGTAAATAGGATGGGCAAAGAAACTCCTGGAGACACAGCACTAGCTGGGGGAGCAGGAATGTTTGAGCCAACTGCCCAAGGCTTGTAGTCAAGGTCACTTGTCAGTAGACCAGGCCTGGCTCGGGGTGCTTGGCTTGTCCCAGGCTCTTGCCATGGTTGCATGTCCTTGTCTTGCTGACATTGCACTGAAAAATCTTCTTATAGGCAGAAGGGACACACAGTGTTGTGCAGCTAAGATTTTGCTGTTAGTCTAGTTAATGTTTTATCAGTCCAAATTCTCTAATTGAGAAAAGCCTTGATTACATGGCCAAATTGTTGTACAATCCATGCCCAACCTTCCCAGTACCTGTGCTCTCATGTGGTGTTGTGCTCACCCTTCCCACGTGTGACATCCCATCCCACGTGGTGTCCTGAAGCTCCTGCTGTGTTTCCACCTTGACCATCTTCTTACCTTGTCTCCAGGCAGCCCAGCTAATGCCTGCCCAAGGGGCTCCAAAACAAACAAGGGCACTATGGAGCCAGCAGGGATACCTGGCTGTGGGAGATGTGACCTTGACTAACATGCCTGCAAGATTCATCAAGCTATGGAGCAGGAGAGAAGGGGAGCAGGATGGGATCAGAGGGAAGGGTAGGTTAGATGTGGCCCAAAAGGCACTACTAGACATGTGCACCATTTGTTTTCCCAAAGCTGATGAGGATACATCATTACAGTTAAATCATCCGTTGCTCAGTTATCTGATAAGTTTGGTGGTGGTTTTTAGTTTTGGGGTTTTTTTTGTTTTTGTTTTTTTTTTTTCCCCTAAATGTTCAGAGATTTAAAAAAAAAAACCAAAACTTGGGAAAACAATGGCATTTTACATGTAAATCTGTTTTCTTTTGTGTGAAATTTAACTGAAATGATCTTAATGATTTATGTAAAGTGAAATATTGGGTTTTCCTTTTTCTTTCTCTTCTAGCCTTGGTCTCACACAGGCATATTAATGATTATTTGTCAAAGTCACACTGTTTGCTTACAAGGTAGGAAGGCTTTTTAGACACTATAATGACAGCTTTTGATTCACTTGATAATATTTAGAATAAGCCATAAAAGCCAATCTCTGAACGAACAGACTGCTTTTATTGGCTTTTAGTGCTATTACTGCTATCATAAGTGGTAAATTGGCCTAATGCAAGTAATACTGCTGTGTCATACTGTAAAAACCACTGCTTAGTTTTATATTTTATTTATTTTTTGTGAAAAAATTTTAAGGCATGGGGACTGTACTATCCTTCTACAACTATTGGTGATTCCCTCCAAGTCAGAGCTGGGGAAGCTTCCACTGCTGTTTGGAATTTCTCTGCTTGGTGATTACCACCTTTGATGGAACAGGGCTGATCATAAAGTTAGGAACCAAGAGTGTGAGTGAAGTGAATACCTTGCTGAAGATCCTAGGCTGTTTATTTATTTAAATCATAAATTAACTAGGAAAAAAAAAAATCATTGCTTTGCTGGAAGCTGAATTGGATATATTTCAAATCCTATATGCTAGACTTTTATATGACTTGTTTTATAATAGCAATAGTATTTTTTAAATAGTAAGCACTTAAAATATCTGCTGACAATAAATTTGGTCACTACGTCATCCAGCCAGAATGACTACCAGGTGCCATAGTTGCTTTTTCCTATGATTCTTTTGGCTTTCTTCCCCTGCTTCTCACCATCTCTTCTATTGTTTTGCCTACTCCTGGAATAGAAGCATGGATTTCAGAGACTTAAAATTCCCATAACGTACAACTTTTATTCAGGAAAAAAAAAAGTTTATAATGGAATTTAATGTTTTTCACAGTGTTTATAAATAAGGGAAATAGTTGAAAAAGTGAAATTGAAGAGATTTGAATTTTACTTTTGAGTTCTTTTTTCTGTTCTTTTATCTTCCTCTTTCTTTCCCTTTGCCCATGTAATTTCACAGTAGATACTTTCCAGTGGTTCTTGTTTGGAAAGGAAAAGTGTAGTGTGTTTTAAACTTAGTTAAAACTTGAATATTCTAAAGTGAAATATAACTTTATCATGATATACTGTGTGGCCATTAAAAAATTAGTCTAATGATAGAGAAAAGTCTATCCTAGTCATAATCACTAATTTAACTTGAACGCATGCTTGAAATAATTATTCACATTCAATATGCTGTGAGAACAGGAAGAATCATATTCCAACTTTAATTTTGGCATCTAAGTATTTGTGGATACGTGATAGCAGTTTGGCACATTTGTTAGTTGCCATGGGTGTGTAACAAAACAACTTGGTGCTAAAAGGGTTTAACTTCTTTTTAAGACAACTATCCTGACGAGGATCACACAGAAAAAAAAAATCTTCCCTAAGTCTGATATCTGAGCTTTCTTCTGTTGAAAGATACTGATTTGACCTGTATTTTACTCTGAAGAACTCAAGTGGTCTTATTTACCCCAAATCTACACTCCTTTTGAATTCCAGGTGTCATGGTATAGCCAAATAATGTTCCTATCTGCATCTCTGCTGCAGTAGCATCTTATTTCTTTTGAAACTGTTTGTAGACATATTTCAGCAAGAAGAACATAATCTGTCAGTAATCAGTTCTTGGATGTTTCAACACTATTGTGGCAATGTTTGTTTTTCTGTAGAGCACAGAGTGAGAGGTGCATCTATTTCTCTGTCTCTGGAGCCTACTGACATTCAGACACAAGTTTTTCTTCCTGTGCATATTTCTGTGCTGTGTATATTCATTTATGGGTGAGAGAAGAAAACATTATCATGTTTAACTGCTGCAATCATAGGCACATTAAGTAGACAGATAATAAACAATCCATCTGAATTTATGATTAAGTTAATTGTGTCTGTGTTTTTCTAACGTGTTTATTCAGATTAAAGACTGAAATTAGAATGAGACTATATAATCAAGAGACCTTAAGAGACTGTTTGACTCCTATAAAATAAAAATTAATTTAGTTTAGGGGGATAACAAAGATCTCTGTAGCACTTAAATATCGCTTAGGTGGTAAAGAAGCCTTGTGCAATTCTCTTTGAAGAGATGAATCTCAGTAGTAGTGAGAGTTATTAAGGAACTCAGCTGACACTGAGGGTTTCACAACCTAATTTTTGTATATGCCCTTCTGCCCAGCAGGCACCAGACTCACAGATTCAATTTCTGCACAGCACATGCAGAGGATCAGGTAACTGGGAGCACTGAGCTGATGGGAGAGGCGAGGAAACAAGGAATTAAAGTAGGAAAAGCACTGGAAGGAATGGAGAGAAGGACCAGCCAAATTTACTTAGGGCTGCTTTGCTTGCATTGGGGTCCTTCACCAGTCACTGCTCCTGAGGGTTTTGCTGCACCTCTATGCTACTGTCAGTCTGGCTCTAAGTACCAGTGTGTAATCTTGCAGGCCTATTAAATACCTTCTGGAAAGTGTCTCTGAACTGCTCACATCCATGATTATCCTGCCTTCAAGCTCAGGGTAAAAGTAAATCAGGCCTGAATAGTTGTTGCTGTTGTTTTGATGGGATTTCTATCAAGGAATTAAACTCTCTAAACTAACTAAATGCTCATTAATAGGTGTGAAATATCTGGTTTTCATAGCATTTAATCATCTAACATCCACTTAGATTCAAATGTCTTGCTGTCTCCCTCCAGGGGAAAATGGTAATAACACCAAGTTCATTTGTGTTGCTGCTCCAGATGAGAAGGAATACAAATAATAATTAATTTTTGAGCTTTCAGAAAAAAAGTTGACTGAAGAAAGCAACATTGGGCTTCACTTTTACCTTGAAGAGAAGCAACCCACTCTTGTGAAAGTGGTACATATATTAAATTTAAGACTGACAATATTCCTGACAGGGAGCAGTTATACAAACAGATGCTATAAATTATGAAGCTTCTAAAATTCTTAATGCTTTTATTAGTTCTGTATTTTCTTCGTCAGGTTACTAAATTCTGTTTAGCACAGGCATCTTTCTGGCTTGTACTGCCTTAGATCTAGGAGACCAGGTTGGCATTTGACCCTTCCCTCTATGACTTGAAGTGGTAAAATGAGACATGGTTTCATCCCTCCTGCTGCAATGATGTTCTAAGATGATTAGAGGGATCTGTCTTAAACATACTGGGACAAATCAAATCTTTTGCAAGCCAGTGCAGCTCTGTTGCTTTAATGGAATTACTCATTGCTTTGACACTTACCCTTAGGCTAAGATTTTCCATGCACCAGTTTGACATCTTAAATAGGAAGTGCTATGGAGGCCCTTGGATATGTGGATTCTGCTTTAACGTGTATGTTGCTGAGAAACTCAACAACCAAGCAGTGTCTGCGCTGGTTTTTTTGTGTTATGCTCTACTTACACAAAGGGCAAAATTCTGCATATTTTGCCCAAGTACAGCAAAGAATAGAATTGGTCTGGAAAACTTCCAGCAGTGAATGAAACAATATCTTCAGGTCTTCCCCAGAACTGGCAGTTGAATGAAATAGAATTTTCCTTTGTCGAACAAATTTACTTAAGGCAATCAAACCTGAATAAACCTTCACTTATATTTTTACAATCAATATCCAGCATAGAAGTGTGACTTTAAACTTAACCCTATCACCCAGAGGAGTACCTCTGTCTTTACTGTACATCCAAAGTCTTACATCTCCAAGGATCTGCCAGCTCAAAGATCAAGGACCCCTCAGTTTATATCACTGTAATTAGAAGTGGTGAGCTGGGACCATTGCAGATTTCATATACTCCCTTGCCATTGGAAGAGTCTTTAAATCTGCTGGTTTACAACTTAAAGGAAGGGTTGTCTTCATTAATTCATTTGGTCATAGTCCTGAAGCTGACAAGGCATCTTCCAGGAATTTGAGCCCCCTGGGATCCTTGTCATCGGTTTTTAAATGTGCTTTTTCTTGTATGTGTGTGTGTGGTGTTCTTATCTGGAAACAGTCTGCTTGGATTACAGCATTCATCTTAGAAGCATTTGGCATTTTCTGTTACATGAAACTGAGAAGTCTTTCTTTGCTATCAGTCTCCTATAAAGCTTTTCAATGCAATGACTTAATTCAGGCTGAAAGGAGAGAGTGAAAAAAGCTTCTGGACGCAAGTCAGCAAGATTCAGGAAACAAGTGTCCAAGCGTGTATGTAAAATTGCATTCACTGACTTCTGAGACTTTAAAAAGAAATTCTAAAAATGTCATTTATCTCCCTAAACACAGGGATGAAAGTCAGATCAAAACACTCTGCTGAGAATAGTCTCAGCAAAGGTACAAGCCTTATACTTTTATTCCAGCCTCCGCAAACCAGGTATAAAAGTGGAAGGTGGTGAAAGAACTGGGAAAATCCCTGAGTGTCTCCAGGACAACTCTCCTTCTGCAAAACCAGTCTCATGGCATTATGTCCTTCCCACTTTATCACTGCTTGTAAAAGTCTCTCAAAGCCCCTGGGTAACAGAGAGAGGAGTGTTCTGGGGAAAAGGCATTTTCGAGTGCTGCCATGTACAAAGTTTTTGTTTTTACCCCCAGGAATACAACCCAGGGCCAGGCTGTGGGATGTTTAGGTGTGGTACAGTCAGGAATATTCTGCTGGGAGGTACCGCTATTAGAAATGTGGCCCAATCTCACCCACTGGGATTAATACTGGAATAAAGTATTATTTGAATAATGTCACTATAGCCAGGTCTATGATATGAGTAAATCTCCCTTTTCATGTGAAATGTAGTCCTTTTAAGGGGTGAAATATAATCCTGAACAGAGACTCTATTTACCACTTAAGCCCTATTTTATGGTTTAAGTGTTGACCTTGCACTGACCCTCAGTACAGGGCTGAATTTCACCCTACAGTGAAAATCTGCTGGCTGGAGCAGTGGATTAGAGAAATTGGGGCTAGACTTTTTACTATTTGCAAGACAATGAAACCAGGCTTATTTTAGACAAAAATGTTTCTGATTTATGGGAATTTTAGTGCAGAAAGGGGCTATTTTGGAGAAAGTCTTGAGATTAGAATTTCAGTTATATTTTTGGCAGGAGAGCAAGGAAGCCATTTCATTAACTTTTCACTGGAAGTTATATATGGAGGGCATTTGTGTACACAGCTGGGCAGCATAAAACAGGAGGGCTTTGTGTGAAAATATCCTGAAATGAAATTTCACTTCTGTATGACTTGGATCCACGTTCCTGGGCTGCCGTGGCCAGTTTTGGATGAAACCATGGGAGGGCAGTGTGAGGCCCTCACACATTTTCCCTTGCATTTGCAATGGATGCAGAAATAGTGAACAGACCACTCTGGTCCCTGTACAAAATCAGTGTCACCTTTTATAGCTTTATGTCAGTAGATAAGCTCCTGCCTGCTCCCACGTATCCATATGGCTGTAATCATCAAGTGATACCAAGAGATTTGTTTGTAAAGAACTCCAAAAGCCACATGCTGAGACTGGTGTGAATTTAGCTCTGCTTTGACCTCCCTCCTTTTCCACCAGATGGCTGCTAATCTGGCACTAAATCACTGCCATGGTGGAAAGAGCCCCTGGTCCACGTGGAAGAAGCTGTGGCCGTGCTGTGCAAAGTGGGACCATCCCTGAGTCAGCCCTTGGGAGTGTTGCTCATTCTTGAGTATGACCCTACTAAAGGGCATAGCTTGCATAGCTTCCAGATTTTACAGGGCCCTCTAATAACTGTGCTTGATTAGGAGCCTGTGCTCTTGCTTGAGGTGTGATGATTTGCTTGTTGCACATCTTATCACAGAATCAGAGTGGTTTGGTTTGAAAGGGTCCTCTAAAGTAATTTCAGTTCCAATCCCCTGCCCTTGGGCAGGGACACCTTCCACCAGACCAAGTTACTCCAAGCCCAGTCCAGCCTGTCCTTGGGCACTTCCAGGTATGGGGCAGCTTCTCTGGGCAACCTGTGCCAGGGCCTTACCACCCTCACAGGGAATAATTTCTTCCTAATATCTAATCTAAATCTCTTCTCTTTTAGTTTAAAACCCTTCCCACTTGTCCTGTCACCATCTGCCTGTGTGGTCTTGTAGGGACATGAAGCAGGGAAGACACAAGCCCTGCAGAGGACACTCCTCTAATATTACCTTCAAGTTACATTGGCTGTTCCTTTCTTATCATGCATATTCATATTCTATATACTGTCATTTAGGTTATTTTGTACATTTCAGGGCAAAGCATGAAAAAGTAGGGATAATACATGCACTGAGGATTCCTGCTCTAGTTTTTTATGGCAGATAGCTTTTCAACTGCTTTGTTGCAGATGAACTCGTGTTTCCCTCTGCCCAGAGGTTTTGTAGGTACTGGCATGGGAAAATCTGTATCACTGTTCAAAATTTCCTCTCATCTCCAGCAATGAGTTCTTCCCAATGGGAGGAAGCAAGCAGATATAACTGCCTCAACTCCTACACAAAATAGGAGTCATTGTCTGGTTTTCCTCCTGTGTCCCAGGCTTTCCTTGCTTTGGTTCTAATCAGTCAGTGCTAAGGTCAGACAAGCAAAATTACCTTTTCTCAGTGCTCATTCATAGTAATTCTGGTGGATTTGCATATGATAGTTTGATGCATAACCTACATGCAGGGTTTCTCATCTTTAGAAATAACAGTCTGAAGAATATTCCATACTATCAGAAAACACTGCTGGTATATATGTGTGTGTGTATATATATATATATATATTTTTTTTTTTTCTTTACCCTGAGACATCTTGGTATAGAACTGTGACCATTTCACTGTCCTTGTTCTCACTTTCAAGCCAGGGAGTCTCTCACGTTATCCACATGTAGACTTAAGTGCTTCAAGAGGTACAAAGATGTTTTAAGACTTTCTTAAACTCTAAGCAAACGTAGAGCACACATTTACTAGTCTGCTCCCCCATGTACATTTTGATTAATACAATCCTACATGCCCAAACTACTGTTTTTCTATAATACTTTTCACAATACTGGTTTGGTTTCTTTTGCTTTGAGGAAGAACTTTTCCCTCAGAATGAGGTTTGATTTCTGGTTTTAGATGCTCCAAGACAGAAGCAAACTATCTTCATCCAAGAAAAAGGAGATGATAAATAACCGGCAGCCAGATTAAAATCCCACCCTACCCTGATTAAGCAGTTTTTAATGTTGAAAGACAACAAAAAAAAGTGATAAGTACCTTATTTTAGTGTTGACCCACTATACTACCAGTCCATAAGCTTTTACTTTGCAAAGCATTAGGAAAAAATGAAGTCCAAGAAAGACACTAAAGCCATAGCCTAGTCTATATTTTTTGTTTATTTCTGATACTATGTGGTTCATGATTGTTTCTTTTAGAAGGAACAAATAATCAATACAAAGCCATGAATAAAAATAACTTTTCTTTAACACTGGATGCTAAAAGAACATATAGTCTTCTTGCTGTGCCTGATGGAAACAGTACAAGTCTGTTCTCCACAATTCGTTGTTTATTGGAATGCCTGAAATCTATACATGAGGTATTTTTAAAACATTTAAACATAGAAGTTAAGCTTCTGCTCCAGACAATTTGTTTCACCATATTCTAAAAACCCAGTGCATACCACAGAAGTGCTTAAAGCAAAGAAAAACAACAACAAAATTTTTTAAAAGCAAACTTCAATATTAGATAAAACAATCTCCATATTCTCGTCTCAGGGAAAATTTGCTTTCCTCATGAGCCGAGTTCAGTTATTTATTGACTCAGTTGTACAAGGAAAGCTACAAGGCAGGGACATTATTTCAGGCCTACTGTGTTGCAAACTCCCTTGCAGCTAAAAGGTCTAATGTACAATTAACTGAGTGAGCTTAAAATAGTGATGCACATTTCACAGATGACGTAACAGTGGCTAAAAATGAGCCTTTTCCCCAAAATCCCCACAGTTAATGTTTCAAAATATGAGGTCACTTGTTGAGTCTTTCTGAAATACTTTTGTTAGGATTAGAATATAACTGTTCTCATTAAAAACCGTAATTTGCACCTAACCATGGATATTTAATTTCTGTCTTGGGCATCTTGAAAGCATATGGTTTGAAATTCTATTTAATTTGAGTTCTACTTGTCTGTATGACATCCAATACAGCGATTCTTCTATGACCAACAAACACACATAAACACATAAGCTATGTCCTAACTTGGCAAATCTATTTTTTCAGCAAGAAAATATCCTTAGAAACTTCCCTCTTTATGTGTACAGGAATATGTAATATGAAAGTCTTTACAATCTTTTCCTTCTAAAGTAGTTTAACAAATAAAATGCAGTACTTGAAATATTGGTATTTGTTGCAAATGAGTTACTTAATTCCTGTTATTTTTCACCCTTTAAAACTGGAAATGTCCCCATACTTGACTTTCATGACTCCTCCAATTTTGAGACTCTATATTTCTATATATACAAACCGCTGACAACTGATGGGAATTTATTCTCAGATAACAGACTTCCAAATCCAAAGATTCAGGCTTAAGCTTTACTTGTATTTGAGAAAACCAAATTAATATTAATTTAAATCAGTAATAGTTTAAGTTAATAAAAACTTTTCATCAGAATTAAGATGATGATCCACACTTCTTACTGGTCAAATAAAACTTTACCAGGAATGCCAGGATATTAGTAAAATGAGCTTTCAGGTTACTTTAAAATTTTGTAATTTAGGCCTTTTTGCACCGTAAGAAATTGTATGTGCCTGTTACGTAGAAGTCAAGTGATGGAATTTTTATGATAGATATTTCTGGTCATATTTGAGCCTACAGGGTATTTTTGTGCGTTTTTCTTTCAAAAAATAAATTAATAAATGAGAAATATCTTTGAACACAAACCAGTAACTTATAACTCAGTGCAACTTACCTTTCTTCAGCCAAGAAATATTTTGCTTCTCATGGTCAAAACTTTCTGCTGGTTTGATTTTTACCTTGTCTGTCTTGTCTTCTGACATCTGTGGGGGAGAAAAGAATTTTGGGATGACAAGTTCTCTTAACGAAAGTTTGACAGAGAAAAATGTTCTCTGTTTAGGTTCCTGCCATAATAAATTGTGCTTACTTACACAGACGCTTTTTTTTCCTGCAGATTATCGATACCTCACAATATCTGAACCATTAAATTTATGTTCTGCTTCATCAATATTACATAGTTGCTGTGTGTAGAGGAATGCTTCTGTAATGTAACTATAAATTACATTGTGAAATAAATTATAAGCCCATAGCATGGTGGTAATAGATAAACATGTAACACAGAGCAGATACGGTCTGGCTAAAAAGGAGGCACCCAGGCTGCCTGTTTGTTCTGGTTCAAAGTTACTGTAAAGCCTGCTATCAGAGAGGTATAATTATATAAATAATAATAAACATTTATAAAGGCAACTTGAACAAAGTGTACACACAAAAAAAAAATCTTTACTGCTCCTGCAACAATTTATTTGCTGTAACACAAACGATCACAAACAGTCACGGTACCTGAGGGCACTGTGGTTTACTTCCACTGCCTGCTAAGAATAAGATTAGGCTGTCCAGGCTTCTCCTGACTGCTTTATATTTTCACTGACTCCAGTTAGGTAAAGCATTTCTCTATTTTTACCTGTGTCTTCCAAGCTGGGGGGGAGCAGCAGGGCTCAGTCGCTGAGGAGCAGCGTTTTCGGCCGAATCCCTCGCTGCGTGTGGATGTCCAGCATTCCCATACACCGACAAACCGAAAGGATGAGCAGTGCAACTCCCTGCCTGCCTGCTGTGTGGTGCCAGATTTGTCTTGCTGCCAGAATCAGTCAACTTATTGCTGAGGGTTTGTTTTTGTTTGGGTTTTTTTTTTCCCCCCACACCGCTTTTTGTTTGCATGCACTTCTAGAGCTGGGTAGGATAGGGAAGGAGGGGGGCTAATCAGCACCCCAGCACTAGTGGAGTGATAATAAAATATCAAAAGCTTTTCAAAAAGGTTTTGGAATTGGTTTGGAAATGTTATTACTGCAGTTCATAACCCAGTGAATCTGTGAGAGGAGGAGGAAAATAGAGAGGGAACCAGGAAATTAATAGCGACAAATCAGATAAATGTGTCAGGTTTTTTGGCTAAATATAAATTAAGATCCTGAAGGATGTAGAAATTAGATGCTGAAAGTCTATTTACAGCTGTCACTTTGGCAAAGAAATGGTCTAACCTGGTGTGGGGAGCTGGGTGCTGTGACCCTCCCCAGCTCAGGAGGGTGAAATCCATCCTCATCCCAGTCGGAAGGTCAGCCCTCACCTCCACTGCCACAGGGCTGAGTGGTCCCTGCTGGGAACAGCACAAGGGCTGGGTGGGCTCGACAGCAGCACAGGGCAGGGAACAGCCTGGACTGCCCCATACCTTGAAGGCACTACAAAGTTAAGGTTCTTAGTTGGCTTTAAAAATTCTCTTGACTTAATTACCAGCAATATTGCTCTAATGTCAGTAGGAGTAGGGTGAAGCCTTAACAGAGGAACACCATTTTAGGGTGCTCAGATGTTTAATTTTTTCATATAGGACAAAAAAACCAAGTCACTCTGCTTCCCAGAACTGAATTTTGAAAATGTTGGTTTTGGAGTAGATGCAGAATTACTCAGTTATCTTACTTTTTAAGCAATATTTACAAAATTTCAAGCAGCATTTGTCACCAGATACTATAATCCAGGATCCCAGTGCTTAAGTGTGGCCAATAAATAATAACATATTCCCTTTGTTATGACAATTATCTTCCTCTACTCTCCCATCACATGTCATTCTTGCAAGAAAAAAATGTTTTCTTTCTTTTTTTTTTAAATCTCCTATGCCAACATGACTGAGATTCTTCTACCATCTTTAGCTAATTGTGAATTGCATGGTAAGTGCCTACTTACCTCTCCAAATTGAAATGATTAGTCTTGCATGGTTTGAAAACCTATTTTAAGCAGGGTACTTTGGAAATAATTGCAACCACGGGGGGGGAAAACATCTAGGGGTAGTATTTTAAGATCTTTGTTCCATTCCCCTTGGAAACAGTTTTGAGAATTATATATTTTCAATTGCAGTCTCTCTCTCTCCCAGAAACACTTGCCTGTTTTTCCATGTTGTTGCATATGCAATGCTTTAAATTTATCAGTGGTGCTGGTTCTTCAGCTGGATTTGTCAGGGCAGTCTACAGAGCTCCTGGTGGGTCCTAATAAAATCAGCTGGGCTCCACATAGAGCAGTCTAGATTTCTCTGATTGCAGCTTGGGCCTGATGCTACTGTGCATTTCAGAAGTGCTGTTTAAAATGAAGATATGGGTTGTTTCCAAAACAAACTAGAGAGAAAATTCTCTAGTTGATCTGGCATGCCCTCACTGTTTTTCTAGAGGTTTTGTCAAAATCCTCATGCCTCCCAAAGAAAGTAAAACAGATGAGAAAAAGCCTCTCCAAAACCACAGCACTGGAAGCTGCTGTTGCTTGATACAACAGCCCCTGAAATCTTGTCCTTAAGGGTTTTTCTCTCTTAAGCTCTCCTTGAAACTCGCAGGAGCTGGGACTGAGCCCAGGCTCAGCCTCCCAGCCTGCAAGAGGCCAGGGTGCTTCACTGCTCCAAGGCAGCCCATTGCTAAATGTATCCTCCACAGCATGACAATGCCAGATTGACAAAACCAAGCAAACACAAACCTGACTTTAAATAAGGTTTTATATCTTAACATCTGACCTTACACCTGACTTTGAGCTTCAACAAAGATAATGCAGATCAGTGCTCTGAGATGTTCTCCTCAGCTGAGGTGCCCTGTAGGACCCCTGAGTGTTGGAGGTGTGCAAACCTACAGAAGTTACTGAACCTGAATCTCAGGAAATATCCCACCAGTGAGTTAAGAAAACATTAAATAACTTTCCTGTTCTGAGTATTATCCCTTACTGACATTCAATTAATGGTCCTAATGTTTTCAGTCCAGGAGTATTAAATGCAACCTTTCTTAATCTTGATCAACTGCAGTTTTCTACTGAGACATGTTCCTGTGTGCTATTTTTGGCTTTATTTAATTAAGTTATTCTGGATAAATGCATCAATGTTTCTGTTTCCTAATCAATCTTAAAGTAGTTAGAGGAAAGGCAAGCTTGCCATGCATCCTCAGTAATGCCAGGTTTTGAAAAGGAAGAAAAAAACATTATGAGAGAAGGTTATTAAAATATTGAGTAAACTTGTTTCTGTTAAAGCTGTAATTGAATTTTTAAAGCCCTGGCCCATTTTAAACACTGAACTTTAGTTTATGGTTTGATAATTCATTTCACTTTCATTTTATAGGCTTTATTTTATAGCTACTAAATATCTATGGGCCATCCCTTGTTCCTTTTCCTTTCAGATTGTGAAATAGGGTATTTAAATGGAGGATTAAAAATAAAAATCATAATGCCAAAATAGATGTGATATCAATCGGTTCCCAGATAAATGTACTGTATCAAGTGCTTGTTGAGATTTAGGAGTACATTTTTCTGGTCTGCTCAACTGGGAGTGCAATCAAGTCTTTGCGGAGTTGGAGAATAGGAAACTTTAATAGGTTGTAATAACCATCAAAGCAGAGGAAAAAACTCATTGTTGGTCCTAGCAAGCATCAAAACTCTTAGTTTCCTCAATGTTAAGTCAGGACTCTGGTGTTGGATCCTGTCCTGAGTCCAAGGGAGGATGTGTAGCCACAGTCAGGAGAGCTTTTGGTTACATCCATGGGTACAGCATTTACAATATTTAATTTCACTACCTTTGACTTTTTACTGGAGAATATGAACTGTGTGCCTAAAAGCTGAATTTTCCATGTGAATTTTACACAGCCTAGCATGAAATCAAACAGCTACTTTTTTCTTGCACAATCCATGTAAAACATAGCCACTTGTCCATGGGCAAGTGGCGCTCTGTAGCTTTGGAATACCCCACACTGTAGTAAATGTGGTTTATTAAAAAAAAAAAAAAGTATGATGAAACTATGTCTTTGCTCCTTTTTGCACCCTGAGGTGATCATTTCCAATAATAAAGTGAGTATAATGTGATGTGCCCTGTCAAAGTTAAGGAATCTCTTCTTGATCATGCATCTGTAGGTAGAATATTAAGTTGTGGAAACACGAGATGCAGCCAAATTATCCTGGTGATTACATGTAAAATGCATGGTTTTTTAGCCGAACCATCATGTCCTGTGAGTGCTTCAAATGCAAAACAGGCTGTTTATAGAGGCTACCTCAAACTGGCACTGACAAATGATCTATATGCTGCAGAGGCTCAGAGCAGTACAAAGACAGGATTTTACTCCCCATCACTCTGCCCTGTAGACACTCCAGATAATTTTTCAATAATTCTGTGTCCTACAAGAGGAGACACAGGGTTTTATTTCACTTTTTCACTCAGTGCCACTGCAGGTCAGTGAAAGTCTGGGAATATGTTTAGACTGGAGGATGGAATAAAAGCTTGAAAAGGATTGCAAAGGCAGGTTAGCATAGAGGTCACTAATAACGTGAAGAAAGCCCAAACCTGTGAGATTGAGAATGCTTTACTGAACAGTAAAGAAAAGAGAGAGACTGCATGTCTTTCATTGTCCTAGAGGGCAGGAGGGAGGTTACTTGGTGTCCATGTGAAAAAGTGATGATGGGGACACTGCTGGGAGAAGAGGAGGAAGGTCAAGTGTGAAATAAAGTTGAGAGGATGATAGTGTGAAACTGGGATGGGGAAGGCAGAAAGACCCTGGAGCCATGAAAGGCCCATCCAAGTTGGGAAAGGGTCTCTGAATGCAGCAGTGAAACACCTTGGCTGTTTTCTCTCCTATCAGAGGCCCCAGTGAAACTAAAGCCCAGAGTTTATAACATACAAGCTATGTGTGCCTTTGTATATCCTGTCCTTAAGCAGAAAATCCTCCCATGCTGTGTCATGTTTTGTGCATCACAGGCCATGTTCTCCATTACCTCTATATGTGCTGTTCTGCATTGCCCTGACATTTGAGTAGAAAGTATCTTAAACCCAAGAGACTTTCAAAACATTGATATATTGTGTTTTATGGGATTATTTGACCTTTTAAAGACTCAGTCTGGCCCATTTGGAGAGGCAGGTGAAACAGCTCCCCAGTGTCCTTCGGCCTGGAAGGATCCATCCCTGCTACAGGAGACTTTTCTGGACAAATATTTAGAAGTCTCTTGGGCATTATAGCAAAAATAGAGACAGACTTGTTATGATGAGATGGAAAAAAGCTGAGTAATTGCTGCTATATCACAATGTATAGTGTTACAAGGGAGACAGGAATATGACTATCTCATGGAGATGTATCCTTTGGCAGATGGGTGTAACCAACAGAAGTTGGGAGACCTTCGTATCAGGTGTAACAGCTGCAAAAAAATGAAGGTTATATTTTCATTGCAACAGTTCATTACTACTGTCTAGGAATTGGCTATCTTAGATTACTGCAAGCCCCTGGCTGAATATTTTTAGAGGATTTTTAAAGACAATGACCTCCTTCTTTAGCTCAGTGCAGGATTGATTTGTGTCTCCTAGACAATGCTCAGACAACCTCTTCTCGAAGTCCTATGAAGACACACAGGTACATGACCTTTTTAGGCAGCCCAGCACTTTTGTGTTCTGATAATAAGTACATAAACTTCTCATAATGTCTAACCTAACTCTTCCTTCACTGTAGATTCAACTCCATAACTCTCATCCTTTCTGTTGTGCTTGTGCAAAGCTGAGTTTTCTTTCCCCTTGCAACAATCCTGAATTTCACCCTAATCTTCTCCATACTGTTTTATTGGTATGTGAGGATCATTTTGAGCTCTCATCCTGTCCTTTAAAGTGCTTGTTAGCCCTAACCTGTTGTGGTCCACGATCAGGCTGGTGGATGCTTGCAGAATTCCAGTGGAAATTACTTGCCTCTGCAATATATGTGCTTGGAGTAGGTCAGAAATGAAGCTTTTTGTTTCCCAAACAGCACTTTCATGGATGGATCCTGTGTCCCCACAGTTTATTCCCTTAGAGAAATCCAGGAATATCTCTTATTCTCTGGCTCTTTGTGGTCTGATAAACTACAGAGGCAGCTTCTTGAGTGCCAGTATGACACATATGGGGCCACAGAGAAAAATCCCTCATGTTTTCAGCAAGTGCATACTGGGATCCCGACTGGGATCCAGATCACGCTGTCTTGAACATTATTTGTGAACCAGGTATTACATCTTTCATCATATGTAACAAGCTGGTGGCAAGTATTTTCTAATGAAGAGGAATCTGAGCACTTACTGACTCCTTTGCTGACCGACAAAGCTTGACAGCACTTCCCTAATCAGCACTAGCCTGGATAAGATGTCAATGAAATCACTGTGCTTTTCAAACAGAGAGAAAACTGACTTAAGTGTTTTCCCCTTATTTTTAAATAAGCTGATTCCCTACAGTAGTTGAAATGTGGTCGCTTCTTGGAGGTGCTGAGTAGAGCTGAGAAGGAATTTTTGTTTAAATTAGTTTTACAAGAAAAAGACAAAATTAGTTCTCTACCTTATTTCAGGAAGCTGTCAAAGGAACTTGTAGCTGTCTTGAAGTCAGCACTGTTATTTCTCAGCTAACCACTACTGAAATGAGTTTCTCAACTTTTTTTTGCTAAGTTTGTTTTGTTTAAACCCTGATCAGGCCAGATAGAAGGTAGCAGCAATGAGAAATCAGCAACTTGGTGAACTCTTAGGTTCAGGTTTATACTCTGGGGTATAAGAAACTTCAGGTCAAGCTCCTTCTGCATGATTCTTTCTTTCTAGCTGGATCAAAACAGGTTTGACAGGAGAGATTAAAAACTTGTCCTAAAGGAACCAATAGGTTGGTGGTCGTGGGGTTACCTGGAATCTTTCCTGCTAATGCTTTTATGAGATACTGTGTGAAAATCAGTGATTTGGACTGGTGAAATGTTGGTCTGGAAGTGTTCAAGACCTGGTTGGACAGGAGTCTGAGCAATCTAGTGGAAGATGTCCCTGGTTGTGGAAGAGGAGTTGGAACCAGATGATCTTTAAGGTTCCTTCTGACCCAAATCATTCTATGATTGTATGAAATGAGAAAAATTGTGAAGTGTCAAAGTTTTGTGTGAGAGGGAATGTGTTCCCCCCCCGAGCACATGCAACTGCAACCAAAGAAAACGTGAGATCTGGGAGTTCAGTGCCCTGAAAATAAGGCCTGATGTCTAAATGAAATTGAACTTCAAAAAGAAAAGTAGTTTTCTGGCCCTTTTGGAGCCTAAACAAAGAAGTATTTATTCTATTTGATCAGCTATTCACAAATGATGCCTTTGTATCTTTAAAATAACTACAAACCAAATTTAAAACTGGAAGCTCTCATCTTTGATGTTATCTGCAGATAAGATAGAGCTTTGAAGCACTAACAGAGGCTAATTGGAACAGAATACCAATACAACTGAAAATTAATGGAAAACACAAGAACTGTTTGGAGCACTGTCACTCTGAACTGGGACTGTTTCTTTTCAAATCCTATAGAATCTCAGGAAAAAAGTGCAGTTTTCTGGACTGTAGATGAAAGAGGAGAATTGTCTGATTCAATGTACAATGATACTTCAAAACCAATTGCAGACTTAAGTTATTTGTACGTATTCATTGTATTTTTAAGTATCAAAATGTTTCCTGTATGCAAGAGGCTGTAGGATGTGGGGAAAGGTGTGCCACAGGTGAAATAGAGTCAAGTGCATGTTTTTATTTGGAACAGGCGCTTTTTTTCCTGTTTTGTTTTGAGCACAGCATTTCTTTCCATCCTGAGCTTGAAAAGAATTTGTTAAAGTTGCTGGAAGGCAAAAGAAAAAAAATAAATTAGTGCTATATATAGAAAGTATGCAGATGAGAATAGAGCAAAATTATATCTGCAATCAAGCCTAGACCTGATAATAAATTGTCATCAATCCTAACAGTGGCACAAAGGAGACTAAAATTTACCCTGGAGTTTCAGCTTGTCTCTCTTAGGCCAAGGCTGTTCTGATTCTCTCTGAGATTCAGTTGGCTCCTGGTGAGAGAAACCAGGGAAGGGCAGAGCACAGCAGAAATGAGGTTTGGAACTATTTTGGGGAACAACTTGCCCTGGTGCAAGTTCAGGCAGCACGTTGAATGTGCTGCTTTGCTCTGTGGACAACCTCAGACCCCAAGCTGGGATGATCCTTTCCACGTCTGCCAGCAGTGGAAGTAAGACATGTATGTTTGAATCCTCACTCCTGCACTGTAAGTAGGCAATGTGCTCTAGATTTGTCCAAGAAACCCACTCAGTAGTAAAAGAAAATTATTCCTGTTGCTTAGCCAAATACTCTGATACTAAGCAATGCCAGAACTGAGGTTGCTCAGGCAACCTTATTTCTACTCCCTCATTCATTAACATATTAAGTGATCATATGATTGAAGCTACTAATTTTTATATATTTCAGGCCATATCTTGGGTTCAGACAGAGTTTTGTGCAAGGCATCTTGTCCTGCCATTGAAAATCTGAGGGAAGGGTCTCAGAGTTTTTCAAATACTTCACATGCTTTGTTTAAAGTGTGAGGAGCAGGAGGTTTGTGGCCATTCTGAAAAAAAAAAAAAAAAAAAGAAAAGAAATCTTTAAAATGTGAGTGAAATCTCCTTTGAGGAAAACTGCTTGTCTGTGAGGTCCCAGCGTGGAGACCCTCTGCCTTCTTGGGGCACACCACTTCACCCTCTGCTCTCCTGCCCTCTCAGGGGTCACCCAGGCAGCAAAGCCTCTGTACCCAGGGGCCCATGTGCCCATTTCTTTTAGCTGTGCTTCTCACATAAGGCAGAATCTTTCTGATCAGGCAGGTACCCACTGACTTTTGGGGAGCAGTCAGCTCTTTACCTTGGGTTTGTTGAAAAGCACCATCTATCCTTGCCAAAACTGCAATTGAAAATACTGTTGATGTCATTGCCTGCAGTGTTTCAAACCACACACCATGGCTGTTCTATTTCCACAACTGGTTTGCTACCTAATAGTCATTAGTTGTTAGCTAATCCAACAGTGACTCTATTTTCAAATATTACCTGGGTGGTAAAACACAGGATTTATGTATTTTTGCAAAGGTCTCCTCCTGCTGTGCAGTTTGGATGACAAAGCACTCTAAAACTACGCTTACTTTTCTTCTTGAAAGCAAAAGATGTCTCTTTTATCTGTAACAGTGAAAAGTTGTACAGTATCAGCAGCTTTTGTTTTAATGCCTATTGCTTTTCCTTCTTGAGAACTTGGAATTTTGCAATCCTGTTAAGTGCTTGTATTCTCCGATAAATATTCTGCACTGTTGCTATATTTCAGTTGTTAGGTTTCTCAGGGGAAAAAGGCAGTAAAGAAAGAAAATGAATAAATAAACAGCTCAAGGCCTTGGGTGTCCAAAAATATTGCGGTATCTTGATTTGAATAATCGAAAATTGCAACACTTTATTTGGGTACATTTCATCACATTGGAAGCTTTGCATGCAAATCCAAACTCTGCCATTCCCTCCAGTTCCTTGGAATATTTTCATTGCTGATCTTTTCCTAATTTGTCTGCTCCAACAAAAATAACAAGCCTACTTGTTATTTTAAAATAAAGTTAACAACTCTTGTATTAAATGAAAAAAAATCACCCACCAAATAGAATGGGGAGTTTATCTTCCCACAAGTTCACAATGACTAAAAATCCCTTGATTTTCTTCTTTTATTTAACTGCAGGAGTACAAGAGATACCTACATAGGATGCAGATCTATTTCAGAATATTTTAAGCTGTACTTTTCTTAGTCTTAGCTGGAAATACTGGAAATCTAAGTAAAAACAGCAACAAGACCCCTGCTCCAAATACTTTGTTTGGAATTTGGACTTAGAGAGGACTTAATGCTGTCATCCCAAATGAGAGCACTTTAATGGAATTTTGTTTCGGCTTAAAATCCAAAACAAAGCCATAGATCAGCAAACTTCTCTCAACATCTGAGAATGCCAGGAGGGTTCATTCAAACTATGTCTTTGGTCCAGATCTGTTCCTTTCCATGTCTGATCACAAAACCAAGGGAAACATCACAGGCAAACTTGAAGAATGAGGGGAAGGGTCTCATTCCTGCCTCTAGACAGACCTTGGTTCTTCAGATAAGCTATCCCCACAGGCTCACTGTGCCTAACCCTTTATTTCACACCTCCACCCCCTTTAGTGTAAAACTCTGCTGACCCAGAGTACAGGAGAACCCAGGAGCACTTCTGAACATCTTCAGGTACGCCTGTAACACCAGGTCTGTCCCAAATACAGGGAAAAGAGACCCAAACCCATTGTTTGAATGGGGCAGTGGCATGCAGAGCCAGGACCTGACCAGGTCCAGGGCTGTGCTGAGCCTGACCCAGCCCTTGGAGCTGGTGGTGACTGAAGTGAGGACGCTGCCATGGGGAGGCTCCAAAGGCTCTCATTGCCTGGCCCAGCCTGTTTGACAGTACTTAATTTTTAACATGTGGAAATTTCTGAAATATGAATCTTGAAATATCTGCTTAGCTAGCCTAGAAAGCTTTAATAATTAATGGAAATTCAGACTTGAGGTATAGTAATGATTTATACGGGGAACTGTCTTTACACAATCTGCTCTCAAAGCTTTCTCGAGTATTACTCTTAGTGTCTAATTAACTTCCGAAGAGTGATACTGCTACTTTCACTACACTGATTGATCAAGGGCTTAACTGCAAGTCATATTTTCCAAGTGATTCCCCAGTGTTTTCTCAGCTCTTAGGAGTTCTTGCAGAGGAATAGACCTGTCTTGGACATCAAGAACTACTTTCAAGTTTTGAGATACTACATCTTACACGTCAGGGTGTTCCTGTTGCTGCTTTGCTCACATAGCCATTATAGAGAAATTTCTAGTCTTTAGATACAGCTTTGAATGATGTGAATTAAACATTTTTCTCTTTCCCTGTAGCAGTTCTTCCTGGTACATCTTTTGGAGCATGTTCCTTTCCCTCTTTGAGACTCGTGATGATAAAGATACACTAATATACTTAAATACACTAGAAATTCAAGCAACTAATAATGATTTAGGGCTAAGATGTGGCATTGAAAGTACCAGCTAAGGTCGTTGAAAATACAGGTTCACTCCCTGGTTTTGCCATTTTCATAGTAAGGGATCTGTGTAAATCATCCATAGAGACCCCAGGACTATCATAATTATTACCATGTATGTTTTCATGCTGCTGAGTATTAATTTGTTTAAATCCCAGCTGGATGAGAGTGAAAAGAAAAACTGACAGGACAGAGAACAGCAGAGAAGGTCTCATGCACCTCAGGGTTTGTTGTTCTATCACTAAATTTAGCTGTCCTGAGTGATGCAAAGCCCTAGAGCCACGGACACAAATTGCAGCACAGCTCTTTCAGGCTGACTCTTTTTTTGAAGAGCAGTACCTTCCCAAAATCACTTTTAGCATCACCGGAGGATGTTGGGGGGGGGGGAAAAAGCACATTGTCTCAGTAGTTAATTGTCTGCTTAAGGCCTGTTTGTCCCACCCCTTCCCTGTTCCTTGCTTGTGATCTCAATGGATCTCTCAGCTGTTGGCAGAAGTTGCCTCATTATAAGTAAACAATAAGTTTTATAAATATTTTCTCATCCATATCTACAATTACATTTGATATTGACAGTTCATAGTCAGCTAATGCAGAGACCTCAAGAAGGGGCAGTTCCTGGGCCACAGACAGATTGTCCTGACCCCAGGAGATCATACTACCACTGGTACCTTTCTTCAAATATATCACCACCTACAATCCTCTTACTTTCTTAACCACTTTCCTCATTATTTGTGGTGACAAAAGTCTTCTCCAGTGTAGGCTGCTCTTACAGCAGTACTGAATGTGCCATGTATTCCCAGGAGAATTTTTTTCATCTATTTTGTCTTTTTTAAAATCCTTTCCACAAAGACTGTGCCTTCACCTTGCACTGAGGTCTTTG
Organism: Platyrinchus mystaceus; assembly: GCA_035041135.1. Taxonomy (NCBI): domain Eukaryota; kingdom Metazoa; phylum Chordata; class Aves; order Passeriformes; family Tyrannidae; genus Platyrinchus; species Platyrinchus mystaceus. The sequence goes on along the minus strand of JAWWLV010000024.1, from coordinate 4,505,385 downwards.
CAGTGATCCACTGGGTTCAGAGACCATGTGTTCAAGCTCATTTATAACTGACAGCCACCAGTTTGAGAGTATCTACTGCCTTGGGATCCAAATATTCCTCTGATGGGATTAATGGCCCCACCTTTTAAGAGATTAGCTATACCTCATTTCCTCTTTCCATCCAAACAGCATTTCTGATACTAATAACACCAGCCAGAGCAAAAGAGGAGATAAAAGCACTGGTGGCAGAGTTCCATGTGTGAAGGAAGGTGTCATCTTGGAGGGGCCCATCCAGAGTTTGAACCAAAATTAATGACTGGCTTTGTTATTTAAATCAGCCTGGAACCCTAATGTATTTATTCTGAAACTTCACCAGGAAAAAGTGAGTCTGAGAGTCCTACATTGGAACTTCTTAGAGTATTTAATTTCTCTGGAGCTTAAAATCAAGATACTTAGTGTATCTTCGTAAGTTACAAGCAGAGGCTGATAACTGAATTCAGACACTTTGTGGGTTTTTTCCCCTCTTTCTTACATGGAATTATGTTGTTCAATTTTCAGCTCATTCTGTGCAGGTATGAGTAAGTTTGGGACCTGCTTTGACAAATGTCTTATGCTGGAATTCCCCAAGGAGAGCTACATGAGGACAAATGCACATGTTGGTCCAAACTGAACCATTAAGACTTCATGCAAATTATATTAGGGATCCTATGGACATGTTTCTACTAAATTCTGATCTACTTTACCAATAGGAGAAAATAGATGGAAAGCATCTAAAGAGGAAATAAGAATCTTCCACAACCATTTGTCTTATTAAAAAAAAAATTGAAAGTATATAATTTTGACATCTGAGTATCAATGTTTTATGCTCCTATTTGTATCATTACTTTCAGAAAGAAGCGTTTTGCCATGATAAAAGATATGCTTGGTAGAGGTGGGACATCAATATAATGCATTGTAGATGATAATGTTTTGTCCAACTAGGAAAGTGTAACACTGGGATTGTTCAGTGTTTTTATTAACATAGTCCTGATCATAAAGAAGGATAAAACTAGGGTTAAGTTTTCTGCTGGTTTGTAAAGCTAATCTCTTGTGAAAATCCCACTGAAAATCAGCTGCAGAATTAGTGCCATGTACTCAGAGAATTGTAGGTATGTTTCTTCTGTGTCATCTCTTAGTAGTATTGGTAGAAAACCTTTCAACGTCTGTATCCTAAACCAAAAGTTTCCAAAATATGGCATGCCAGCAATGCCAAGTGGGCACACAATTTGGTATGTCCCAGTTGCTGCTTCTGGTGCTGCTTCCAACTGCTGAGTGACCACTGGGAAAAAAAATGTGATCCCCTGTGCAAAAATAAGCATTTTCTGGATAAGAATAAATATTAGGCCATATAAGAAAGCGGTGTCTCAACACAAATACCTGTATCTCCTACTACAGATGTCTTGTTTCTCAGCCTGCCTCCCTCCTTGTGATACAGGCTTAGAAACAAATAAGGTGGGAGGAAAACCCTTACAATTCCAGGCATAGAGTTGTCTTAGTGCACCTATGAATCACTTTGAAATGCTCACATTCCCATTACAGCAATTTTAATAACAAAATACATTGTCCAGACAGCCTGATGTTAAATGTGTGCAGCTCTTTAGAGGAGAAGGGCTGCAAACAGCAACATTTAAATTGAGGGGCTTCTTCAGGGTGAAGCTACACAAGAGCTGATCAGCAAAGCAAGAAATCACTGCTCCGGTGTGTGCAAGGGAAAGAGGTAATAGGGATGCTGCTACCTGAGGAAAAGGGCAAGTCCTCTCACAGATAAGGGAAGAGAGATCTGTAAGAGGGGAAAACCATGTAAGGAAAGATTAGAATTTTTAAAAATGTAGGAAATTGTTTAACACTGAAGTTGTATCTCAAGCCAGTCCTGTCTATCCCAAGACCACTGCACGTTTGTAACCTCAACTTTGCAGACCACACTGTTTCTCCCAGATAACAGGGATATGCAGATAGTAAGAGGCACAAAAATAAATTAGAAAAGGATTTCTTTAATGCTTCTAATAATGTATTTGGACATGATTATCATAATGAATCTTGTAAAAGGAATTCACTGTTTCCCCTTTTCTATGATGTATTTCTGACCTTCACCCACTTGATATGAGATTCCTATTCAGCAAAGGTGCCCATAATAGAGGGGCAAAAAGGATGATCAGAGTTCAAACAATAGGGTAAGAAATGCAGAGTAGTGGGAAAAAGCTTCCATTTTCCCATAAGCTGGGGCATACAAGATACTGCAGCCTCAGCTCTACAGTATCTTATGAACAAACAAATTATGCATGAGTTTGCTCAGGGGACTACTCAGCTACTCAACAATAATGGGTAATTGCCCTCACAAACTTATCCTCATATCACTCATACACACCAACACTTATACTGAAAAGAAAAGACGCGAAGAACAAATTTCAATATAAAACACATTATTATTATGAAAATGACACATTTCCATTTAACCCTTTTCTAACGAAAAGAACTCGCTGCATTTCAAAGAAAATGGGGCTAGGGAATTTTAAACGTTAGTCTCAGTATTTTCCCTTGGAAGGCACACTCAAGATTGTTTTACTTGGCACATTCTGTACTCTTCATTGTAGCAAAGGCTTGCGGGTATCTAATGACACAATCACAGAATGCCATAGAAATTTGGAACAAAATCCCCATCTTCGATACAATTCAGCAGATTCACGCCATATGGAAATCCTGCTGTTTAATGTAACACCATTAAAAGCCACATATTGCTAAATTCATCTCTCAAAGATTTTTGCAAAAGTTGCAGGAACAATATTATTTCTGAGTTTTTAACCTTTATTCAGCCTCCAGCATTCTTAGGAGTCAAACGCGTGTTTCATAACTGGAAATCCAACTACTTCATATGCTGGTGATATTTTCATTTCTCAAACATACATAGTAACATAATGGTCTTGTCTCCTTCATAAAGAACTAGTAAGTTACAACTTGATCAATAACTGGGAAAGAGATGAACCATAGCAAGAGCTTGGGGTCCTCCAATACGGTAGATTAATTTAAATTTATTCTATATATCTTCACCCTGAGCATCTTATTCATTCCTTTTCTTTACTAAATATTATCAGTTCTGTGTGGCAAGTTCCTCGGGTCTAAGATTGTATGATAACATTTTGATTTGCAAAGCTCTTTCTTATTTCTGGACTGTAGATGAACTCATTGATAAATCTGTTTGCTGCACAGCCACTCGTATGCATTTTCAGTCCATCCCTTTTGGAAAACCTACTGAGGGCAATGTTAAGGACATGGAATATGAGTAGACAGAAGGTAGTTCTGGCTGCTGTGTAGATGCTTTACACAACATTTTCAACCAATCTGCAAAAATCTCAGCTCTCCTTACTGGACTGCTCATAGGTGCAAGGATTTCCCAGCTTCATCTGCTTGCAGGAATTGCATCAGAAAATGGTAAAGAATCTAGCCCCTTGTTGCAGTGTGTTTTCCCAAAGTCCTGCTGAAACCTGAAGCAATGTTTCTACCCAGTGTGATAATGTGACTAGAGAGACATCATGAAAATGGGGCATCTTTTAACTCAGAAGTACCTTGTGTAAGATCTCTGTACCAGGGAGCTCACAGGTGCCTGAGAGGAGTCCTACACCAGTTGTAAAGTGTCTTTTCAATCCAAACCTATTTCAGATTTATCAATTTTCTTTTCCATGTCTAAAGCTGGGGTAGGGATTATCACAAAAGTCAAGGTCAGCATCTGCAGGTTTGGCAGTTGCAGCCAGACTCTCAAGGAGCCAACCTTTCCAGATGCTGAGCCCTCCTGAATGCATGGTGACCACAGGTGTCTAGAAATGGGTCAACATCTTTCAGAAAATACAGTTCAGGAAGGATCCAAAATCTCTTCCAAGTCATCAAGAATAATGACAGGTGACTTAAAGCTTGAGAGGTTTTGCAGAGTCTCCTGTTATTTATATAACTGTGTCAGGGATGAGCAAGATGAGTTGGGTCCAACACCTCCAGGAGATGACAGGGGGGTTTAGAGAGGAGGGAATGGATCCAAACTAGGATGGGAAAGGAAACGTGGGTAGCTTTTGTTTGCAAATTCATGGTTTATGAGAATAATGCCCTTGATCTCGGAGGCCAAACTTCTGGTAAATTTTCATAAATTGTTGGCAGTCATGTAAGTCCAAAATTTCCACTCCAGAGTTGCAACAAGACAATTACTCTCACTTTGTCAATATGATCCCAGCAGTTTCTACATCTCTTCAGCAAAAACTAGCACAGCAGCAAACAGTTGTAAATGGAAGAATAGCTCTTTTAATAAGATCAACAGACATTGAGTAAGAAATTAGCTGGGTAAAAGAGGAGCACCAGTCTTAGGAACCTTCCCAGATTCTGGCTGGTGCACTTCCAGCAAATAACGATGTGTCTCTGTAGCAGGAACTGTTGAAGCTGCATTTGAGGGCTGTGATGACATTTGTATGTCCCTAGTACATTTATAACTTAGGACAGAGTACCTGTGTGTATGCCTCACATTTTTTTCCTGGTAGATATGCAGAGATTTAAGCAGGTGAAAATGTGTCCGCAAAGGACCATAAAGAAGAAAAGGAGTTATAAGGTAATGCAGCAAGAGCGCTGATGCATGGTTATTGAAAGTAAAAATGGTTAACATGTGGAAAGAGGTATATAAATGACTGCAAGCCACTTTTTCAAATGTCTTTCCCTGTTGCTCTTAGCAATATCACTGAACATGATCAAATCGTTTTTCTGCTCCTTTGGCACAGTACCTTTCCCAAGTTAACAGCCACCTTTAAAAGAGGGCACGGGGTCCACCACAGATAATGCATGTTCTGTTGTGTGATTCCCAGATACTGTTAAGGCTCTCCATGGGGGAGATTAAAGCTGCTCACCACTGGTTTGCCCCTGCTCCCACTGGTGTGGGTGTGAGGATCCTGGGGGCTGTGCACAGGCTCCCAGCCCTGCTGATGTGAAGGCTGCAGGATGAGGCCATTGGCTGCAGGTTTAGCAGCACCCAGCGTGCGTCAGTTCCCCATGTGCAAGCACTGGTATAGTTTTAATTTATTTTTAAGAACACAAAGATACATGATTTAAATATTGTGAAATCCTGTATATATTTTGGCTCAGTCAGTCATATGCCTGTTTACTCACAGATTCCCCAAAATCTGCATTTCCTCAGGCATTCATGTCTTTCAGATTCTTTATGCTGTTTTTCTGCCTCAGTTATTTCCTAACACCATGCTGCCTGCTTTTCCCTAAATCCAGTGGAACGTGGCCTTTTTGGTTAGGCTTGGTTTTAACACACATGGTCAAGTCACTGCTGCTTGATTCCCTCAATGCAGAGCCAACATACTTATTGTCAAAGTGGGAAACACCTTTCTGCCTTCTGCCTGCCTCAATCCCTCTCTGTGCAAAAAATAAACAAAATCTAATTGTGAGCAGCATCATAACCACAAGATGAAGAATGACAAAGGAGCCCTGCTTGGTAACTGGCTGCAGCTGAGTTGATGTAGGCTGTGTTCTCCCAAGCCAGGAGCAGGCCCAGAGCTATCTCACATCCTGGACAAGTACTGTTTAACTAAAATATGTGTTTAAATTTAAAATGCCATCAGGAAATGCCTCCCTCCTTGGGTCTTTGTGTAGGGCAGGTTTAGGATGCTGGATTTTGGATTGTATTTTGCTTGGAAGTACCAGACCAGGAGCACAGACACATTGTTGAAGTATTGGGTTTCCCTTCTAGGGGACAGTCACCCACCTCCCAGCCTGGTTCTCAGCCTCTCTGTACCTCCCTTTTCTCACTGCAAAATGGGAAAGTCTCTTCCTTTCCTTTCTCTTCCTGGGGATGGGACCTTGTGCCTGTGCTGCACCTCATGTAATGGACTTCTACTTTGGGTTGGAACATCTTGATGTTAATAAATTAAGAAGGTTGAATGCTTTTGTTTCCCTGGGCAAAGTGGACTGCAGGAACAAGCACACGTGAAAACTTCAGGACAAGTGGCCTTACCTATCGTTGAGAAATCTGTCATTGAATTCCCCTTTCCCTCTCTTACCAGAAGGAGGTTTTTTATTTTTATTTTAATAAAAGTTTAGGGTACTTGCATCATCAAAGAGTTTGCAATCCTGATTAGGAAATCTATTTAACCTGGTGTCAATTGGCCTCCTTGATGTGAAAATACACCTGAATCCTGGGAGAGAGGGCAGGCAGTGCCCCAGACAAGCTTTCCCCAGGAATAACTTGTTTTAGGAAGAAGCAGAGAAAAACAAACCACACCAAACAGTCAGAAAGTGACTGCCATGTCGCAGTGGAGCATTGAAGGGAATAGATGCTCATGCTGGTGATGAGATTTTGTTTTAATCATAGTGATAAACCTTTTAATTTTGGTGCACAGTAACAGCGGCTTTAAAAATGAAATAAAGGGGTTGTGACTAGTGAGAGTCCTTGGTGTTGCTTCCAGAGCATTGCTTGGGCTGTTATTAAAGCCCTGCCAATGGTTTCAAGTGGAACAGCTAATGTTTCAAGTGTTCATAAATAATTGTTTAATGTTCCAAGCACTTTAGGAGCAGGTTTTCAAAACTAGCCTTGCACTGATTATTTCCACTGCTGTAAAAATATTCTTTTGACAGTAGCTTTGTCTGCTGCTTAGAGCTTTATGTGAAAAAAAGAAACCTGCCACCATTCTCTCTGGGTTGATAGGGGGATGCACCTGATGATGGACCTGTAAAATGACCTAAAACTAAAAGATATTATCTCCAAAATTAGCCAAAATTTGGAATAACTTTGAGGTGATGCAAGATCAGGGTCACATCCATGGCTGGTACTTGAGGGGTGATGACGGCCCATTTCTGCTTTGGCAGATGCAGGAGGGGTGTGTGTGGGTCCCTCCTTGTGGCCACAGGGAGGTTGTGGATTGCCTTAATTTACCCATCTCTATAGGTGGCACTTTAAAGCAGGGTTAGAGGTGAGATCTTGTTCCCAAAAAACCCTTAGTGCCTTTAAAGGCAGCCAAAGTAGAGCCAAAGACTGGGCTTGGTTGTCTAAATAAAAAAATTATGTGATGAAAGCCCAGGGTCGAAGCCTGGGGAGCAGAAATCTTGGGAAGAGATGGAGGTTGTTTGCTGGGGCTGTACTCAAACCAAGGCAGCTCATCACGGGGCACATCCTGACTCTCCCTCTCTGGCTGGGGCTGGTGAGGAAGGGGAGCAGGAGAACACAGGAGGTCTAGCAGCATCCCTGTTGTCACTCCCATGCTCTCAAGGTTTGTCTTCAGGAGGAAATTGTGGTGGGGAGAGAGTAAAATGTCTGGCTTAAAGTTATCTATTTGCTCAAGGTTTGCACTCCCAATTAATGGTTTTGGTTGCTCAAACTAAGATTTTTTTTCTTTTTTTCCGTCTTTTATTTTGAAGATGGAGAGGAGAATAAGAAACTTTCATAAGCAATCATCCCATTGAAGTAAAATATGTTGGAAGACGCACTGACTCCTTCTAGCTATGCTGAGAGAGCCTTTCAGCTTGTTCCCTGTAACTTCCTAAGAGTTTTCTGAATGCTTTCCCCTAAGATAGGTGATGTTTTAGTATTGTTTTGCTGTTGTGTATATCACATTAGTTTCTGAATGGCTGAAATCTTGTTTCAAATATGTTTTTTCCTTAAAAAGGGAAAAAAATTCCTTAAAAGGATCTATACCACTATATATATGCACACACAAATTTTAAGGAATCAGAAATTTCTATTTAGTAAGTAGGATTAAAAAATTTTGTGTGTATATATATATTTTATAAGTGTGTTTGTTTATAAATATCTGTAGAACCATATCCACTTGTAACTTCATGAAGGATGGTCACAGAAGCCTCAATCTTTCTGTGCCATGAGTGTTTTCAAGACTGAGCCCTAGCTCTTAGCCCTCCCGAGGGGATTTAACTACCAGTTCTTCTGCTGCAAAAACACATTCCCCTTTTGTTTGCTGTTATAATTTGAAGATAAAAACCACGACTTTATTCCTGCCGTTCGTTAGAAAGGCATCACACAGTAGAACTGGAAGCTTGTGCAAACACCAGTTACCGCTCCAGTGGTCTCTTTTTCAGGGTGGGTGTTAGTGGGAGGTTTTTTTTCCCCTGTAGTAAATTTGTATTTTAAATATCTTATTAGTTATCTGGGCAGTGCAGTGCCTCTTCTTCGGGTGTAGAGAGCTGGTTAAGGAAGCAGCGAGCTGCCCTGCCAAGGATGCGCGTGTCGGGAAGGAGGGAGGGAGGGGAAAAAAAGGGAGGCGGGGGGGGATTTAGGGAAAAAAAAAAAAAAAGGTTTTGAGGCCAATTGTTTGATCTGAGAAATACCTGGAGCCAGTATCCCTGCTCGGCTGGGATTATTCCTGCTTGGCTGCCCTCTGCCGGCATCGCCGGTCGGTGCAGAGCGGCTGGGAACGGGCTCCGCGCCCCGCGCAGCGCCCCGGGGACCGGTGCGGTGATCGCGCATAGAAAATAAGCAGCGTTCGTACGGATCAAAGAAAACAATTACGCAGAATGGTTGACCAGAAAACAATTGACTGTTATTGAATGAGAGGATTGCTCTAATTAATCCAAAAGATATCCCCACTGCTAAATGAGGTGAGGAAAGAGCGCAGGGATAGATTTAACTCCGGAGCAGAATATAGCTGAGGCAAGGGGGCAGTTTATGACTCAACACAGTAGAATTTCTGCTTGTAAATGGGATTGTTAACGTTTTTTTTCCCCCAGCCGCAATTTTCCTAACTTGCAAATGAATCTGAAATATCTCGAAATAATAGTGTCTGTCGTGTAAAATGAATGCGGGTTTTTCTTCTTTAAGGTTTTATTTTTAACTGTCTCTAGTAAAAGTACGTTAGTCATATTTATCTCACTCATGAAAGAACCTCTTTCTGTAACTCGTTTTAGATTTAACCCCTTTAAGGTTATCTACAGTGTCAGCATGCTGTCTGCTTTAGGACATCAGTGTCTGTCCCTAACCCTTCATGGATGTTTTATTGACATTTGGGAGGCTATGATGTGTCAAGGAACAGCAGAATATCACCAGCATCCTGTTTGCAGTCAAGCAATCTCATCAATGCAGAGGGAAAATTAAGGCTGAGGAGGGAGTGCTGCTTTCTCCTCCTTTCTCCTGTTTCCTTTCCCCTCCTCACTGTTTCCATTTCCTCTTATATTTCCCACTTTAAAAGATGGACGATCAGTACCTGTGACCCTTAAATATCTTCCTCTCTGTTACATTTACACGGAGAAGACTATTAAATCTGCAGACAGAATTAGAAGCCAAACTAAATTCTTTTGTATTGATATAATCATGGGTGTTATTTTAAATGTGGTGGATGTAACCTGAGACCAGAGAATGTCCAGGATGTCTAAAAGGCAGACACTGTATAAGTATTTATGAAAAAAATCTGTGTGCTCTTAAGATGTCACGCATAATCCGCACTGTGTGTCTCTTCAGTGTCACAAGAACATTTACATAGATTGTCATGAATTTCAAATTGCACCTCAAATCAATGCCAGAGTAAAATTACCTTCGAGCACAATGCAGCCTTCCTTTAAGAGTTAATCATACAGGTCTCTCTCTGCTCAGAGGCAGTGCTGGCCCCGCAGTGACACTCACAGCTCACTGCTAACGTCAGGTGCCCCAACACATTCATAGCACCTCCATGGGACCGAATGCCACCGGTGTCTGGTTCCACCTCCTGCACTCTACAGAACATGAAGTGTGAAAACAGCGTATTACAGATGCAGCCATTGCCTTAACTGGTGCCAGCGGTGTCTCCCAAGGGTGCCATGTACATGCTTAGGGCCCTGTTTTGATGAACCACTTGTAAACATCTAATGGGGACTTTGCTCCAACAGGTATGAGAGCTATGATCAAGCATTTTCCCAATGCTGTAATGCTGCTGCTGTCATCTAATTGCATGTGCCTCCATTGTGGGGAAAGATGCCTTAACTATGCTATTCTCTGGTTCAGTCTCACCATACAAGGCTAAATACAGCCTTGCTCCAGCCCCATTGGTTGCCCACATCTAAATGGGATTAAGGCTTAGGCAGCAAGACCTTCTGGGTGTGGGGAGACAGTAGGAACTGGGGATTTTACAAGGACCAGCTCAGGGTGACATCATGGCACCCAGTAGCAACAGCTGGGTTGTCTGATCCCAGGTTTCTTACCATGTCCCAGGGCGTGTTGCACCTCTCCAGAGAGGATAAATGTTTCCCCTATGACCAGAAGCAGCATTTAGCTGGTGTAATGAGCTTATTTCTGGAGAGAGATCATATGGCTGAAGCGGTTCCTTGTGGCAGATCACCAGTTGCAAGTGCTGCAAATCATGGCGCATCCCAAACTTTTGCCATGATGGGGTCTCTCTACCACAGGCCACCCTTCTACTCTGCAAATCCCTGTATCCAGAAGCAGGCCTGCAGTTATCAGGGTCATTCAGTCCAGAGGTTGGAATTACCACATGAAAGGGGGGCACGACCCTCCTTGGCTGCTGCCACAACTTGGGAGCCCGAAGGGAAGGGAAGGAGGAGCGTCTGGGCCGATGGCATCGCAGCAAGGAGGCTTGTAAATGCCAGCAATGCTATTTAGCATTTCTCAAGCAAGAGAATGGGCCAGCAGATACGTCGTGGAGCCTCGCCAAGCATGTAGGGGGACATGTTGTTAACTTGCTGGTGGCTGCTGTAGCCAAGAAACCGAGTAGCCATGTAGGGACTGTGGCGGGCGGGAGAGAGAGAGAGAGAGCACATGTAGAAATAAGGCTTCTCACTCAACAAATTCTGCTGTTTGCATGCAGAAAAAAGAGGTATTTTTGCAAGCGGGGACTTAGGAACAAGATGAAATCTTCCCACTTTTATCAGCAAGGCAGTTAGTGACAAGCACATGGTGAAAGGCTCAAATTCTGGTGCAAATTATCATGAAAATAACCGAACACACGGAAAATTTGGAATTGCAAATATCGGGAAGGCATGGCTTTGTGGACTGACAAGATGGAAAAGACATTAACTCTAAGGGTTTTGAGGTGTAATTTAGTCCTCTGGGCACTATCCTCACTTCATGGTTTTGCTGCAGGTTGAGGCATCGTTAAGAGAGACAATTGGTATTTTATGTACAGAGAAAACACAATAATCCCTGGCACTTGGGACATTTAGCCAAGTATGGAAGCACTGACCAGGACCAGGGCATGCTGTCCTGGAGATCAGCCCCCTGTGCACTTAACTGCTCACCTGAAACGATGGAGAATTTCTTTATCCTTTCCAATCCCACTTTAAAAGATGCAGAGAGCTGAAAGCGAGTGTTTTGTTCTATCCCTAAGGTAGCCACAGTTTGGTGGTAGGTGAAGTAATGACTATATATAGTCACTAAAAGGCCTTTGGATAGTTCTGGAGAACAACTGCTGTATAAATTTAAGGTATTATTATTGTTAAGGTATTATTATCACAAGTTTGCCACAAGTTGCAACGAGACTGCAAGAATTACCTGCGAGCACCTAATACTGGCACAGCTGCAGAGTTTAAAGTTCTCTTTCTGTCAATACTGTGTTAATTTTATCTGGTGCTTTTGATTAAACAAACTAACCTGGAACAATTTCAGTAACCAATTTTCTAAATAGAAAAGGCACTAATAAGTGAACATCAAGTTGCACCCCTCTGGCATCCAGAGAAAGGAAAATCCTTTATGAACAAATCAGATGTGGTCACACTGAGTCCTAAACACTGCTCAGCTACCATCATGCTGATTTAATCAATCCTCATGAGGTAAAAGAGGTAGAAAGTGGAGAATAATACCTCTGATGATGAGATATTTTAATGAAATACTTTGGGATAATTTAGTGGGGATTGAGAGTACTATGGATAAAAGAGAGTCAGAAAGCATGAAAAAAACACCAGACAGATCAGAACATGAATATAATATCAAACAAGGGTTGAACATCCTAAATCTGCACTTCAAAGGTCAAGGGATGAATTAGAGGTGATTTGGCTGTGAGCCAGTGGGGTCAGGGAGGAGGTGGTGCAGGACTTAAATGGTGGCTGTGGTCTGGGAATCAATGGGAATAGGTCTTTTGGGGTTCTGTGGTTGCTGTGTCTCACTGGTTCATTAGAAACCTTACAGGGTGAGTGGGGAGATGTATGGAGCTGGTGTCCTGTAAGTGTGAGCCCATATATTTTTGTACTGCTGGCTGTGAAATAAGGTCTTCAGTATCTTCATAAGAACCACTATGAACTGAGCTAAAGTAAGTGGTTTTGCACACTGAGGGTAAAGCAGACATACTGGCCTCTGTGGACCTGCAGCCCCCTGGGTGAATCATCTTTCTTCATGTATGATATTGTCAGTGTGAGGAATGCAGTAGGGTGTTGATGTTGAGGGAGTAAGGAGTTTGTGCTTTACTGCTTGGACCATGATCCAAAGATAAAGAAGTTCACTGCAATTTGTACTTCAATGTTTTGTTAATAAGACTGATCCAAGATAGACATTTAAGGTGTAAAGGCCCAGACAAAATGCATGTTTAGATAATAAGTTCTTGGGCTGGTATGTGATGCTGATGTGTGCGAACAAGATGTGGACCAGGTTGTAATCATCCCACCCTGTTGACAGCTGCACAACAAAAAGACAAAACCAAACCAATAAAAGACAAAATGACAATTTAGAGAAAGATTAAAATATGTGCACCTTTATGTGTGTTATTTATGTGAGCCTAACAAATTACAAAGGAAAATCACAGAGGCAGGTCTTGAACTGATGTTGCATTCCCATACCTTAATTATCCATCTGGAGATCGGGTCCATAGTTTTTTTGAAGGAGCTTTATTTTTTTTTTCTCAGAATGCATAGAGGGAGCAGATCTTTTGAGTAGGAAGGTGCCATTTTTACACAGTCACTGTTCAGACCATAGCCACACTTGAAGCCAAAAATAGAAAATATATTTTAGAACTTGTTAAATTAAAGGAAAAAAAAGAGAGAGGAAAGAAAAGCCTCCAGCAGAACTTTGCATTCTCTGACTTTTCAGACTTTCAGGTCTGCTCTCCTGATTACACATTTTCTAGCTGATGACATGCCATCAGCTAAAGATGGATTTTAAACACAAGTCATGTCAAAAGTTTCATTTAACCTCTTCAGTATAACAAGCTGCTGATGGTTTACATTTCTGACAGTAGAGGTAAATTAATCTGTGATGGATGTTTGGAAGGGGGAGAGAAGATTTGCAAAGAGTGAGGAAGAAGTAAGATGGTAACTGGTGAAGGCACCGGACATCTTCTGGAGTGTAGTGAGGGGTGGGTGGGATGTGGGTGTGGTGATATTTCTAGATCTCCATCTATAAGTATAGCTGTATCACATTCTCTATGTGTATGTATGTGCAGTTTTTAAATAAAAATAGATTTCCATTATACTGTGCAAGTCTGACATTTGATGAGGTAGAATATTTCCAGATGGGTTGGATTTTGGAGAATAGAGAGTAGGTTATGATTTGTCTAATGAAATGTTAATTTTTTGGCAGTCAGAGGGGTTTAGGGTAAATCAGTTAAACCCAAAGATGATTAAAAAGGGATTTGTGAAACTTTGGAGTAGTAATTAGTATTAATTGAGGCCATCATTGTTTTATATGATAAAGGTAGCATGCATGTGTAGTAGTACAACAAAAAGAATGCCAGGCTTATCTTCCTTCTTTCTGGGGGTCTTAAAAGTTTGGGAGGGAGCTCTTGTTAGTAAGTAATCCCAAGAGACATAACACGGTAAAACCTTGACACAAGAAAATTCAGCCAGGAGACAGTTGATTTCTCAGCTGGGAGGTACTTCAGCAAGAGATGGCATCTTGCCGTCTCCACCAGGACTTGGTAATAATTCTCACTATTCATGAACAGATGTCTTTGGTTGGATTCCCTAGGTGCATTTGAATTCATTAAAGGATCTAGGGAATCAAGATATTAATTCTAAATTATTACATATTATAGATTTTATTTTCTGGAAGAATGGGAACATGGCAAAAAAAAAAAAAAAAGAGGTTGTAGCAAAAGTGGTAAATGATGTCAAGATAGCATAATCACAGAATACCATTGTGCCACTCTAGGTTATAGTGTGTCTTTTTTTGTTTTAATGCTGGCTATCTAAAATAGTTTGGTGAAAGAGTGACTTTTAAATTGTGTGTGTGCTATGAAAATAACGGGGACACTTATAAGTGATATTTGTTCTGATATTCAACTGGAATAAAGTATTAGAACCCTGCTGGAATCAGTGAGGATACCAATTTACAGCAAATGAGGATGTGACCAGCTAACCAAAAGCTTTCTGTAATTTCAAGCTCATCTATTTCATATCTAACCAGTAAGGACTTAATTAAAGGGCCATTAGGTTTATCTCATGTGAGATCTCACTGATCGGTACTTTTGTATTTTAGTGGGACACTGGAGGATTGATACAGACTCCCTGTAGATGGATCTTGTACTTTTTAAGAGCAGGCTGAAAGCCTTCCTTTCCCAAGTCAGCTACTTTAGAAAACTTTGGAGATAATATTTTGAAACTGAACATCCAAAAGCTTTTCAAATCTTCCTGACTAAAAGTCTATTCCAGTACTTAGTTGCATTAACAGATGTGATTTTTTGTCAATGGGAACTTGGCAGAAGAACAAGTTTCATCAGCTAATATTTGTAAACTGCTTTGAGATCCACTGATGGAAGGAAACCTGGACTGAGAATAAGAAATGCCAACTATTGAAGTTTGTTTGCTGAATTTTCCATCTTCGAATCTATATTTATAGGATTTCTTCACATCTCTTTAATTATCACCTTCCAATTTTGTTCCTATATATTTCTTCCCCATTTCCTGTGTACAGACTGTGCTTTAGTCATTTTTCTGTTCACCCAATGTTTTTCTATCACAAAGAAGGGCCAAGTCATTTCCATTGGTATGCTTATTTGGGGTTTACCACCTCCTCTACCTCTTACTGAAGACAATTTAAACATTATAGCAAATATCCAGGGCTTTTATTCTGCTTGATAGTAAAATATTGATATTAGAATATCAAGCAGTGTCATGTTTCAGAGTTTACCTCAAAGGATGGGGTTTTTTTCCAGTTATTTTGTAATTTCTCTGCTTTGATTTTTTTTTTTTAATCTTCCTTTTCTATCTCCCCATTTTGCAATGGACTTATATGAGGAGAATCCTCTGCAAGTGGCATTGCCAGTGAGAGAGAGCCTGAGAATGATGTAAATGATGTAGATGATGAGCTGCCTTGGCCTGCCCATCTTCCCTAGCAGTGCTTGCTCAAGGTGCAGCACAGCTTGCAAAGACCCTTTGATCATCCTCTTTTGATGAATTCATCAGCATGGTCATGACGGTCTTCATCAGAAAAAAACTTCAAGGTTGCATGTCTTCTACTTGCACTTGAAAAATTTCTAACCAGACACTTTTTCCTCCAGTTGTAAAAATAGTTATTGAAGCACAAGATTTTTATTTTGGAGGGGGTTTGTGTGTGTTTTCTTTGCAAAAGAAACTGCCCTATAAGTGCAGAATTTTTTTAACATATAAGATTTTGCCTGGACAGACACCTCTTCTGAAGTTGGTGTATGTTTTATGTCCCCCTAGCACTAATACAACATATATTTCAGGCCAGTCCTGGTAATGTTTTTCAGTGGTATTCATTTGTGCTACTTGCAGTGAGTTCCTTGGTGTAATTGTAATTCAGAAGTTGTCTATTGCTCTGTGATATGTGCATAATCGTCCCTGGAACCACCAGCACCTCTTGTCATCAGGATTGATGGTAGTATTTTGGTTCCTTTTTTGATAATTAATTGCTGTTCCTTCCAACAGCAGGGGATTCAAGCAGAACTTTTGTTGTTCTAAATTTGAAATCTTAAGTCTGTGGAGATGTTTCCAGAAGGTATTTTTTCCGGTTCAACATACACTGTAACCACAGGTGTTGTATCATCAAAGAAAGAACCCATATGCTAATATAGAAATAACAGGCCTGTTTATTGTTGCAGTGCATCATCATCAAAGCAAACAACAACAACCACCTGTCTTTAGCTGTATAATTAAACTGATGGGTCTTTATTCTGTGCTAAATGATATGGTAATGTATGGAGAACAAGAAGAATCATCCTTTTAAACTTTTGAGATGTTTGCAGCACTTTTGAAATGTGCTTTTTAAAATTAGGGTTGTTTTTAACAAATCTGTTTCTAATAAGATGTTGTTCCTGGTGTAATCATGCTTCCTTTAGCACTTTTTTCCATGCTGGAAATTCATCTTTTTATAGCTTTGGATGGCCACCTGTTCTAGTATCTTTTTCTGTGAGGTCTTCAGTGATTCATGTTTCCCCAAGCATCTCCAAGCAAAGACAAGCTCAGTCCCAAAACTGGCCTCTATTATGATCAGATGCAGGGCACATACTTGTTTTCCTCTCTGTCCCACCACAGAGTTGCAGCAGTGGTGGTTCCATTCTGCACACAATAAAAATCTTTTAAAACCAGCATGACACTGATGTTTTCCCTGCCAAGATCTACCAAATACCTCAGACTTTAAATGTTGACTTCTTGGTGAAGGAATCAGTCATAGCCAAGTTTCCCTTGGGCTATTTCCACACATATTCCATCTCCGGAAGGGCCTGGTCAGACCTTCACAACCAAATCTTCTGCTGGCTGACCATGTTTCATACCAAAACCAAACACTTAGAGAACATGCCTACTCCTACAGTTACTTTAATTGGAGAACAAATTATAATGTTGTTTTCACAGATCACTCTTTCTCCAGAAACTCTTTTGACACAGAAACTTGCATAACTAGTGCTCTTAGATGAGTAATCTGAATCGTGTTTTCTTTTAAAAGGCCAATCCTAAATCCCTTTTGCTATCCACTAGACCTGTTAGTGCAGGCAGAAGGTTGTGTTGGCCTGCAGGGATGTGTCATATTGAACCTGTCATATAGGACATGGCTCACAAAGAATTTGGGGCAATTAGGAATTTAAAGTCTTCGACAAACTGGGAACTTTCATTATGAATTATGTATTTCTGTTAAAGAATTAGTGTGTCCTGATTTTTTAATGATGCAGTTTTGCTATTCCCCTATTTAAATATTTTGGTCTGATTAAAGAGAAAAGGTATGGCAGGTCAGCTGGGGGGCTCTGCACCTTTCCCTGTCTTGCAGGGATGGAGAAGGGGGACACCCAGCTTTCTGAAATCCCTTCTTTCAGAAGTCAGCCTTAGATTTTCAGGCTTGTTATCACTTATGCTCCTTCCTATTGTCTGGAACTCTTAAGACAAGAAAAATGTGCCTGTCTGCAGTGTGTGCCTCCTGGGTAGAAATACTGCTATGAGGCAGTGGGTTGGTATCTTCACCTTGGCAGTTGTGGGTTTGTTGTTCTGAGGGCAGTGGTTTGGTTTTGAGCTGGGTTGCTGGAGTTCTTTACTGCAGGCTGGTACAAAGATGCATTTTCTTCGATGGGCTGATGTCAATGAGTTAATGCCAGGCAGAAGTGGTTCTTTTGGGGATGTTTTGTGGCCAAGGTGAAAGCTGTGTTTATAAAGTTGGCAGTGGGAATTTTGGGTCAGTTTATATCTTATTAGTTCAGTTGCTATAACTGGACAATAAAAGTGATTCTGTGTGAAGAAACCAGTGAATGCTCAGTGCTCTCTCCACAGGCAGGAGAGGTGATCTGCAGAGGTCACACTAGTCACTACTGCTGTTTAATGAGGTTTGCAGTAAACCTGACAGTCTTTTCCATGTGAATGTCCAAGCCCCAAATTAGCCTCACTAGCCTGTTTAGGATTCTTTGATCATTTACACATAAAGTGTAAACTGTTTTATGCTTTTATCTCAAATACCAAAAGTGCTTAATTTTGCAGCACAGGTCCCCCTCCAGCTGACGTTCTGCACCTGTTTGCACTGGCAAATCTCTCCTGTACTTCTCTCTAGAACTCTGTTCTGTAGATTTATTTCTAATCATCCATAAATAGACTCATCTGTGTTAGGTCTGTATGTCTGAGTAAGGGAAGCCACATGACAGCACGCCTCACTTGTTGGAGCAACAGCAGATCCTGGGAGAAAACTTGGCTTCATGGGAGTGGATGGAAAATTCTCATTGAATTAAACACATCCAAAATCTCTGACAGCTTCTTCTTCAGACTCAGCTTCCTTGTGTGGGACGGGGTGAGCTGCACAGGCTTGGTTTACCCTTCAAAAATATGGCTAGTAATACTCAGTTCTATAACAGCTCTGGATCTGGGGAGAAAAAGAAGCTGAAAAAAGTTATTTATTTTTTTCTATGAACACATGCAATGCAGTTTGGTTTGCCTTTTCTGATTAGTGGCTTTTCCCACTTTATTTTATCAAATATGCCTGTTATAGAAACTTTAGGGATAAGGCATTATGACCAGATAATTGAGAACATTATGGACTTAAGCATGTGTTGAAGGGTTTACAGGATGACGATACACATTTCACTATAGATCTGGGCTAAGAGATAGTTTTTCATCAAATAATTTGACAGTTCCAGCTTGTTTTTCTATTTTATTACTTCAGTGAATAAAGTATGTATCTGGCATTTATTGAAGATGATTGCGGGAAACATGAAATTAAAAAAAAAAAAATAGAATTTTCCCAAATGTATTAGTCATTGAAATGATTTCCTGATGCTTTTCCTTTTAGGAAAAATAATAATGAAAATGTTCCTATTAGAAACTGTAATCTATCAAAATTGGCATTTTATTGCTTCGAGAAATCCCAAGGATTTCATCGGAGAACAACCGATGTTACAAAAACCTAAACTGGTGAAAACTAAAATCAGGGCTTTGAAACAATTAGCAGAGCCTTACTAGTAAAAGTGTATGTAAGTTTGGGTTGTTTTTTTTTCCAGGAGGGCTACAATTCTGACTACATTTTAAGTAGTTTTAAAAAGTTATTTAAAATATCTTTTCAGGTTGTGATATGATAGATATGAATATATATGTTTTATATGTTGCCTATCTCCCCAGGCTGCAAGGCAGGTGTCAGTCCAAGAGACCTTCTTCCCCATCTCTCCACCTTTAGGCAAGATCACCTGTACTTGTCAGATCTGATGGACAGTTGCCTAACCTATTCTTTAAGACCTCCAGGGGCAGAGTCCCTCCATCCTCCCCAAGCAATCTATTCTTCTGCTTCCTTAGCCTCATTGTTCAGTAATTTTCCCTAATGTTTAACCTTAATCTTTCTTCCTTCAATTTAATCCCATTACTGCCTCTCCTATCTGCAATGAGCATGGAAAATAGTTTCCTCCCTGCTTCTCAGCAGCAGCTTTTTCTCTGTGTGAGGGCTGCTCTCCTATGCCCTGTCTGACTCCCATTCTTGAAGCTAAGCCACACCAGTCTGTTCATTTCCTCGGAGGTCCTCATGGTCTCCACCCCTTCAATGACCCTCCAGATTGCATATGGGTGGTTTGCTTCTTCCTCCAAACAATTCCTCAAGTTTCAGGGCTGCATTTTATTAGCTGAGGAAGCCTTGACGCTACAAAGTCTTGAAGAGCAGGAGAGCATTAAGGTGAGTGGGATGAGTGATTAAAAAGCTTCAACTTTGTGTGTTTCTGTGGGCAAGTGCCCCCATCTCCAGAGACGTCACATACTCTCCACTCATGCCGGTTTCTCCTTGCCTAGATCACAGGGGGTATGTTTCTCATTTTCCTCCTTTACAAAATTGGTTTTAGTTCCTGGAGCAGCTCCCACAGGGCAGCCAGAGATGCTGTGCACCTCCCTGCTCCCATTGCTCCCCACCCTCTGCACCTGTACCTGCCTCTTGCCACGCTGAGGTGTTATTTTCTGCCCTCTTCTGCAGCCTGGGCATATGGACCTGAAGTAGAAACTTACGGGTATATGCAAATGTTTTAATGATGCTATTTGCATATCTGGAAGTGATTTACAAAATGCTGCACATGGAGCTGCTTAAAACTTGGCACCAATAGTTCGTAGAGGATCATGGCACAACACAACAGAAACTGAATATTCAGCTGGTTTTTGCCAGCTCTCGCGGAGAAGCAGTGCAGTTTTGGCGACTGCTGAAGCGAGTCTGTCAATGAAGGAAGATGCCTGAGCCCTTATACGAGTTTCAGCCCTGCCCAAGGGGAAAACATCCCATCATGTACTGCCTTTCTCTGCTTTCTTGTCACTTGGGGATGTGCAGCCAACTGCAGTTGGTCCTGGCGGTGGGAAATGCTCTCTTGAAAACCCTCCGGAGTGCAGGCAGGCAGGGGGGTCTGGGGGGTCGAGCAGCCCAGGAAGGGTGCTTTATTATACATAGACTGGTTTGGGCTGGAAGGGACATTAAAAGTCTTGTTCTACCCTCCTGCCACGGGCAGGGACACCTTCCACTAGCCCAGGTTGCTCCAAGCCCCATCCAACCTGGCCTTGGACACTTCCAGGGATCCAGGGGCAGCCACCGCTTCTCTGGGCAACCTGTGCCAGGGCCTCCCCACCCTCACAGGGGACAATTTCTTCCTAATACCTAATCTAAATCTCTCCTCTTTTAGTTTAAAACCCTTCCACCTTGTCTTTTATGCTGAGATCTACACCACTCTGACAGATTTTATTTATTTATTTGTTTTCCCCTCCTGGGACATGCATTTGGAAGACTTGGAGATGTACTAAATTTAAATATCTGAGTTTGAATTCTTTTCAGAAACAGGCAGTATTTTACATTGATCTGTAAAATTTAGTTTTAGCTGGAGCCTCTTTTCGAGCCCCCTGTGTTATGAACCAAATTCACCTTTCCCATATCTATTTGTAACAGCTGATGGTGTCAAAACTTTTATTCATGCATTCCCTATGAAAATGTTGTGTAGGGTGGGGAGCTGTCACAAATGAGAGAGGCACCTAAACCCTGCAGCTTCACTTACCTACTTCTTTTAAAAATTCATTACTGTAGGAGAATCTCAAACAGAAATGAGGAGAGGAGGCCAGATCTCACTTGATTGTATTCACCTTTAGATTTGCCACCTCTGTTTCCTCTGCTTTCCTTTTTTTTTTTGGCTTTAGTTAGCATCAGTAAGAGTCAGGACATTGGCACTTTTGAAGAATGCATAGAAAATATGTTGCTGTACTCAAAAGGAAATCTGCTCTCAAATCCCTGGAAGCAAGTGCATGATAGGTGGAGATCGAAGTAATTTAGCACATACTGAGTTCAAGCGTACAAAAAATTGTAGCTTTTTGTATATGAGAATCTCATAACAAAGCACCTATAATGCCAAGGGCTTCCATGAGTCCATGGAAACCTTTTACCATGAGATGGAAAAGTTTTTGGAGGTATACAGGCTGAAATTGCACATGACTAAAAAGCAGAGTTAAAAAAATATTTAAGGGAAGAACTTTTATATAAGCTTGACCTGTCATTGCACTCCTGTCCAGGCATCTGCTTATGCCTGGAGATGGAGGGAGACCCGGGGTGAGAAGCACTTTTGCCCAGCACAGTCATTCTTCTGGTTGTTTGGTTTCCTTGCTTTCAGACAGAAAATTTTGTGCCATCTTACAGAAAAAGGGAGGAGAAATACAACATAATTCTGAACATCATGGTTAGGTACTCTGAGGGTAGGCAAACCCTGTATGTTCATGATGAAAATATCCTTTTCCCAAATGCCCTTTGTTGTGTGAGTGAAGGGCGCAGCTGAGGGTCCCTGCACATTAAATCACAGTTTTCTTGCCTACTTATGTCAAGAAACAAGTGGTTACAGCAGATGAGGGAAGTGCAAGGAAACAGCAAGGCAGGGTACCTTGCAGTGCACCAGTCTCTGAGCCACTGCCAAGCATTTTGTCAGCTTGGTAAGGAAAAACGACCTAAAAGAATTTTAAAGAGAGAGAGCCCGATTCAGGGCTGATTCCTCCAGCTGCTAAAGCCTGTTCTTCACTTAAATATTTACTTACTTCACCCTGTTTACTGAGTTCACATTACTGCTGGTAAAACTCTGTGTCCATGGGATGCAGTGCTCTGGTAGGATATTAGAGGCCAAATATTTTCTCTACAAGGAAACAAGAATGTCCTGTTGCAAAAGACAAAATCATTCCTTGGATTGTCCCTGCTCCAGACAATGCACAGCTCCCATACTGCTCACAGCATGTTTTGTTGCCATTCTGCTAAAATTGCATGTACTTTATATTTTCTCTGCAATTGTATAAATAGCATATAGGAAGAGGGAGACTATTTAGGGAAAATACTAATTAAAGTGAACAATAGAAAATAGGAGATCTTGTGTTTCTAAAATTAGAGGCTGGTTATTCAGTAATAAATAGCCCTGTCATTATTAGTTTGTAGTCTCTCCTTTCTCTTGCCTGACACACTCAATATCACTGTTATCCATGGTTTGTCTGCCTAAACATGGTTTCTTTCCAACGCTCTACATTGTTTGCTAGCCCTTGTTAAAAAAGCTTCTCAGTTCTGGACTTATCTGCCAAAAGAAAAGAAGAAAAAATGTTCTTTCTAAACAAAATGAATTTGATGAAGAAATAAAAAAACCGTTAACAAAGGTATTTTCATGTGCTCCCTGCTAGATATTGCTTACTGGTCTCTGGTAATTTCAGAATCCTGGGAGCATGGACAACAATTTTACTTCCTAATAATTAGCAAGCATGTTTTTGGGTTTGATGGCTTTGTTAAGAATGTGCTTGCTTAACTTAAAGGGAAAGTTTGATTTGAGTCTTGAAGTACAGCGAGTAATTGCTACGTGCAAGCATGGCTGTGATTGGGGCTGTGCTTGTGACAAAAGGTTTGTGCCTAAGTAAGGGCCTTGATGTGTGATTCTAGCAAGCCCCATACCAAGCCCATGGGCAGCTTCAGGACTTTTCCATCCCAAGCAAAATCACAGAGACAGGTTTAAATTTATGGTCTTTTGGTGTACATAAGAGATCACATTTTTTGGCTGCTTGTGGCGCCGTGCTGGGTCCCTGATAAGGGCTGACAGCAGAAATGTCCATTTGAGATTCTCTTAGGATAGTCATGAAGTACCTGACTTCTCACTTAATGGAAGATCAATTCTTCCGAGAGGTCCACAAACTCGTCCTCCTGTTGTGCTTTTGAATACTCAGGAATGAGTCTTACCCACACCAGACCAGTCTTTTCTTGTTACTTAGTGCTGAAATTGTGTTGCTCATCACCAGATCGTGTTTTGGATCTGTTTGAAAGATGCTGGACTGAATGAAGTCACCTTGTGCTGTCATTGCCTCATTTCCATTGTTGTCTGGAACAAAAAACAGCCTTTGTGAAAGGTGAAAAAGGGATGTAGAAGGTGTAGGAATCTCTGTTGGCTCAAGAGACAGCAATAGGGGAAACAGAGAAAGGAAAAAAACAAGATTCCTGGGGAAAAAAATAAATACAAAGGAGGAGCAGGAAAGAAAAAGGCATGAACAGCCACAAAAATCCAGTGCTGTCAGCTGAAAATTGGGATGATTCTGTCATATTAATGACAGGAAACCATACCTCTATTGGCTTTCACTGACAGAGGTACAAGCAGCTGCTGTGAAAGGAAGGTGACTCGGGCATGAGTGAAACTATCCAAGACACTCATTTTGTAGAGACTCAGTTTAGTGAGTATTTAGTGAGTATTCATCTGTCATTATCATATCCTCTGTTGAACATATTGCCCTTGGCAGTAGGTACTGAGTAACTAATTTAGCTTTTTTTGTTGATAAGTAGCAAGATTTTCATGCTTAGTTCTCCTAGTAGCTGTGATTTTTCAGCAGCAGAATAAAGAACAAACAAATCCCTGAATTACCAAATAGAATTTATGAAACACGTATTTTGGTTCCTGATGCCATTCATCTCCTGGCATTTAATTCATCACTTGCAATTAGACTGCTTCCTAATTGTTTTTCTGGGTCTCCTGTTTTCAGTCATAGCTGAATATTAAGGGAAGCTGGTGATGGTAGCCAGAGCTTTCTGTTCTACTAAATGAGTTGAAACTGAGCAAAACTTCCACAAGCCCAAAGTGTAGAGGTAAGGAAATATCAGTAGACTTCAGTGCCCACTTGATTCTCATCTCAAGGCCAAGCTTTTGCCTACTGTATGTCAAGTTGCCAAGCACAGGTGTGTAGCAGTCCAGATAAAGGGAAACCTACAACTTGCCACAAAATGACGTGTGGCTGTGACACCTGAAGCAAGAACAGCAAAGTAAATTTTTCTCTTACAGAAAACCCCCCACCAAACAAACAAAAAAACCCCAAACCAAACCAAAGCAAATTGTGGTAATAGATTTGATCGTATGAACAAATTCTTTCTGAAGACAAGTGTGAAAGACCCCATATAGTGGTTTACATGGGGTTTAATTTACTTCAGTTGAGGGAGAAGAGCTGGCTTGACACTGCTGAAATACAATCCTGTGGGTCTGGCAGCCTAGGTAGTCCCAACCCAGTACTTAGGTCATTCAGTCATTCCTTGCTTTGTATTTATCATTTCACCAGTGTATATTGTGTAATAAAATGCAGAAGTTAAGATACTGTGCACAGTAGCCATCAGCTCATATATAAAGCCCTAAGTGAAGGAGCAGTAAAATCTTCTAGGAGTGTAAAACCTTCCACTAAACCTGTCTGTGGCAGCTCAAAGGATGAACTTGAAACAAGCAGCACATGGTGTGATACTGAACATTCTGTGATCACGTGCTATGTTTTGTAGACTTTAAAAACTCCACACCAGTTTAGAAAAGAGGCGCCAGTATGGGATAAGAGTTTCTGGGAATGGGCTCCCCATCCCTTCACAGCACAGATTTCAAACCTGTGTTGAGCAGAAGCTGTTGCATTAGGTGGAAAATACTGATTTTGCATGAGTTTAACTTAATTCTATGTGGT
The DNA here is from genome assembly GCA_035041135.1 of Platyrinchus mystaceus. Taxonomy (NCBI): domain Eukaryota; kingdom Metazoa; phylum Chordata; class Aves; order Passeriformes; family Tyrannidae; genus Platyrinchus; species Platyrinchus mystaceus. Next base: position 4,480,602 of record JAWWLV010000024.1, on the reverse strand, counting down.
AAAAGTGTAGGTTGCTGACTTCTACAGTGCACTGACCCAGAAGACTCGCTCTTTTCCCTTCAGTGGGGCTCCAGGGTGACCTCTTCCTTAGTTTGCCCATTTGGGTTATAGCCTCCTTGGGCAAGGGCTGTTTCACATCAGTGTCTGGGCCCTTTCTGCTGGAGGTTGTACAGATCTTGGGGGAAACCCCCTTAAAGAGCTGACTCTGGAGTGCTGAGCGACCCTGACCTTTGCCAGGATTTGTTTCCCCTCGTCTCTGGACAACAAGTAGCACTGTCCCTTCCCCCTGCACAGTCACAGGCAGCCCTGCAGAGAGCAATGAGGCAGGGGACAGGCTCTGATGTTTTTGGAGGACTGTCCTTTATCTCTACATCTTGTCTGATTCACTGCATTAAATCCTTCGGAGACTGTTGCTGCCTTTCCCTCCTCTTCCCACTCAGTCTTTGTTCATTCCTCCTCCCTTTCCAACTAATTTAAAAAAATATAGGAGATTAAAGTTATTGAGGAGGTGTGGTGGTTTTCAGAGTTAAACAACACTGAAAAAAAGTACTTTCCCTTCATTTAGGATTTTAAAGAAGTAATAAGTAACACGGCAGGATACAATTGTAATAATAGGAACAACTCTGAGGTATCTGGAGCTTTATTCCGTTGCCTCCTGCCTCTCCTGATCACTATAAGTCATGCATGAGCTATTACTTTTACTGTACATAATTTCTGGTATCCTTTGAGATCCAATCAGTCCCCTGATAAAGTGATTTTCTGACTTTTTCAGCCATGCTTACCTAGCTGTTTGTGTATGTGTGGATGTAATTTATCTGTTTATTATAATTCCAATAATGAAAAGAAAGTGAAATGCTATTATGAAGCTCAGCATGGTAATCAGTTTGTTGTTATTGCTGGTCATGACAATCATTCAAAAGTCTCCATTTTGCTAATGGCACACCTTAGATTTTTCCAAGGTGGATGGGATTTAGCCATAGCTTTAATGAAGATATGTGATGGTAAAACAGGAAAATTAGGCCATAGTTCAACAAAGCACTTGAGTGTGTGAATAACCTTACTCATATGAGTATATCTGCATATTTTAAGTGGACAAGTCCCACATACCATGGGAATGTTAGTTTTTAAACCAGGGGTTAGGGCATTTATGCTGCCTTACAAAATCTAAGACTTGTGGGGTCTTTGTAAATAAGGTCATTAAAACTTATGTCAATGAGAAATAAACTTATATCTAGAGTACCTTTCAAAGGAGAGAGAAGATGCATTTCTAAATCATGCATCCATACCAGAGTAAATTAAGCAAAGCAATACATAGTTTAGGGATAATGGATATTTGCTGGTTGTAGTAAATACTTCCAAGAGAACCATCACAAAATTAGTTCTGTAACTTGAACAGTAAATGTAGTCAGAACAATTCCTCAGTCAGTAGTCAAACAAGTTTTCTAACATTGATGGATACAAGCTAGGAAAAGTATTGAATTTTTTCCTAATTAGCCTTTTTTCCCTACAAAATTGCCTCTTAATAATTTCCCTTCATGTCCAGTGCATAAAGGTATCTGTGTATATGAATTTAATTTATATGCCAATGATGTTTTATACATTGTCTTGTCTGCATCTCATTACTGTCATTAATAAGCACTCCAATACATCTCGTTACAAGGTTAATTGGGACAAATCTAAAATACGTCCCCTTTTATATTGTAAATACGATATCTCCTGGCAGCACATTCCTGGTGGATGGACACAAAAATTAGGGTGTCTTATTAAAGGTTCCTATAAGGTATCATAGCTGCATTCAGTGTCTATATTATACTGTAAATACACACATTATGTCTGCACACAACATAATCAAAATGAAACATGCATTTTCCTGGGATTGGACGGAATGCAACTGTGTACAGCAACTCTGCTTTTTTTTTTTTGGCCATACCTGTGGGCCAAAATCTTTTATATTACATTATATGCATTGGTCTTTTTCCTAACAGCTGATATTTGGTTTTGAATGTACATGTCTTAAAAAGTCCATTCCTTTACAAGGCTCAGCTGCAACCTGGTATGGTCAATAAAAAAAGGGCATTTTGCAAGGAGAAGGTGTTTTCTCAGAGCCTTTGTGTTTTCATATCAAAATGCATCTCATGTCAACTTCTGTCAGTGTCAGCTAAGAAAACACACTGTAACAAGCACGTGGATCACATACATGCCTTTGTTCCACAGGACCAAGGGTTAAAACCCAGGGAAAGTGAGACTTTCAGTGAAATGTGCTCTCCTGCAGCTGTGGCTCACACTGCCAGACCCTCCTGTCACACCAAGCAAAAATGCAGAAAAAGTTTTCTGAGTGTGATTGGACAACAAATTGGCTGTAGATACAAGGGACCTCCAGGTGCTCTGTGCCTATCCACTGTTTGTTTTTCCTGGGGCAATTGTGGAGTCTCTGTGAAGACTCACTGAACTTGGAAGTGGTGTTTGGCTTCAGTGGCTTTACCCGAAGTCTCCGTTCTGTAGTGCACAGGCATGAAAAGGATGTGCTGCTGCATAGACCTGGGAAGTGCAGAGTAGTTTGTGTTTGTTTGCTACCTGAGAGGTCTGTTTTAGGGCAGGGTGCACTGGAGTTTCACCTGGAATGACACAGGACTGGCAGTGTGCAGATCTGTTATCTTCCAAGTCCTGTATTCTCACACCTGGGCTGGGAACTCTACTCATGGCACTTTTCCCATGCCGTGAGCTTTCCAGATGCTTCACCTGAGAAGCACAATTCTCCTCACAAGTTCTGGGACTTGAGTTTGTCCACTGTCTATGTTGAATGTGAAAGGTTAAAAGCTTCCATAGCACCCATGAGTCGTGTTTGTGATGTTCCTTATGGAGAGATTTATGTCCTGTACTACAGATGAAACTAATTCCTCTCCAAAGATCTGTGCCAAGACTAACACACCAACTAAATCCCTCCAAAAGAGGGCTGTCCTGGCCTTTGTTTTCTCTTTGCAGAGTTAAACTTCAGTGATTCTGTATCCCTTACAGAATCTGTATCTCCTTAGTCAGGAGATTACCCTGCAACAAATTTTTGATTATAAGAAGCCCCAAAATGGAGACATGATCAGGAACCTGTAAGAAAGGGCTTTTAGGCAATGGCCTGAAACCCTGCAACTCCAGTCTTTCCTGTGAGTTGGATGCCTGGATGGAACCCTATGACTTAAGCTTATCTTAAGTTCAGTCAAAATTTAATTTATTCCACTATACACCTGGAAAAAAAATAGACTTCCATAATGCGGTTTCTATGGGAGGCACAGAAATATTGTTCATGTTCTCTGTTAAAGTAGGAAACAACAGTACAAAACTCTGGACAAGAAAGTGAATATATTATTGCAGAAAATGGTAAATTGCAGCTCCTCATTAGCTCAATAAGTCCATCCTTTTTTCTCTGACATAGACTGTAAAGTTTCACATCCCCAAGCATAACTTAAACAGTTTAGGCAGGCTGCATACCATAGCCCCAATCTAATTGATACAGTATTGTCACTTCAAACAAGCCATATTAGTGGCATGTTATCTCTACTGTTGTTTGTTCCAGACCCTAGGCAACAATTAATTTTGTCATGCCAACAAACATTTCATTTGATTTCTAATGTACCATTGCCATAACAACTTGGATAAATATACCCTAATAAAATCTATAAATTAGTGGGTTTTTTTCAAAGGCAGCTAGTTGATAAAAATCTGAATAAAAAAACCAAATGAGTAACTACCAAAGAAAAAAAGAAAAAAACACCCCACCATCCTGTATTCTGAGACTGCTCAGTGGACCACAGAATGTTTTGTGTTGGAAGGGACCTAAAGATCACCTTGTTCCAACCCCCTGCCGTGGACAGGGACACCTTCCACTAGCACAGGCTGCTCAAATCCCCATCCAACCTGGCCTTGAAAGCTTCCAGGAATGGGCAGAGCACAACTTCTCTGGGCAGCCTGTGCCAGTGCTTTCCTACCTGTATCCTTGTAGAACTCATGACTGGAAAGACAGTGACAGAGGTACCAGTGGGTCGATGTCAGTGGATACTGGACTGCTCAGTGACAGTTTTGTGATGTAAAGCCACGTGATGTAACCAAGACCCAAGCTCATGGAGTATTGCAGGGGGCTTCACGTGTCTGGACCTGCTCTGGTTCTGGTGTAGGCTGGACCTAAATAGTATTCTACAATAGTGATATGACTGATGCCGAGATGACCAGCTAAATGACTTTCTTAATTACAGCTTTTTGTCTAAAGAGACCAATGAAATTTATATAACTCTTCTAGGAAATACCATAGGGGTTTCTGCATTGGAATCAGCCTGCAAGTAGCACTCGGTGTTGCTAATGTTAAGTAACTGTCTTAACAGAGTAAACTCTAACAGTTGTTATCATGCTTGAAACTTTTGTAACTTGGCAAAAGCAAAACAAATAATGGGTATCGCAGATCTCATCCTGTGGAAATTATGCCTCAAACCAAACCCCCAAACATGTGCCTTTATCTCTCTAAATCATCCAATGTACACAGTGTCTGCCAGCCCTGTGGTGAGGCTCTCCATTACACATTGAGAAAAGCTTAGTTTTTAAATTTACACTTGCTCTGCAAGTGAAGTTTAACTTTACAAACGGCCTCCTGAGAACTGATGAAACAACATCCGTATCAGCCACTTTACAAATACTTTAGTAACATTATAGGCTACGAAGTAATTAATTCCTGTTACTTTAGGGAAAACAATGCATTTTCTATGCATTAAAAATCCACTGTCATGTTTGTATGTTCAAAGTCTTATACCTGATTTTTGGCAGAATAAATTCTTTAGGATCTGTTGTAGATACTAAGATGTCTCCATGTAGAGGTTGCACATGCCACTGGCAACTGTGATGGAAATGCCACTCATTCCTACTCTGTGTGTGTGACACACTGGTGGTCCCTGAGGAGGAAAGTCTCTGTTTTCTACCTTGTCTTTCCCTCTGCACTGCTGCACTGGTGCCACTGCAGCAAGTGAAGTACTGACACAGTTTTTCTAAGAATCTCTGTAGTGGCTCAAGGCATACACTTGCATTTCCATTCTCCATGTCTGCTCAGGTAGTCCTCAAATCTCAAGAAATGTTTGCATGATGCCTGTTCAGTCTCTAATGACAGAGCTTTGATGTGCCTACTGAGTCAGAAGGGCAAGGATGCACCAGTTTTCTCTTTTTCTTCTTCCATAAGCTGAACAGACTGGGTACAAATAGAACACAACCACCTCCAGAAGACATTTTAACAAGTTAGAGGAATTATTTTCTGGGTCTTTAGTTCCATTCACCATCTTTCAGCAATATTTCTCTTGTAGTCTGGTGTTTTGGTAGGTTGTTCTCTGAACAAGTTTGGAAAAACAAAAAAAAATTCTGGTGTGGCCTTTCATATCTGCAATGGTTGGTTTGGGCAAAATATGGGAATATTAATTTTCCTGAGAAGCAGAGTTGCTACTTACCCAGTCAAAACAGCAAGGTGTTGTCTAACTTTAGGGCTTTTCAGACATTAAAACAAGGAATCATATCCATAGGAATAATTTATAAAGCTTCTGCCATGTGTGATGATAACAAAGCATATTTTAATAACCCCAACATACTGGCTGGAAAGCCCACAGGTCTTTCTTTTGTATAGTTATGAATTCCTTCCTAAAATTCCTGTTACCTTAAAAGACACGGAGATAGCAAGCATGGCTCTGTCCTAGCACTCCCCTCCTACTGCTGTAAAATTGAACTATTCAAACGTGCTTCAAAAGATGAAGCAAAATGAAAAGGGAGCTAGATTTGTCTCAGAGGCACCCACTTGTAATGGCTGAACTGTTTGAAGTCCAAAGAGTTTCCAATGAACATGAGCCAAGGAGCTCGGTCACGTTCTTCAAGCACCTGTTCTTCAGATGGGTGTGACACCCTTCATATGAGTGAAGGATTCTTCTCTCATCAAAGTGAAATTTTGAGGTGAATTGCTGGATGTTCTAAACTCTCCTTGTTTGCTCATCTGTAGCCCATGACACGGTCACTTGTGTGTTTTGGAAAGTAGCTTTAAGGCATTTTGGTCTCTTCAGACAAGTGAAGATCCCTTTACCAGAAGGAGCTGCTTAACAGGCTGTGGGCTCTATCTAATTTCTGTTTACTGCACTAAGAGCTCCAATCCTCATTGACACAGGGGAAATCTGTGTGTAGAGCACATGGGACTTTCTAGTAAAATGGAAAATTTGTGAAACTCAACTCGGTGTTTTTCTAATTCCTGCAGTTGGAAGGGAGCACTATGCCCTGAGCCTGGGACATGGTAGGATGTATGTTCCCCTTGTCACCAGGTAGCATCTCATTCCATCTCTAGATTGCTACCCAAAAAAAACCAAGCCTTGAATGTATAATCAGTGATGTTGTTTTGATTTTTCTCTCAGCCATAAGTACCACCAGGCAATCAGCAATGAAAAGAAAAAAAAAACAAAACCAGGGAAAAGCATGTTCTCTCAGACTATTTTTAAACGTAAGTAATTGGCATTTTCCCGTCTGCTAACACAAGTTCCAGGTAAGCACAGCTCAAATTGACCTCATCACACAACCCTCTAGGGAGGAGAGGATGGAAAAAAAGGCCCAAGCAGCTGTGGCTTGTACCTCAGAACACAAGAAAGCCGAGCTCAGCTCCGTGCCTGCCCTGGCATGTGTTAGGAATTCCTCAGCCCCACAGCCACCTCAAATCCTTCATCCATTCTGGCCTGCCCTGCAGCATAGGGACCAGGAATACCTTCTGGCTGTGTGGCACCAGACAGAACATCCCTTGGTAGCTCAAAGTAGCTCTGCATCCCTTCCCCATGTGCCTTGCTGGGCTCTCACTACAGCACACAGTTTCTGAACAGACCCTGCATTCAGGGATGTCTCAATAAAGCAAGCTGGCAGAAAGAAAACCCCTTTACTGCTGTTCTTCAGGCTGCCAAACCTCCAGGAGGCCTTGTGGAATCATCTGTGATGATAACTTGGTTGTAGATTCTTGATGCTCTGAGTCCCTGCAACACTGTCCAGAGTAGGAGAGGTGAACATACCCACAGCAACATGGATCTAGGTAGTGAGACAGTAGTTAGATAGAAAAACTTTAGAAAGCAAGTTCCTGAAAAAGTTGGAGGCTGGGGGAAAAGAAAAGAGAAGTGGTACAGACTCTTTCTACTGAAGATTTGATTCCCACCTCAGTTCTGCTGCTGCTGCAGAAATCAGGACTGTGCTCCCATGGCCTCATGCTTACTCAAAGTGAAGGGATTTGTTACAGATTTGTTATGTGTATTTAAAACTGGTAAAGCAGAATTTTGATGTTGGGATGAGTGTGGTGCTTTGGAAGCCAAAGGTGGCTGTGTGTGCTGCAGAGCAGGTGAGAAGATATTGTATCCAATCAGATAAATTCTGTGTTTTTCTTCAGAAAATAAGTTAAAAAGTTTCATCTTCCTCTAGCGAAAAGAAAACTTTATCACTGATGTTTCTGTCAAACACTTCAAACAGACTTTATTATAGAGACTGGGAGACAGATCCTCATGCTCCCAATTTCCAGTGCAAACTGAAAGTAGCTCCTAAGCTGCTGTAGCACTGGTGGAAGTGGGAATGCAGTCAGACTCCTGCAAAAGTAGGAGGCTTTTGTGTCACTCTCGGATGTACACTGCTGTTACTGAGGTTTCTTATCAGAAGAAGCACAGTAGCACTGGAGTGTACAAAAACGAGAACTCCCACAAAATGTCAGTCACTGCTGATAAACGGGAGTTCCGTAGCAAAAACGAGATACTAGAGCTTGTTTATCTTCTTGTTTCGTTGTAACCGTCCCTTCTGAAACACAGAGCTTGAGTCAGACAGGCTGTAGCAGCCACTGCATAAAACACGAGTGGGTGGGTTTGTATTCAAGGGAAATGTGGGTATCAAGAAGTGCAGGAGGTGCAGCAGAGGCCCACCCAGCAGGAATTGGAGATAATGGTGTTGTCTGTTGACCTGTCCAAGCAAAAGTGTCTTTATCTGGAGACTTTGTTCTCTGCTTCTTCGGAGGACTAAAGGTACCTCGTTGGATCATAAGGCAGTTTCTACTTTGAGTATTTTGAAAGCAGTTTAAAAAAAAAAAAAATCTGTTTTTCAAAACAGCTCTCACCCAGAGTCTGGGCTGGAGTGCAAACAGAACTGGGCTGTTTGCATTCGTATGGCCAGAGATGGGAAAAGCACAATAATTGGGGTAATCTGTGAGTTGCCTCCAGTAATGGACTCGAGTACTTACAGGCAATGGAAACAGGAGTTAAAGTATCATAACTTAAAAATCCTACTCACCTTCTGCCAAATGCAGGAGGCACAGAAAGCTGGTGGCTGTGAAGTGCCAGTTTTGCCTTTGAGAATGCCAAGAGCTGACCTAACTTTGACGGACCAAACTATTTCCGTGTGTGCTCCTGGATGAATGCCACAAGAACAGGTCAGGCACTGTCTGTGGCACAGTTAGGAAAGTCTCTCCTTGCTAAGTATAGTTTGGAATTCCGTTTGATTAATCATCCTACCTGTAAGTGTTTGTTTGCAAATCATTTTACAGAGTCAGTGCTTCAGTTTGCAGGAGAACAGTGAGTCACACCACAAGCTGGCACTGGCAAAACCCCTCTGTACTAATGAGCTGCACCCAGGAAATGTCTCCTCTGCCTGGGGGAACTGCACCCCAGTCATCTTCTCCTGCTTGTCAGAGCCTTGGTGTGGTGGCTGGGAGTGTTGAGGGACATGTGGGACAGGTCACACCTGGGCAGTGCTGGGTTGTACTTCCCGGACATCATTTCCAACACAGGGAGGCAAGGCCAGCATTTCTTCACCTTGTCTCGCACTTTTAGGGAATGAACACGTGCTGCTCCATTCTCAGGAGGAACTGGTGTACCTCCAAGTGAAGATCAGGAGGGGAGCACTGGCTCCCCAGGTGATGTGTCTGGAGGGTCCCTGGAGCAGTTTGGAGGGGCAGCAGTGATGAGCAGTGTCTCTGGCTGCTGCCCCCTCCTCGGAGGCTCAGCACATTGGCATGTGCATGTGGATGTAGAAAGTGTTGCTGGTTCTTTGCTCCCTTTTTTGTGCTCATTTTGCAGGTTGGATCATAATGCTCTTAAAACATAGTAAGGCTCATAATGCTCTTTAAAATCACTTTTCAAGGAAACTAATGTGCTTTCTGTGAACTGATCCATGTGTTTATGTAGTAGATACGTTAATGTGAGGGGAATCTTTTCACCACTCACTGAATAACAATACTACAATAAGTGATGTTATCTTTTTAAAACAAATGTTTTTGTATACTAGTACCTTATCAGACATTATACCAGCAAAATAAAGCTCCTTTTCTGAGGCTGCTAATACAAAGCCTTATACATATGCCTTTCTTGAGTGTTGCTTAAGAGCAGTGGAACAATGAAGGCATTTGAAGACTATTAACTCAAAATGAGCTCAGCCATTGATTTTATTTCACTTAGTGTTTTAAAATAGGTTGTGTGTTTTCTTCCCACACCACACATTTAATGTTCATGAAACAAGTTTGCAAGTGGTTTGGTTTGAATGCTAAGAAAATAAATGCACTCAGGATACTGTTCTGTGACAGTTGTGATGTTCTCCCTAACTGATCACGCTGGGTTGGATGAGGGCGGGTTCCTAATGTCAACCGAAAGAGCATTTTGGCTACACTGGTGAGCAAAATCCCACACTTGTCACTCAGAGAACCAGCCTGAAAAAAATGCAGGATATTTTCTCTTACCTTAGTTTCAACAACCCACTCTCACAAGTGGAATTTGCTCACTGCGCATAGTTTTTGGGGATTCATGGGCTAAGGGGGTAGTACAGTATGAAAATATAAATCTACTCTATTTTAATTGTGAAAACAATAATTAATATTAGAGTTTGAAAGTATCTGCCAGTTTAGGCTATGCTTATGTTGACATTTTTATGGAACACTTTAGAGGTATTTTTCTATGAGTACCAATAATGGCTTTTGTACATGTGGATTATTCTTATGGGTTAATACCATTATCACAAAGTACTTGTGAAAACCTGTAGTAAGGAAACTGAACTCAATATGGGCAGGCAATATTGCTAATAGCATTTAAATTTATGTGGCAAATTTACTAACATGGTGTTGAAAAAATATACAGTATCTAATTAGAGAAGAAAATCCTTCACTTCACATGCATTTTATTTTATGCAGCAAGGACTGTCATTCCTCCTGTGAAGTTTATGTTGGTTGAAAGCATAAATTTTGCTGATATATATCCAGGTTTCCATTCCCAGTGGTGAACACTGTTACATTTAGAAAATTGACAAAATCAATGGCAATAAACCAAAGATCAATTTAAATTTCACATTTAGCTACTTGTTTTAGAGTCTCTCTGAAATTTACAGTCACTAACATGTTTTATGTTTAGAAGAAATAAATGAATGCAGCTGCTGCCCATTTGTAGCAATTGTTTCCGAAATCTGTGAACTGAGAATATATAAATACACATATAAAATTAGACATATAATATATGTGACACTTTTGCTCTGACATATCGTTCTCTGCAGGTTGTTTCCTTATCTGTTGAAATTATTAGAGAATGGTCACTAATCAGTGTTATAAAAGTAATGAATAGTAATAGTTTTAGCTACCCAAGCTTTCAAAGCTGTTAATTTACTCTCCCATTCTGCAATAGCTGTCACTCTAAAATCAGGTCACTATAGAGGTAAGAATCTATAAATATAGTGCCTATGTCATATCCCATCATCTCCAAAAAGATCATGCTCTCTGCCTGTTTAAGAGGTTTACATGTTCCTTATAATACATGTATGATAAATTAAGCACTCTTTTCTGGGCCCCTTTAAATGGAAGGAATTGAAAACACAGTAATGATATAATTAATTACGGTCTTATACATGTAGAAAAATTACACCTTTTTCGATTAGTGTGAAATATAAGTGTCAAATCAGAAATAAAATCCTGATCAATAAAACAATAATAACGATGTTGTTAAAAGCAGACCTAGAAAGGTGTTCATGGCAGCCTATTTTAGGGGTTAGAAACCCTTTTAAAATAAACGGATTTCATCTTTACACTGTGTCATCTAAATCATTACAATGTTTGTGTATACAATTATCATCAGACGATAAATTGCAGCTATTGAATGGATTAAGTTTGAACTGTTTGACCTCATAAATCTGGGTTTGTCATAGCTTTAGCAAATGCTTGTGTAACAATCAGTTGATTACACGGCAGAGCAGATGTATGTATGTTAACTGGAAAATATGAAAGGACCAGGGTAATTCAAATATCATTGGAAGAAGTTTATAAATGTCTGACAATATCATGTTAACATGTTCTCACTATACCTTTCTAGTTGGTATCAATTTCTATTCCATTTTTCTTCATATTTTACTGTGAGATTTGAAGTTAACAGAAAAAATAGATACAAATAAAAAGTAAAATCTTGATGTGATTGGAAGAGAATTTAATGCAGCAGGGGGAGTAAAGTATTTTGGTAGGATCTAGTGAGCCACGGTCTCAAAAAATCATTAAAAATGGACAAAATAGCAATCATGAGTAAATACCATCTGGGGAAAAGCAGAAACACATTCTTTAAGTGGAAAAATGGTGTGAAAAACCATAAACCACTTCACAAAAGTGGAGCAATAGATTTCTGCACGATTATTTAAATCTAAGGGTTATATCCCACAGACAGAGACTATGGACCTCTGTGATGTGGTTCACCTGGATAGAAAGTGAGTGAGAGCAGGACCCTCCAAATTTTTTCCCCTGCTGTTGGAAGTCCAGTCTTTTTTTCAGTAGTACTGATAACCAAGAGAAGGGAATAGATAAAATAAGTTAATATTAAACATTAGCATTTCTAGTTATGGGTAACAATTTTGTTATTGGACAGCTCCTTAAAAAATTTTACACAAAGTTTCCCTGTGCACACACCAACTGTGTCTTTGTCATCTCATAAGAAAAGAAACAACCACATCTTTGAATGCTTGCTATATGAAAAATCAAGCTCTAGTTATTGTGTAGATCAAGTATTTTCTAGAATGACAACAACTTGTGAAATCAGCTCAGAAATTATGGTAACGTGGTTGATTGTCAGAATCCTACTGGAACTAGAGATAGATTGTACTGATTTTGGCTAAAATATTCAGCTGTAACAAAGTAATTAAATCTCTGTACACATCTGGGTCAAAATTGGTAAGTGATTTTTGGTCCTTTTAAAAATATCTGTTTATGGCATATTTATTGAGTATTCTATTAAAAAAATTTCATATTTTTTCAAGGTTGAACTTAGATTGCTTTCATTTTGATATTTTTAAACAATCCCATGTTCAAATCAAACCTTCTGAGAGTAAAATATTTAAATAAATCCGGAAGAAATTTCTTTTTTATGTTTTCATTTAAGCATTAAATTATTTAGTTCTGGCTTCCACATGAAAATGATTTCTTTTTTCCCTTTAACTTCTTAGCTGACTAATCTAATGTAAAAAACCTAGCTCTTTGAATAAGAAGAGACATGTTCACAGAGTGCACACCCACCAAAAGGTATGTGTGGTGTAAGTGCATTCTGTGGTATCCACGTCTCTTCCTATTTTTGTTCAGAATGCCTTTGAAAAAAGATTTTCCTCTTTGTGAGAAATACCGTGCTTAACAAGTGTCACTTGAAATTACTATTTTTGTATGCTCCTATGAGAAATATTTGCAAGCAGTGCAATCGTGCTGCTCTTTTTGAACAGGTCTGCTCTGCCCAGGCTTCAGAACAGGGACTTGAAGGTTGGTGAGGGTACAGCCTTTATGTCATAACGTGCCTTTTATTGTGAGAACCTTCAAAATCCAGCCAGGTTACACACTGACAGAAATTGCAGTTTGCACTTGAACGACAAAGACTTTGATATTTAGCAGCTCAGATTTCCATATGTTCTGTCATTGTGGAGCACAGACGAGCCTCTGCAGAGCAGCAGTGCTGCTGCCCCCGCACCGAGCCCAACCCTCCATCCCTTCCCCAGCTCCCACCTCCAGCAGCTCTGGGGCAACTGTACCCCCAGAAGAAATCAGAATATATTCCCCCAGCTGTTCCTAGATGTACTTATCATTAAAATACCAGTGCTAACTAAAAATTGGTAGTAATAATAATATTAATCATAACAATGTTAATATAGAAGTTTTATTGTAGGAATTTTCCTCTCTCATTTAAGGTTCCTACATGTCTGTCTCTCTTCTTAGCTTAAAATTTATCTGCCTTTAAATAGTGAAGGCAGATTCTCACTTTGAGGAAGATCCTTAGGGTGTAAGTTGCCATTGCTCCAAGGAAATTAGTTAAGTTACAAATTTCACCTCTGCAGGATACTGCTCTTAAATAATGCCATACTAAATGCAACAGGAAGCACTCTGTTGGGAAATCTGCCTGTTGTGGGTGTAGCTGTCTGTGTGAAGTCCCTTATAAAAGTACCTGGGATTAGATTGTTTTGTTTGCTTAATTTTTCTTTTCACCTCCAGCCATATGGCTGTGGAGGGGTTAATTTGGAAGGCATTACAAAGTCATTTCTCTGTAGCTGTTGAAGTAGAAGTCTCCCTGAATTTGTGCCATTCCTTCACATTTAAAAATAAAAAAATAAACTGTCACAGAGATAATGCTGCTGTATCACTTGAGTTGCCAGTGAACAATAGTCTATATCATAAGAAAAAAAATATACATATTTTGCCACAAGCCTCTGATCAGTAGACACTCCACACGGAATGAGCATAGCAACTACATTATCTTTCACCCTGAGGTTGAGGTCATTGTCAAGGATTTGAGGACAAGCTTGTATTGCAGCTGCCTGCATTTAGAGCTGTCAAAGCTTAGGAAAAACCTGCCTGATGGACACGCTCTTGTTTCGTATTAATTTTTTTTAAAGCCCTGCAATCCTATGGGAGATTTAATTAAGACCGGTGCAGAAATCTCCAAGAAAAGAATAGCACCTTTAAGTACCTGTAGCTGTTTTTCATTCCGGTCCTGTGAACTCCTACAACTGAATTTAGTGCAAGAGGAAAGCAAATGACTAATGAATGGTACCTACTCTCCAGAGCAGCTCCCTATTCTTTGCAGATGCCGCAGCTGAAAGGCAAAGGCTCGCTAAACTTCCAGCTTTGGAGGGGCTTGTTTCACGGATATTCAGATCTCAACAAAACAGCTTGCTGAAGCCCTTAACTGTATTACAATTGGCCTCTTAATGAACAGATGAACTTTTCTTTTCACCGTTTCAAGTCTGTTATCCAAGACTAAAGGGTAGCATGGCTATTTCATTTCTGACCTGCCTAACATATAATTAGAAGGTTCCTGGAGGTACTTATAATTGAATTATGGGTTGTTTCATGAGCATTCTTGCTGGTAGGTAGAGATGTAAAAAGCAAAGCTCATCTGGAATGCATGCAGGGAAAAGCGGATGATTTAGTAGGTCTGTATATTGCCTGAAATATTAGATTACAAGTATGAGTCAAAAAATCCACTGGTTAAAATTTATTTTTATTAGGAAAATTATCCTAAGTCTATAGCACCAATTTCTGTGACAGTATAACTGGATATAGCTCGATTGATTTTAGTGAAGCTCTACTCATTTATACCTACCTCAGGTTAGAGAAGGGTCCAGTGAATTAGTCCCAGTGACATATTTATCAGACATGAAACATTCAGCTAATCTCTTGGAGCCCTGTAATTGGCTAACATAAAACATTACTGGATGATTAAAATTACAGTTGACTTTCAGATTTGTTGTCAAGTAGATTTGAAATGTGGGGAAATAACTTAAAGGGTCTTTTTTGCGCTCTCTCTCCCATGTTTATGGATTGATTGTCAGATGCACAGCCCTTGTAGGGGAGCAACTCATGATTGCTCTCAGCAATACACGTCCTTCACCTCCTGTGGAAACTGCTGCTCTCAGTGCATGGCCAGGATTATTTAGATAAATGTCAGTTTGGAAAATACAGGAGTATTAGTATAGGGGAAGGACAGCACCTTTCAAATATGATCAGCTTTGTCCTCTGCATCGCTGTGGATTTGGTTTTGATGGAGGTCCCAGCTCCTCTCTTTCAAAATGCTGCCAAGCAAAGATTCTTACTAATTTGTACTTTGACTAAAGATAGCTAAATAACAGGCTATTTCATCCTGTCAAGGATGCTTTTGGAACAGAAACAGTTACTGCTCAGACATCAAGAATACCTGCCAGTTAGTCTTGGCTTGTTTAAAACAAATCCAAAAGTCCCCTGCATCTTTATCCAAATATGGACTTTTCTCATTCAACTCCCTTTTAGTATATATATACTATTTTTCCCAAAAGATAAATTAGACAAAAGACTGAACAAAACACAGAAATCAGAATGTTCCCCTACCGTGTCAATCTCTGCATAAATGTGGAGAAGAAATGAGAGGAGGTTTGAGAGGTAAAAACATTGACCTTTCCAGCTATAGAAGAGGTAAAATTAAGTTCTGAGGTCACAATGTGCTGCATGATAGAATAAGAGTCAAGGAGCCACCCCCTACAGCACTACCCATGGGTTGGGAGCCAACATGGTGGCTATTTCAATCTCTTACTTAGAAACAAGCCAGTACTGGTCTTTAATTTAGAACGTCATATTTAATGAATTTGTAAATGATACCAAGAAAAACCTTTCTATAATCTATATTAAACCATTTGATAAAGGGAGAAAAATCTGATTTTATGAAGTTAATTACTATTTCATCTACCTTCAAGTCCTATTGCAGAGCCAAAACAGGAGTATTGTTTTTATTTTATCTGTGGTACATTCTTCACAGGAAGTTTGTCGCACCTTGCCTTTTAAACTAAGAGCATATTGATAACTTTGGCATTCCTAGTTTATTATGCTTCAAGTAAAGAGTGTTTAAAAAAATACCTGTCATCTTCAACTATAATGACCTGTGAATATTTACTAAGGATCTTCAAATAGTTTCTGATCTGTTTCCTAACAAAGCACTGAATAACAATAATAAATGCACTGTGCTGTAGTCCAGCAGAATTAGCTTAATAAGTAATATCAGCAAAGCAAATAGAATCTGATAACCCTTCCCTGGCATAAAAAATCATAAATCTGCTTGTAATGTTCCCTTTGGGAGATCTCATTTGCTGAACGGTCTTGTTGACATTGACAATTCCTCTCTCTTTGAAATAATCAATGTTTTAAATGCAAAACTAAATGCAGGCTGGGAGGTTTAGACAAGTTTGTCTTTTTTTTTTTTAATGATTGTGTGTTATTCATTTCAGTTTGAAGGCTCTTTTGTAAAAGTATAACTTTAGGGAACTGATACCTCAGTATCAGCATCCCTGCCAACTATGGCAATGCTTACTTTCAGGTTAAAAATCAGTGTAAGTTTGAAAGATGTTTAGTAATAACTTGCATCAACCTTGTGTCTGTACAGTCCCTGATCACCATCTATTTTTGATAACTCCAGTGGGGAGACTGTTCTTTGTCACTCATCTTCAGTACTTGTGTGTGTATTACCAGTATTTATGATACTTTAGGAGGGCCATGCTGTCAAAAGGACGTTGCTGCTTTGCTCATGTTGTTTCTTTATAATTCTAGCAACACCAAAAAGCCTTCCTTTTGGCCTCTGAGCAAATCCACGAAGTCAAAATTTTATGTCATTGTGAAAGTCAGTTATCTTCTTACTATTTCTTTTTCCTTTAAATCACTTGTAAGGAGTGGATTGTTGATTGCCATTTCCTGTTCTCGTAAGAGCCTTTGTCATAAGAGCCTCAATGTTTCAGGAATAGTCAGTAAGAGGTCTGCATCAAACCTCTTTTGCAAATGGACCAAGGAGGCTTTGTTTTTGTTTTTAAAAAATGTTTTGTTCTTTTTTGAAAAGCAAAACACTAATTCATTCTTACAGCAATCTTGTTAGAAAAATGAAATATTGCCAAGAAACTATTTTCTTATAAACGTAATTCACGTCTCCTCATTCCCTCTTCAATTTCCCTTCTTGCTGCAAACATCTAGACATTTCCTGTCAGAACATGCAAGTCTTTGCTTATGTCTTATTTCTTCAAATGATTCAAAATGTGCACTCATTGAAATATTAAGATCCTCTACTGAGCATTTACTGGTTTTCCTATAGCTGCATGATATTTTGGCAGCTTTTAAAGTGTTTGCTTCTGTCAGTTCTTGTGGAACATTGCCTTTGTCCACAGAAGCAACCATTAAAGCACCTGATTCCTGGCTCCAGCATTGCTGTAAAGAGCCACCAACCACCCAAAATTGCCTTGTTGAGTGAACAAATCCCATGTAACAATTTGGAAACCGTAAGTTCCCACATAAGGTGTTTTCATCATTAATGTTGTACCTTGGTTTCATCTGAGGGGAAATGTACGATATATACTGAGTTTTGGAGATGAGAGTTTTGTTGTGGTAATGCTTGTTCTGATTTTTTTAGGTATTAGTGACATCTTCATTCTACCAATCTATGAAATACTTCATTGTTACCTGTTTCTAAGACAAGGCATAAAAGAGTAATAAATTTTTCAAAAGCTGAGATTCCAGAAAACTTCTCTATCAACTTTTTTTTTTTTTCCATATGGAGAATAATATTTGTGGACTTCAGTCTATTGCATTTGCCATATTTCATAGAGGTGTTTGTAGTGCAGAAGGCCCTGCTGACTGCTTGAAGGTTTAGTTCAGCGCACCGTGATTTAAATGTTTGGGGGCATGTGTGACTGTGAGCACATGTTCAAGAGGCAGTGCTTTTACAGGGTGCAGTGGGACACCTCACTGCTCAAGAGTGGCCTTTTCTTAAGAGCTTTGAAGATGGTGTTGAGGAACTGATCAGCAAGGGGTAGTTTATCATAGCTGCACATGCTAAAAAATGTGATTTCTTTTATTTGACAAAGAAATTTGGAAGATCATAAGGCACCTCTCAGATGCATCAAGTTGGACACCCACAACTGCAAATTTTGAATGTCTTGACTTTGATGTTTTCAGTGCCCTAGGCTGGTGCCAGCATCATTTCACTGGCTCAGCAGCCATACGAAGCAATGAAGTTGCTTCATTTGTTTTACTACTTCTTTTAATTTCTATCTAAGAGCTTTTTAGCCTTGTAGACACTGGACATGCCAGTCAGCTATGCTGTGTGGTTTCACTGGCTCTTAATTAAGCTGATGGTCTCTCAGTATCACCTTTTCAGTCTCTGTAATATTAATTTACTGTTACAGTTAGACCAGTAATCAAACTACATTTCCCTCTAACTGTGAATGTTTGCTATTCTGATTTTTATTCAGTGTTCCCATCTGTAGCTTACATTTCTCTCTACTTCTTGTTTCTTTATTTAAGAAATTACTATCCTTTCCGTTTCCACTCACTGCCTCTCTCATTATTTCTTTCTGGCTCAGTGCATTTACCTGCCAGCTGCTTCCCTTTGAATTTTTTCAGCTTCCTTTGTATTCTTTCTCCACCCATCTACCAGTATAATAATATATCCTGTTGCAGCAAATGTGTCTGATCCCATGCACAGTAGTTAATCTGTGAGTTTCCTTAAGGTTTTTTTTTCATGTACGATTTGCTCTGCACATGCCACTGTAAAATTATATTTTGATTTGTTAAAACCTCTGATAGTTATTAATATTTAAATCAAATCAAGTTAAATGACTATGTTTTTCAAACCCAAGCCTGTATATAGAAGGAGACTGTAAAGACTATCACTGTGTCTTGTTGGAGGCTCACAGAAAGTTTTCAGCCATCTCAAAGGAAGCATCAGTATTCATTTTTGCTGCTGAGCCTTATGAATCCTTATGTTTATAACACTCCTCAACTGGAATAAATCTTCCAGCTGATTATCACAGCATTTGGCACAGTGCCACAAGCAGTTCTGGGAACAGTATTCAATCAATGTGTAAACTAGTGAAATGCCAGGAACTTTTGAAAGACCGTGAAGGATGATTAGTTAGTAAAGAATAAACAATGTTCCAATGTTGAGTACAGCTACCAGCTAATGCAGGGCTGAGAAGAATTTTCCATGATTTAAAATTAATATAGAACTTATAATTTAGGCAGGTATTTATATTTTGTTATTTCACACTCTGACGTTTATTTAACTGAAGCTGGGTATAGAGGGGTATATAGATTTTAAAAGAAATAAACACTTTGACTATGCTGTGGTATGTTTGTATTGCCAACCATTCACTCACTCTTGATTTATAGATAAATAGGAAACTAATGGAATATAAAAAGTGAAAAATTAACAAAAACCTTTTAAAATCTTTAAGAACTAACAGAATAAAAAATCCCTTTTAGTCTTATTGGAATAGTCATGCCTTAGACTGTTGCCCTTCATACTGAGTTTTGGTGACTGATTTTATTCTTATAATAAGAATGCAACCTTTCTAAGTTAATAGCACTTGTACTACTGAGGAACATGAATTTTCTGTCTATGTATATTTGAAAGAATCTAGTTTTCAAGCAGTAATAGACTTCTGCATTTCCTTCAGAAATTAGTGCTCTCTGAAGTGCTCACCTAAATCCTAAAACCCAAAATAATCCTTGAGTCTCAAAGGACAGAGTTAGTCCTATGTACTTATATGCTAAAGTTCTGGTTTCCACAGCTTCCAGATTATATACAGTGATGCCTTTCATTTAGCTATGCTCATTCCAGTGTTGATGGGATCCGTGGGGGTTAATTAAAGGTAGTTTATAATCTTTAGGAGATCCTAAATTTTCCCTTAAATTTGATAACCAGTCTTGTATGCAGAGCTCAACAGCTGACATATGTAACCTCTGTCTCCTAGAGCACCATTTCTATATATAAAGTTATTTTTCAGATGATGCACCAAACTTTGGCTCCCTGTTTACTAGTCAGGCATATCAAGAGCTAGGTTGAAACTCGAAGCCCAAAGTATTTTTATATTATTTGAAAGAGCAACGTTAAGTAGGCAAAGTATGTGCTGACAGCCTCTCAGACACACTGTGGTAGCACAGAGTCAGTCTGTTGCTGCATCCTGCCTACTGTTTGGTGCATAAAAATAATATCTGCCTTGTGTGTGACAAGAAGGTGTCGGGATATTCTCTTGGTGAGGCTGGAGACAGGGGATGTCTATATGCTTCATGTTATGTCGTTACATTTATTGACAACTGTAAATATAATACAGCTGAACTCTGCCATGCTACAGGAAAAAAATACGTAGGCTTGCATTCCTCTCACAATAGCATTTAGTTCTTTAAGTCCAAAAACTGCACGGGGTCATGCACTGGGCTTATTAGATCTCATAGTTTTATACTTCTATACCCAAAAGTTCAGGTCAGCTGTGTGGTTTTTCCCATGATCTCATTATGTGTGTCAGCAGCAGACATGCATACAAAAGCGAAATCATTGAAAAATGTTTTGATAATACAAGAGTTCAAGTTTTCTATTCTCAGGCAGGATTTGTAGTCATCTTTTGAGCAGTGCTTTACAGTAGTTACACTATATTCCAAATGGGAATAAATACATGTTTTCTAGGGACAAGAGTAATATTATGACAGAAAACATAATAAAACATTGAATTGGCAAGATGCAACAAAATAGGGGTAAAAAGAGGACTGTTCAGTCTGGTTTGAAATCTCTAATTTACTATATGGCTGTGCAGAGATGTTACAAAAATAAGGAAGTAACATAAATTACAAGTGTGTAATGTACAGAGAATTGATACCCTCCAACAAATAAGATGTTTTGCTGTGTATATCCCTCTTGGAAATATCTGCCTGCATTATTTATACACAGAAGTGCTGTATCTCAATTTTTTTTCTTCTGGCTGAGTCCTTGTGCATGTAGGATTTGTACTGTAATACACTAGTGAGATGTTATGAGATGAGTGGGGACCAGAAAAGCAATAGGGGGTGTGTGCAGAGTTGTTTGTGTGTGAGAGGCAAAAAGGAGGTTTGGCAGTGGGCAAAATAGACTTAGAAACAACAATTGTATTTTAAGATATTTCAGCGTGTACCTTTAACACTGGATTTTTTTTTCTAATGGATTTGACTTCTTTAATCTACGAAGAAGGTTAAAAGTGGTATCTTTGTTGAATAGCTACTGTATATCTAATTCTTGGAGGTTTTTTTTTTTTCCCCTCATGATGTGGAAATGGTTTCAATCCCTTTTAATATTCATTTAATGTCAGTGCAATATATATTGCCACCTTACTTACTGCATTAGTAAAAAATGTGCTTATGTGCTATGATTCTCTTATGATAGAAACATAAAATCTCGGAAGGATCAAAGTCCACCAACATTCACCCTCCTGCAACAGCAGGAAATTGATCATGCGAGAGATGCTCACCTAATGCTAACATATTATTATTATTTATTATAGCACTAACAGCGTGCGAGGTGCATTAGGCACCAGTGTGGAGATGAGGTCCTTGTCCTGAAGTGGCTTCAATCTCCGGGGTGATCTTGCAAACACTTAACTATATGACTAACTATATGACCAACAATATATACGCATGAAATCTTTCTAGCTCACATATTTAAGTGATTTTCTTTTTTTTCTTATGTACGAGAACATTCCTGCAGGGTCCACAGCACTAATTAAACTTAACATTTCTCCTCTGCATTGCAGGGAATGTGAATACATAAAGGAGAAAGGATCAAACTCCTCCAGTGCCTTATGATTGTATAGAAGTTTTATTAAAAAAACACCACCTCTTTTCACTAGGTGCCTCTTATTTCCCTACACTGTATTTCCCACTCAATATTTTACAGCCAGTAAAAGCTATATTTTGTTATGCAGCTTTAGGAAAACAAAGATCTTACTGACCACGGTGAAATTCCCAAAAGGCACCACTCTTGGACCATAGTCTCCAGAGTAAGTTATGTAAACCAGCTCAGAAAAAGGACATACATTATACTCTGTGATGTATATGCTAGGGTGATTCAAATGGCAAATTCTGGTCTAAATGCAAACTAAATGCCCAGACCTCCCTAAGGCCTCCCTCTTTGAACCCTTCTGTGTTTGTGTGCTTGCTTCTCGTGCATCGAGGAGGTCTTGCAGAGCATCGCCAGCATGTCTGGCTGTGCTGCTGAGGTCTGTCAAGGCAGGAACTGGCATCTTGTTCCCTGAAGCAAAATTATCCAGAGATATCAGCAGATAGATTCACTTCTCAGCAAAATTATTCAGCAGATTTCAGTATGAGTGTGGCAGCTCTGTTAATCTGCGTTGCCTACAAACGTATGGTTCTGTTGCATGTTGTTGGATGTCGTAATAGCTTTCATTTGTGAAACATCTTTTTTTCAGAAGTCCCAAAAGTGCTAGCGAATGTGAATAACTTAGATCTCTCTGTTCGGGACATATGAAGCTTAGGGATTTCCAATGCCTTTTCAGATGTTGATGAGAGAGGAACGCAAATCCATCTTTTTCATGGATACATCTTGGATGGATACATCTCTTGCTGGATTTTTATTCTGCTAGTTACAGTGCACTCCCATCAACAGATCGATGCAGTGGGACTGGTGGACCATGCTGGCTTTCTTGACCCCTGTGGTCACATCCCAGCCACTGATCCGTTTCTCACATTTCTGATCCAGGAATTTTATCCTGATGACAGTCATGGACTGCCGAGTCCTGGCTGTGGACATCAGGGCTCTGAAATGGGCTTCTACTTCCCATGTAATCTGCAATCAAAACCTTTTGTCAACCAAGTTATATTTCCTGTTTTTAAAAACAAAAAAATAAGCAAACACAACAAACTAACAACATGGAAAATATATTGATAATGAGAACAAGTTCATAATTACCAAATGCAGATGGAAATATCAAAGCAGTGTTCTTCAAACAGGATATTATTGTGTAATTAAACAGAACTTCAAAAGAAAAAAGCTAAAGACACGATCATTATAATGTGCATTAAGTGCAATTGAAACACTATTTGAGTAAAATAATGCTGGGTAACAGGGAGGAGAATATAGAGGGAAGGAAAAATTAAAATCACTCAGTGTTAAGAGAAGCAGGTCCAATTATATTTGGATAATTATGTTTTCTTAATACCTGTGTTATAAAATTATTCCCTGCATTATTTATTCTACAAGCCTTAATTGATAAATATTAGGTGACTGATTCTTGCAAAAGAGCAAGCGCTTGGTGGAACATATTCTGAGCTGGTCTGGTTCATACTTATCATAAAAATGAAAACTACTGGAGCATAAAGAACTTACAAAAAGGCAGCATTACTGTGGATTTAGTACAGTTGGTGTTTGATACACTGAGTTGTATTCATCACATACACTGTGTCAAGGCATTGCTTACAATGCGTCGGATCATCTTACAGGCCATAAGCAAGCACAATATTTAAATTGAATGATGCATTTCGTATCATTCTGCGTTAATTCTTATATAATAAAGTATAAAAAAAAGCAAGTAGCATCCATTTCCACGTAATCTCTCTTCAAACTTATCTGTATTTGACTGTATTTTTCCCGTCAGCTTAAAAAAAGCAAATATAACTGAGAAGCCACCGAATTGAAAAAGGGTATTACAAAGACATTTAGTGAGGACATACTATTTACTGGCTTTTTGATGGCTATAATGTTTAAGCACATCACAAATAGAAATGGGCTTATTTCACATCTTCCTGAGACCAAGAGGCATTAGTAATATTCCCATTTACAGCAACCAAAGCAATACAGTGAGGCTCGGTGACATGCCTGCACCCTGCGGGGAGTCTGTGGTGCAGCTGGAAACAGAACCACGTTGCTTTTACTGTTTTATCCGCCACTCTTAAAATTTTTAACTGGTTTTGGTCCCCTGCTAAGGGATGCCTCTTTCCTTGTTAAACCTGTCTTTCCATCTCACCACTGTAGCTGTGAGTGCCACTATACAAATCCAAACTCCTCTTCATATTTGAAAATGCCAAGGGAGACAAAACTGTCAGCAGAGCTCTGGGAATAGCAGAGTTGTCTTGTTCCTGGTGGAGGGTTTCCCAGTCCCACTACACAGAACAGAAGCTTTGATCCTCTTCACTTAGACCTTTGCTTTACCCTTCTTTTGCCTGATGTATTCCATCATTATGGGGTCACCCAGACGGCAGAGACAGAGGTACCTTGGAATATATCCCGTGCTTCCCCTGAACAGGGAAAGTACATTTCGATTTATTCTGCAGGATGAGTAGTTCCAGAAAAAACCTTTTTATTACATGTTCCATAGGTCAAATCCAAATCCATGTATAGTTGAAGCTGTTGGTTGCCAGCCCCCTGCAGGCATATACTACTTCTGCTTGAAAGGATGACCTAAAATTTCTTCTTTTTCAAAGTTTTGTCAGGATGTATTCTCATTAAAAGGTTCTTTTGTCGAGAATTCAGATTTTTTTTCCCATGCCTTTATGTAGATGATATTCTCTTGAAACACCATGGACTTCAGTAACTCCTGTAATAGGGGTCAGGGTATGAAAAGAACAGTTGAAGATTTAACGAAGTGCGTTCGAAATTTTGGCCAAAGTTTACTTTTTCCCTCACCCATTTCAAAACACCCAACAGGCTGTCCTTGCTTTTGGAGCGTCTCGTTCTCAAGGCTCTCACCTTGCAAATCTCTACGTATGTGCTTTATTTCTTAAGTGTACACAGACCACAGCCAAAGCGCGGGCATATGTGTGCGTAGGACTAGGATGTCGTCTGGCAGATGGTGCCGTGGCACCTAGATTTGTTCAGAAGTCAACTGAAGCTTCCCTCATTTCATGGAGATAAATAGGAAAGCAATTTCTGAATGCATTATAAAGCATTATTCACTCAGTTACTTAGAAGGAATAGCTAACATAGCATATAGAAAACTGCAGGTAACCTGCACACTCTGTGGTTGCGTATGTGAAAGTTGTATGCCATTTATTTAACATTTTGCATGCAAATGAATGAGGTATTATACCATCAAAACAAATATTTTCTATGGAAGGAGAACAGATACATCAAAATCAAGGAGAATAGCCCTGAGTCTTGAATCTTAATATAACTGTTAGCTCATTAGCACGAAACTTGGCGGGTTTTGTGCGTCCCAAAATGTCCTTATCTCTGCAGTGCTCTGTGCTGATTGCTGAAGGTGATTTTGAGACGAAACACTTGCAGAACGGTACGATACAATTTGTCTTTGTGTCAGAGGGAGCTGTTTAAATGACTTGAGGTAAGTCAGCAGAATAATATAAGCACATGTTTGCCCACAGTCTTACCTGAAGATATAGTTGAGCTTGTATTACAAAGAATTCAGCTGTATAAATACCTCGTGCCATCTGTGTATGGCAGGGGAATTGAGCCAGTAGAAGCTCAAGACCTGTGTCAGTGTTCTCACAGAAGGACTGTTTATGAACAGATGTTATGTGGTGTTTTTCACAGAAAATGGGCTCTGGAGAGAGAAAATGTCTATCAATTACTGAGGTATTATGTATAACAGCAATTTTTAACCTTGAGAATGATACTTAAAAGTTCTCTGTGAAATATTCAGTGCCGTGACCACTTCCTTTGTGTAACATAACATATGCCCTTGCCTATTGCCCAAATTCTTTTTGATATTGCATTTTAAGTTCCTTTGAAGAAAATATATTAGATATTGTAGAACTCATTATTTTCATGGAAAAGAAAACCCCAAAACAAAATAAAACCAGGGTCTGACTGAAGAACTTTTTCTATTTGCTGATCTCAAAACCAAAGCGAGTTTTTAAGATTGGGTGCTTGTATATTCTGTTTTGTGCTTCTCAGACCTGTCTAAGGAATGCAAGGATTCAAAAACTAATTCATTTACTAAGCAAATTAGAAATGTTAAATGAATGGAAAAAATACGTATTCTGGCTAACCTGTGTTCAAGCCCTGGTAATTAACATTAATTTCAGTAAGGTGTTTGGAGGAATGAGGTCTTAATCTTAGTGAATAAAGATGAATTTACTTGCAATTGCAAATTCAGGCAATATTCTGTAAAATTTAATAGCTATTATATAGATGTATTTATTTAATAGATTGCCAGTGCTAGTTTGATTAGACTGTCATATCTTACTCTCCATTTTTATCGCTTCTTTAAAACTCTTGACTTCAGAGGATCTTTGAATTTGGGCTTTCCACGATAATAAAATGATAAAAATGGAGCCCCCAGTTGTTGTTAACAATTACAGCTATCGGAGGTGGACTCTGTTTTACCAATCTGCTTTTGCTTCAGGAGGCAAACTGTATCTTGAAAAATGCACCATTATTAAATATTCTCACACGGGATGTCTATGATTCTATAAGACCCTTACATGACCTGTGGACAGACACTGTGTTTTGCATAATATATATACTTTTATTTTCCTCTAGCTTTCTTATTATTTATTCAATAAATCCTTTTTTTTTTCTTGCTGACAGCAGTTGTATTTATAAAGCTAAATCCAACACAGCAAAATGTTCATCACTTTATAAACTAAACGCTAATGTTTTATTTATGTGCAATGAACAGAGAAAAAAGAACTGAATTGATGTTTACCTAACAAGCTGCAAAAAAGTGCAGTAACATAATAGTGAAGTTCATAAGCATTCTGGCTTGTAATTTTTGGTGTCAACATTTGAATTGCAGAAAGAGCTTATGCAGACATAGCACGTATACAAGTGCAGTTTAGATCTACATCTATAAAAATAACATCTGTTTAAGCATACATTACATTTAAAAATAACTGTACAGTGATCAGCTGGTTAAGTACAGTTAACCAGATGCCGTTTTAAAGTGCCAGATGGAACAATGAAACTAAGATTGAAAATTAAAAAATACTGTGAAAGGTCAAATCAATTAAGCAACCTGTTTTGTTGGCATGTAACAGTTAAAAGTAAGTTTAAACTACTTAAGGAGTGAGCAATGTGAAGATGAAGCAGTTAATTTTTAACTTGATATTTAGAAGAGGGAAAGATAAAATGCCTGCCGTAGTTCCAGGGTCCCTCAGCAAGTCTAGGGGGATACTAGGAAAACAGACATGGTTAAGTAATGTTTGCCTTGTTTGCTTTCAATTTAAAATAAATAATGTGTTTCAGGCTTTTAAGTAACATCTTTTATGGCAGTCTGAGCTCACGCAACACAGATGCAAACATGTCTTTCTTCTCCCCTATGACCAGTGGGAGACTCCTTGGCTGAATCAGCTCCCTGGGCTTGTTCTTTAGCAGTGGGGATGTTGCCCAGAGGGGTCAGGGTTGGGCTTGGGCACACACTGATGCCAGGGCATGCCATGGGGAGCAGACACCCCTTGTAACTGGGCTCTCCAAGCCTTGTTTCTTTCTGAGAACCCACCTGAGGTGCAGGGTGCAGCTTTAGAAATAAGTGTGTCACTGTGATTCTGTGAATAAATGACAAACATTTGTTAAAATTTGCATCCAGTATTAAGCCTCTGAAAGACAGATATGGGGAAAAGAGAGCTTATCCACCTAAGCTGTTTGAAGTCCAAGGGGAAAAATAGCATCTTTGAAATATCAGTGAGCCAATGCATTTTCTTTTGCAGTCCTAGCTAGTGTAAAATTCTCAACGTAAATTTAAATTTTGGGCAATGAGACAGTGGTATCCTTGCTTTAATGAGGAAGGTGTAATGATACCTGCAAGTCTGTTGGCAGGCAAGGCAGCACTGGTGGATAGTAAGAGAGGAAGTGTTGATTTTCCTATGGAGATGACTGCTGCTACTTTTTGTTAATTTTTTTTCCTAGATTCTCAAACCACAGTAACTCAGATTCTTCTGTGACACAATATATTCCTGGATAATCCTCCAGCAACAGAATAGAAACCAGGGACATCAGGAACTGTTTTGGAGAGAGGGTTTAAACACCAAATCTGGGAGAGCCGTGGGGCTCCAGGTCAGAGGGAGATGCTCAGCTGCCAAGGGGAGAGCAACCCCCTAGCAACAGCGGTGCCATCTGAGCAGGAATTTTTCCTGAATGAGTGTAGGGCTATTTTCAACCTAGGAACTTGCTGTTGTTCCTTTGTTTTAGTAACTTTGTTTATATCTGGTTGGCGGAGGCAAAGGGAGGAGGGCAGAGCGCCGGGGCACGTTGCTCCTTCCTGACACCTCCTCTCTTGCTCCCACAGTTCCCAGTAAAGGAGCAGCTGTACCTCTCCTGTGTGCACAGCCAACTGTTTAGACCAAAAACACAATGAAAAGATTCTGTGGCTGTTAAAATAAATAGCTTTCCGGCAGGGGGTGGAATAGTGTGGCCGTTCCTAGGAACTTCGTGTACCCTACTTCCAGAAAGTGCTGGGATAGGACATGCTATGGAGAGAGAGGAAACAAGCCTGGCTTCTGCACTTGGCTCACTCTTCCTCCTCACACTGAGAATAGTTACTCTACAGATCTCTGGTCCTGTTGGATTCCCTTTCATGGAAATATTTTGCGTTCCTGCTGGTTCAGTGGCTGATGTTCAATTATTTTTATTATTTTTTTTCCCCCTAAACAGTTTCTCTTCGTTGACAGCATAAAGCAAACATTTGGGCTTGCTGTAAATAGAGAACATACCAGACCAATGGCAGGTAGCTTGTGATGTTTAAGTGGGTTGCCAACCAAAGTTTGTAAATCTGCGAAATCAAATCATTATATTTAACAGACAAATGTGTATAATATAAAATCAGTGAAAAGATAACATAATAAGTACTTTGACTATTATCTGGGGGCCTAATTAGACTGGTGGAACCACCGTAGTCAGTGAAATTAGAGTTATACAACAGAGGGGAAGGGAAATCCAGCCCTTTAGCAGAATGAACGCTAATGCAGCCCCGTTGACATTTGCTGGTCCCAGGTATTCAGCAGCTGTTCCTTTCCTTTGTAGAAAACAGGGTTTTGCTCTTGCCAGACCATATTTTCCTTAATTTAGCTCCCTGGCAGAGAAAACAGTGGAGAGGTAAGAGGGACTAAACCCTGCTTGAAACCCAGACTCTTTCATCAAGCATTGTCCCATTCTCATTGCTGCTTCCCTCCAGTCTCCCAAGGTGGTACCTTGGAGCAGGATTGGGGCTTTATGTTAGAAAGGAGACACACAGTTCTGCCAAACCCTGTGCTTTGCTCACAAGAACAGGTGCTGTGAGACCACAAGCCTTCAAGAAAGCCAAGGATGTGTTCCCCTCTTTGCTTACCCCTGGGCACTGAGTAATGTTTCTGTGGCAAGCAGAGGCTCTGAGGCAATGTTACTGCCCTGGGATTCCAGGAGCCAACAACCAAACCTGCAAGGGGATGTGTGGACTAGTGGTGGTCTGAAGGATGATGATGAAAAGGCTGGAGTGTATAGTAGGGAGCAGACAAGAGCATCAATTTTATTCTGATGTGTTGGACTGGTGGCTTATTGGGGGACGTGAGTCATTCAGCCTGAGCAAATGGTTTCCCTGATAAAGGAAATAATTCTCAAGGAAGATCCTTTTATTGAATTTTGCTGTCACACTTAGGTGCAGATGAGATGACTGTGCTTGCAAGGCGGAGTGCATCACTGGCTGGGCAAATGCACAATGGTAGAAGAATATTCTGGTAGTAGAACTGGGGCACTTGTTCCTCTGGGAGCACGAATGCCAGAAAGCTGGAGCCTCTGGAGAGACAGGAGATCTACCTGGCTGTAGGCTGCTTGCTTGTGTTTGTTTCCCTCAACACCCAGTGCCTGGCCAGCCTTCCTTGTTACTCCTCTCCTCAGTGCTCTCCTAACCTGTAGCTAAATCACCCTTGGCAAGTTTTCCTTCCCTTGCAAAGACGGCAACTCCCCTGTCAAGTTCTTGAGCATTTGTTTGTGCAATGAAATCTGTGATGCTCTAAATCTCAATGTGCATCAGCTGGCATGCTCTGACATTTGGAGAGCCTCACATTCATCGTGTGCCAGACACACAACGAGAGGCCTCAGCACAGATGTAGCTGGACCCCAGGTTCATCTTGGAAGGTAGGGAGGGATGTGCTGTGGGTCAGCAAGTGACCTGGAGGCTTTTGGTGGGGGAGGGAGGACTGGAAGAGAGCAGTGGATGGCCAGCTGGCTGATCACGCCGAAACCAGGACAAACAGTTGAATATCATTTTCTTCTGAATTCCTAAAGTACCAGGACATCTGGCTACCTGAAATACATCAACAAATAGGTCAGTTAAGATTGCAAATGCCTTGCACAGCAGCGCTGTTATGAGAGCGAGGGGGACCCTGCCAAGGAAATTCTTCCTTTTTACAGTAACATTTCCTTCTAAAATCCTCTCTTGGCTTTTTGAACAAGATCACTAGAAAATGTGTTAGTCTGGCTATCTTTAATTAAAAAATATAATATAATAAAATAAAAGATATTCAGGGGAAATGTATTTCTGAGGTGGAAGCAGGACATCTGCAACTGCGGGCAGCGCAGGCAGGTCTCTCCCACCCTTGGGTTTTCTGTTCTCCTGCATCTCAGTGCTCCATACTTTCTCTGGTCTAACCATCACGTGGGGAGGGACCTCCTCCCCCATTTTCCTGTGTTTTCCCTTACACCACTGCTGCAGTACTGATCTGGGGGCACTTTGCAGCATCTGTACAGCCCCAGTGCTGACAAGGGATGGAAGGTGGGAGGGAACTGGCTCCAGAGACCATTCCCTCGTTTCTTATTTCTCCAGTGTGGACAGTCCGTTATTGAAAACCCTCAAAATAGCCAAAAATTCCATGCACTTAAGCACTTGCAGGATAGGATTGTTCCTCATGGAACACCCAAAATGACCCTCCAAATTTCTCTCTTTGAAAATAAAAAACACTCTGATTTTTACTTTTTTTAATGTCACTGGTGACCTTTCTAAGCCTTTTTTCCCCCAAATTACATTTTAGATCTATTGCAGCTCCTATCCCTGATTAGGGTAATGTATAGGAGCTTATGTAAATGATGCCACTGTTTGTCCAGTGTTTTAGAGACTTCTAAAAAAATTTATTTTTAAAGCTTGTGAGGTCCTCATAACTTTTTTCCCCACCCTCTCAAGCCACAGAGAAACCAGTTGGTCCCAATAAATAAAATTCTTACCATAAAAGTCAAATACAGAATATCAAAACAAATAAAGTCCTACTGTTGTTGTTTGCACTTTATGGATTCTGGGGCACTGGGTAGTGCCTTTTTTCAGTCTTTCTTTTACTAAATCAACTTTAGCTAGCAACGCACCTAATCTTGACTGAACTATGTTATTTCCTGCCTCCCTGCCTTTCCTGTCGAAATCTTGCTCTCTGCTGAAGCAGCTAAATCTGCTGCAAATGAGGAATATTTTGGGACACGAATTTTCTTACAAAAACATGGGAAGAGATCTAATGCTGTAAGCAAACAGCACTCTAATTAATGCAGATCCAGGCTATTGAAAGCATTTGTAGGTTATGGTTATTAAAAAAAAGAGAGATCAAGAAATTGATGATGAACCCAGTACTGGCATGTGTGATAAATACTGACCACAAACATTTTTGGGAGCGGTACCGGAGCAGATGCTAGCTCAGAAATTCTGGACCTGGAACATATGGGTTTTAATAAACACATTTCTGTTCCAGCTCCTCAGTTGCTTTTTTTCCCCCTTTTTTTTTTTTTTTTTTACTGTACTTGCTTAATTTTATGTGCCTGTGTATGCTTCCATTATTAATTAATCTACAAGTATTTGGCATTGCTTCATCGTTGAGGTTTTCTTTAATTTGCAAATGTGCTGTTTTAGCTTGAGCAGGACTTGTGTAGCTAATGTTAGAATGGAAACATTTTTAACCCTCTGTTTCATTAGTTTCCTTATCATCTCCTTTTCTCCTTCGAAGAGGAGTAGCTGCCTTTATATGTGTGTGCACGTGCACACGTGCGTGTGTGTATTATTAGCCGCGCTGTCATTTTTAATCCTTTTCTTTCAATCATCATTTTTCCTCAGACATGAAATATTTCAGTCTAACACGCTGCACAGGCTGCTCACGGTGAAACACTCGTAGCATTTTCAAAATCTAAAACAGAGGAGTACCATGAGGATAGAACAAAAGAAATTAAAACACTAGATATGCCACAGTTGTCTTATGCAGCTGTTAGAAATTTAATTATTTTATCTCATAGAATAATGTGCCCTTCAGAAATCATTTTGGACTAGATGTTTCAAACCAATGATCTGTAGTTAATTATCTTTAATAACTGTTGCACATTATGGTTAGATCTATGTTTTTGCTAAACCAATTAATAATATCTTCATTAGTATAAAGACAAGGTAGCTGGATCCTTTCATTTTTCACATTGAAAGAGTAGATATTTTAAACACTGTAATTTACTTTAGCCATACATTCCCGATGATATGACTAATTAATGAAACTTCAAAGACATATAACTTCCAAAAGCTACTTATTTAAAGTCATTGTTGAGCACTTAATGACATTATGTTGGGGCATTGCAGAAATCATCACTGCCTGAGCGTTGAATTTGCTAAACCATTTTATTCTACCAAACTAAAGGAAGCTTGAGTTATATTGAAAAGCAAATTGAGTCAATATTTCATGTTCAAAAAAAAAAAAAAATCCCCAAAACCTGTTGATTACAAGAGGATCTATCAGAAGCTGATGACCTCCTCTCTGCTTACACGTTGCAGCTGTCAGTTTGACTTATTCATGCAAATCTGTGTGGAAAACACTGGAAAAGGAGCACAGCAAATATTCTGTATTTTGTGGGTTAGGTGCAATCAATTTTGTTCAGAATCATTAATCGTATAAATATTCCTTTTGTATTTGATTTTTTATTTTTCATGTCCATGTCTCATTTTTGGAGCTGGCTGATAACTACCATGTAATTTTAGTCTGCTACCTGACCAAAAAAATAACCCTGAGTACAATTCTAACCACACAAATTATTGCCTTAGTATTAACACAGCTCCCCTCCCGATGGCACAGAAAATAAAGCTGGAAGTTACGTGGTCAAATAGTTTAGGACTCCTGTTTAGGGATGTGAGCTGATGAAAAGATTCTCCTGTAAAATTTCCCTGACCTTGAGGTAAACTGAATGTAAAAAAAGATGTATTCTGTTTTTCATCTTATGTGTATTTTCACACAATCTTCAAATATCAGGCAGCCATCAGGGAAGGCTTTCTGAATCTTAAAAGAGCATCGTATATACAGCCCTCCAAGAACTGGTATTTCCCACTATGGAGAACCTTACACAAGGAATCAACTTAAAATAAAAAAATAAATAAATAAAAAAAAAATTACATCTAAGAGAATAAAACAGTGCAGTCAACTGTGCACAGGGCTGGAAGGCCAGGAGAGAAGTGTTAACAGCCAGTTGTGACAGCTACAAAATAATTATCCGAGCAGTGAGCACCTGGTCCTTCAGCTGCTGAGCTTCCCACAGGAGTCATCTTCAGTCCTGGTCCAGATAGGGAAGAGGGTGAATACATTTAGTTGGGATTATCCTTAACTGGTAGCAGAGATGGGGTTCATGGTCCATGTCTGTGCTGGGAGTCTGCTGGCAGAGCTTGGGGCTGCTGATCCTAATTCGCACAAAAAGGCTGTTTTTGTTGGGAAGGTGAAAGGTGTGGATTCTCTTAATAGCAATCTGGCAGCCTTGAGGGGTGGCTTGGGGGTTGTAGAAATGCATCACTTAAGAGGAAAGAAAGGAAGGAGCTTTACAATGAGTTAGCAGTAATGTTTTGGGGGCATTGTCCCTGTGATTTGTTGACTGACGTTTCAAATGCAGGTTAACCTGAGTGATTGATATTTAATGGTTATATTAATACATACTAAAAGAAAAAAGAGCAAGAGGTCTAAAAGAAATCTTTCCACATTATATTTCTTTTTTTCTCTGTGTGCCTGCTGTGTTTGAGCCCCTGCAAGGACAAAGTCTTTGTTGGACTTCTGGAAATGACCAGTTCAAACCAATTTCTTTGGAATTTGGCAGGTAAAGAATCAAAAAGATCATTTTCTAATAGCAACTGTATTTTGACAACTTGTAAACTCAGATATCTCTGGAAAACGATGACATTTTTCTCAGATGCCAGCACTTCTGCAAAGTTGTTTTCCCCCTTTAAACTGTGCCATCTTAAAAATACTGTGTATTAATGCCAGACTGTTCGAAGCTGCTGTTATTAATGCTCCAGTGAGCTGTAGGAGCCTGTATGATCCTGAACTTGATAGTCTGTTGGGCTGAACCTTCTGCTTCTAACGGAGAGAAAAATAAATTTCCCCTAAATAATCATTATTCTTTTTTAATCCTGCATGGATATTTTTATTCAGTTAGTCTGAAAATACTGCAATAGGGAAACATTAGACTGTCTGTAAATTATATGTGTATCTGAAGAAAAACTTGAGTGAAATTACATTTCTAAAACTAAGTGGAATATTTTAAACTTAAAATTTTGCCTACCTTTTCATCTTATCTTTCTTGTATGCTCTACCATTTTTTAATCAGGTAATGGACACGAATCATTGTATTTATTCTTCATTGTGTTTATCCCTTCTAGAAATCTAGAAGATTTAGTTTCCTATGCTTTTATTAAAGCACATAATCATTCTGATAATCTTCAATGTTGGTCCATTAATATTTCTGGGATATTTTGAGGCGTAAGGGAAATAGGTGGGTTTATAGGAGTCATAAATATCAGCTAACTACAACATATTCTTAATCCCCTTGTAAGAAAATAATGCCATTGTTCATTTTCATTCCCTGAGGTTTACTCTTTGATGTCCTACATACCTAATCAATCTTTAAACCAATGCCAAGTTTGATTAAAGATTGTCAGATGAGGCTGGCACTTGTTACTTCATATTTTTGCTGCAAGGCAGGAGTGTATACATGAAGAAATTCAGTGTTTGGGTACAGTGAAGCGTCTTACTAGCTAAAATTTTGAGCTGAATTGCTCAGTGCACCAGAAATCTCGCTGCAGAAATGGGTGATGGTTCTGGAATAAGGATCATATCATTTTCCTTTTTCACCTGTGCAGGACATCCATGTTGGAATATAACTGGAGGCATTCTGAAATTACCTCTACAGTGAGCTGTTGTTTGAGTTGTTTCTAGCATACAGCTGTATTTTATTTCATTTCATTTCAGTGATTTGGTTTATATCTTTTGAGAACTTTAACCTCTCCCATTTTGGGCTGACACAGTAACTCAAGCTCTTTCTCTTCCTTTTAAAGTTTGGGCAGCCAAAAAATCCAAACATTTACAGTGTTCTGTGCCTTGAAAGTAAGTTAGCAGGAACTGGGAGAGGCACCGGACGAGTTAGGTTACAGATGGAAATCATTATTCTGTTTGATGAAAGTTTCAGTAATATTCTCCAACCTTGAGGTGAAGAAGGCTGACTGGTGCAGCTCCGTGTCACGGCATCTTGTTCCAGTGGGAAAGTAAATGAAACTCTACAGTTTCCATTGACTTGAGCTTTGCACAGGGGGTTAGTTTGCACGTGAAATCGGTGTCGTATGCAAGCCAGAAATGAATTTGAGCAAATCTCAGTTGCATGAGCTGATGTTAGTGAAATTATTGAAAATTTACCACTTGAGAACTTCTGATAATTAAAGATTGCTTCTGGAGGTTCCCCTGCTCTTCAGGAATAACCTTGTGAAGTGTCCCTCTAAGGGCTGTTCACAACCTGCCTTTTGCAGAGTCGCTCCTTACTGCTACGAAACCAGGGATATGGAGAACAAGGGTTTTTAGCACACCTCCGTCTTTGCAGAGCCAGTGTTTGGTAGGTAAGCCCTCAAGGAAGAAACATATAATATAGGGAATTTGATCTCTAATTTGGATATCACATTTGTAACACCTTAAAATTATGATAATGTGATTCTGTTACTGCAGGACTAATTGGTAAACCACAAAATCTTGGAATGCATAAGCCAGTCCCACATTAATGTTATTTAATGCAAATGCATTGGGTTTGGGGTTGGGAGTATTTTATAATTTAAGTAAGCAGTTTAAATTATGTGGTTATAACTGAAACAAAATATATTTTGCATGGGGGTGATAATTCAGAAGCCTTGTGGCCACTTATCCGACTGGTTATCCCATGAGAATTACGCATGTTGTAAAAAATCCTGAATGTACCAGAACTGGTTAAGAATATATGTCTGAACACTTCCCTAGCTCCCAAGAAAATGAGAGATTGAAAATGTTAAATGTTGCTCCTGCCATATTTATGAACAGGAATCAAAGCTCTCAGGGCTATAAAACTTAATTCTCTAGTTGTAGCCCAGCTCATCAGGCCAAAAGATACCCCTTAGGAGTGAGCTGGATGAGAGAAGCTCAAGTTCCATCTCAGGCAAATGTCTTGCAAGGTATTTTCTTTTAAGTAATCAGTATGAGACAGTCATATAACTTGTGTCTCTTGAACTGAGAAAAGGGATTTCAGATACTAAAGATCAAATAGAATACTGGTAAAAAACCTCATCTAAAACCAAAACTTGTCAGAGACTGAAAAAATACCCAAACCCAGACATTTTCTTTTTTTCCTTAGAATGGAGACTATGTCTTAAAAGCAAGTTCATATTCATCTGCCCATTTTGATTATAGCTGGGTCAGAAAAAATAAGTATAGTGAGAGAGACAATTGCAGCGAACCCAAAGTAGAGAAGACTGGAGAGCTGACGTGAAAACCTGCTCAGGTTAAGCATGCACAGTGCCCTAGGACAGAGGAGAAGGGAGCACTGATGGGGAATGAAGCTACTGCATTTTCCCTGTTGTTTTTTCTTGTTGATGGTGGTTTTTTTGGTGTTTTTTTTTGTTTTGGTTTGGTTTGGTTTTTTGGTTTTTTTTGGTGGTACCAACCGGAAACACAATTTCCTGAGAAAATAAAAAGAAGTCCTCTGAAACTGCATGGCTGGGATAAAAATTTGGTTCTTGTAGCTGTGAGAATTTAGTGTACCACTCTGCCCTAAGTAAGGATTACATCCGGAATTAAACCCAGCTTTCCTCTGCCTTTGTTTTATTTATTATCTGCAGAATTGCTTTGTACGAATGTTATGAAAGAGCCCTGCATTGGGGACTTTTTTTGTAAATGAGCCATTAGCTTGAGTAAACAGGATCTGGTCGGAGTTTGAAGCCTCCACAAGGCGGCACTGGCGCATCTCGCATCCCAGTTCCCTCTCCCTGCTGGATGTTCCTTCTCCAAACGTTTGGAAATGATATTTGCAGGCATTTTATCAAAAAACTCTTCTGCTTCTAAATTTTTGTGTTGCCTTGAAAAGTGTCAGGTTAACAAAATAGGAGTTAACCTTGATAAGAGCCATCGGTAATTTCTTATACAATAGATATTATGCGTTCTGGGAGCTTTAAAGCAATGATAATGTAAATTGCCTATTTGCAGTGACAAACAATATTCTTTTAGTACTTCTTCAGTATATCAGTGACTTGCGAATTTTGTGACAGATACCCAGTTGCTACTTTCATTTTCCTGGTCTTCGCAATGTGTTCCAAATGTTACAGAAACTGGTTTTGTTTTATTTTATTTCTTTGGGCTGACAAATGGATGCAACACTTGTGTGCATGATTCTTTTTTCCCCCACTGATCACAGCTGGTGACTGAGATGAAGCTACTTCTTGTCTTTACAAACCTGACTCCAGCCAGATGAGATCCAAGCCCTACTGCCTTTTCTGTATTAAATACATACTGAACTCTGTCAATAAACAGCAACATGAGACAGGAGAGCAGTGGGCACAGGAAAACAAAGTGGTTTTCCTAATGGCAGTCCCATCACCATGCACAGAGTTTCTGCTATCAGTAAGGAGGACAAGTTCCCCATTTTATCTACTTATGCAGTAAAAATGCAACTGGAGAAATTAAATGTAACAGCAGCAAACGCTCCCTCACCAAAGGCCAGCTGAGCGGGGTTCGCTCTGCAAGCCTTACAAGTTTTGTTGCCATGTGTCCCTACTCCAAATAAAGCAGGATGATTTTAGTTTAGCAGGTTTTAAAAGAGATTTTATTAAACTTTAGAATGAGATCAATTAAATGCCTTTTTTTTGTGCTGATGCTACTTCATAGAACCATAGAATCGTTCAGGTTGGAAGGGACCCTAAAGACCATCTAGTTCCAACCCCTCCACTAGGTGCTTCCACCAGGTTGCTCCAACCCCCATCCAACCTGGCCTTGAACACTTCCAGGAGTGAAGCACCCACATCTTCTCTGGGCAACCTTCACAGTAAAGAATTTCTACTTGTCACAATTGTTTTGAAACCCAGAAATGTGGACTGTACCTACCATTCTTTGGAAAAACTGAATAGCTTCAAATGTTGTGATTACTGTATTTTAATCTAAATTTCCTTTTTATTACTTACCAGTGTGAAAACAGACTAGAAGAAAGAAACATATAAAAGTTCTCCCTCCTAAAACCTTTCTGGCTCTTCTCCCTTGCCCTGTGGTCAAAAGTTAAATAGGATGTTCTGATTATCACCACTCCCAAAACAGATC
Organism: Platyrinchus mystaceus; assembly: GCA_035041135.1. Taxonomy (NCBI): domain Eukaryota; kingdom Metazoa; phylum Chordata; class Aves; order Passeriformes; family Tyrannidae; genus Platyrinchus; species Platyrinchus mystaceus. The sequence continues at coordinate 4,442,303 of JAWWLV010000024.1, read as the reverse complement.
AGTGGGATTTTTGTTCAAAATAATTCCTCCTCCTCCTCTTGCAGTTAGTCTGTGCCAACAAGTTCAAAATACAGGAAGCTTGACCTTAGCTACAGTCCTTGCCAGTGTGCCACACATCCTGCAGGGACTGCTGAGGCAATCTGGTGGAGACTTCCAAGCTTTGCCCTTTCCACCAGACCTCTGACACTCCAGGGGAAGGAAAGCCCATGGGGAATCTGCTGCAAAGTTACTTGAAGCTAACAGGTTCCACGGATTTCGTTGCAATTTTGGAGCGGGACCCAAATGTGTAATAAATTGGCAAGGAAAAAGTTCCCACTGTGTATGTGGCAAAAAGGAGTCTTCAACTCCTGAGTGCTAAAGGGGAAAGTCAAAGTCTCTTTCGAACTCTGCCACATTCACCAGTGTATAGTGAAAGAAAACATTCCTCCCTGATCCTGATGCTGGCGCTCATCCAGGGCCCAGAGCACTCTGGGAAATTCCACTTTCCGAACCCCGCTGTGCTACCTAATCACACAATGGGCTACATATGCCATCCAAGAAAATAAACACAGGTCTGGGAAGCTGTTTGTCCTGCAGGGCTAGGAATGCTCTTCCTAACTTGGCAGGGCAGCATAATCCTCTCTGAAAGGGGAGAGAGAGCTGCTTGAACTCAAACTGACTAATGAGATTGAAGAAAAGCCCATCAGAGGCTGGCACAGCCCTTCCCTTGCCCTGCCAAGGCACTGCCAGGTGACATGGTGCTGGGTACTCTTACTGTGGCTTGTCTTTGTGTCATGACAGAAGGTATACCATGAATCTAGACCCCAACAGAGCCCAAAATGTTGCTGAGCGGCAGGTTGTGTCCCTGAGCTTGCGGTTTGTAGGGGAAGAGGCTCCTTCTGTTGGTCCTCTGGGTAAAATCCAACTGAGTTGCCACCTAGACCATAGACTGTGGGCAGGTTCAGTAGTGACTGGAATTTCCTATGACTGCAGATGCCTTGATAGAGTCTTGTGGCCCACTCTGGGCTGAAAATCTGGGATCTCAGTGAACAGGGATGGTGGAGGAGAGAAGTGGTAGCCCGTTGATGGTTGCCAGTTGGTCAGCAGCAATTGCAAATTGCACTGGCTTTCCTGAGACCCAGTCTAATGCTCTTCTCCACTTGGTTCTTGGGATTATAACCAAATTCCTCCGAGAATGAGACTTGCATTGATTATAGTAGAAATTGGATCTGGATTTTAAATCATGTTATTAGCTCTTCTAGCAAGATGAACCGAGTGACACAGTTTGATTAAGAATTGCAAAGACCTCCCCTTCCACCTCCCTTCCTCAGTTTTGGAGCAAATGTGTGTTTCATGGTAACGTGGAATAAAAGTGTTCCACAAGGGCTTTTTTAATTAAAGCATTAATAAAATGCACTATATGTTATTCTTGAAATCCACAGATTTGTTGCATTAAACACATCACATTGCTCTCTGAAACACTTGAAACTCTCAGAAGTTTTTAAAAGTGTGTGTTTAGGTTAAGGTTAAGTTGCCCTTGACAGCATTTTTTAAAAAGATTTGAATTGTTGAATAACCACCTTTCACCCATCCCTAATTGTAATTTAAATGACAATATGCTCCCAATCAATAGCTCTTTGTCACACTTTGAAGATCAAGGATGAGATTTCACCCCATGAGTTTACACGGCAAAAGCTTCTTTTTCATAATGCTAAAAATGTTGCATCCTGCTGTTAAAGAAGTATAAGAATACCTGCTCTCAAATAATTAGTTTTGAATAAAAGCATTTAAGTCATACTTTATAGCCATTAATTTGAAACAATTCACAGCCCTTCATTTCTGCACTTTGTTCGCAGCTAAGTATTACAATAGGTATTTTAGCCAATTGGAAAAAAAATCAGTTACAGCAAGGTAATTTGAACAACTTAGGTTGGATGATATTGTGAGAGGTGGGTTTTGAATAACTGTAGCTTTATTTTTGCATCAACTCTGTTTCTGTACAGAACCATCTCTGCAAGTGGAACATTGTTAATGGTGACTTTGCATCACTCTGTGTGTGTCTAACAGGTACATTTGGGGGCATGTTGCTATTTCTCCTGTTGAACATGTAAAAGACAGAGATTTATTACACAGGATGTAACTGAAAAAGCTGATTTTCTTATTTTATTTTAATTTTGTTTCAAATGTTCAGAGTCTTAGGCAAGGGCCAGGACTCTCCCGTGCTTGGTGTTATGAAATGCCAAACAGAATGATGGTCTTTGTCCCAGTGTGCTTACAATTCTTGTTTTTAGTTAGAGCAGCGAAATGTTTTAAGAAGGATAAAGTCTGGTCTGTTTCTATGTTGTCCTTGGTAAACCCAATCTAGTCTGGTCTCAAAAACGGAGCAATTCTGCTCGTTGCCAGGGAGAATACATAGGTATCCAATGAGTCATGGTCAAACATACGGCCATTATTAGACCACAAGCACAGGAGGAGAAAAAGGATTTCATTTGGACCTGTTGTCCCTGCCGAGCTGGTGAAGAGGAATAACAAATAAGAGAGTGGAGGAGGTTGCTCTTTAGGTATTTATGAGGAGCTTCTCTCCCTGTGGGGATAAACTGGGGGAAAGCAGCAATGTGCATGTTGGAAAATTTAACTAGAGCAAGGGAGGCTGCGTCATGGTGTAACTAAGAGCACTTAGTACATTTTAATGGCAAACTGGATACAATGGGAAAGAGAAGCTGAAGCTGTAACAGGCTTTAGTGAGTACAAAGAACTTATTTTTAGTTTGGAAGAGAAGGGGCAATCAGAAGACAGACACAAAGAGAGAACTGATTAAGTTTTGTGTTAGAGCAATGTTCTCCTTGTGTATCAAATGAGTAAGAGCACGTTCATCCAGACCAAGAAAAAGGATGCTGAAGAAACAGGACACAGGGTGCTGAGCACCACAACGCATGGCTGTGTTTCTGTGCCTTAGTGGAAAAGGTCACGTCTGAGAGTTGTTATGCAGAAATGTTTTGCAAGACTGGGCCCATATGTATAGATTTAGAGAAAAATCCTCAATTAAAGGTGGAGCACAAGTTCTTACCTTTAATAGTGGGCTTGTACAAATTCAGAGTAAAAAACAACTCACAGAGAAAAGGAAAAAAATGCATTTTTTGAAGCTTTCTTTAAAATGAAAATCTACAGGCTCATAGAATTAAAAAAAAAAAAAAAAAAAGACAGCACTATATATACTGCAAAATAAAGACTTTGCTAAGTCCTCTTCTCCTGAGTTATTTAGTGTGAGCTTAAGAAGCTGACTGTTTTTACTCCAGCACTGAGTTTTGACTGGACCAGAGTAGGAGAAACTCATGGTACTGAACTGTTTCTGTCTGGGCTGCTTAGTAGAAGATTTTGAGAGCATCAGGTTGTTCTCAGGGTCCCACTGAATTGAGCCATGCACAAATACACAGCAACAGATATTGCCCTGGCATTGCACTTTATGCACAGTGATCTCAATGTAAGGATTAAGGTATGGCTGTGTATGGCTCTGGGTAATCACAAAGCCTTTCTGTGCTCCAAGTTTTCCTACGTATAAAATAGAGGCAATAATATTTCCAGCTCTGACACTAGTGGTTAGGGAATTTATACTTTTGAACATTAATTTGTGAAAAACTATATTGGTACAAAGTATTGGTTCTGTTCACGTTGTTTCAGGTTATTAACGCTATTATTGGTCATTGTATCTGTATATTCAAAACACAGGGTTTATTGATGCCTTTTATTTCCTATATGTGTCATATAAATGCCTTAACAGATGAACAGCGTAGTGAAAATGATAGGGTACTTCAGAACAGCTCAAAGTCACTGCTTCTTTAATAAAGCTTTGGTTTTGTATGTCGGGAGAGATGGAATTCACACCCCAACCTATGCACAGCTGCAAGCCCTATTAAGTGAAACCCCTCCTAAATATAGATCCAATGGCCTCACCCCTGGCCAGCTTCCAAAGACCATAGAGGCCTGTTTCACTCCTTCCACATTCCCGTTCCAATGCATTGAGCCTTCAAACTCTTTGCTCAGTAGCTAGGAAGCCTTGGTGCAGGGTTTGGGGGTCTGGAAGGTGCAGCAAAAGATAATTTACCCTTTGCAAGCAAAGTGTCATTTTCATATGTGCAATTGCCCAGTAAACAACACTACAATCACTGTAGCTATTCATAAATTGCACATTCATTTTCCTGTGTATCGTCACTTTAAATGAAAAGGACTATTTTTTTTTTCAAGTAGACCTAAAGACAGCATTCATGAGATGAGCAAGTCTGAGCCATGCTCAAACAGAACATTTTAACAATCAGGTGAGCCCTGATGCCTGGCAGTTGCCAACAATTGCATGTTAAGAGTAAGCCAAATCATCAAAATGCAGCTTGAGTAGGTCCAGTGAGGGTATATTATATTGATACAATTGTGGCTCCTGGAGTTAAGGTTGAGTGGGCATTTCTGTTATAAAACCCAACTGGTAGGGTTGAGTATTTTGACCACATCAGATAATGTCAAGTGAAACTTCTCATATGAATTGACACCCAAATACGTGTAACCTCCCTTACGAAACGAGATCAAGCTCTTCCCCTTCCACCTACTCTTCTTCCCAGTCTACACTTGATTTTGTAATGGGGTTGTTCTCTTCAAGCACCAATGGATAAAAAAAATGTAGATATTTACTTTAAAGAAATCAACTGCTGGTGTGAGTTTTTCTCCTGGTGGCTGTCACAGTGCTTGATGTCCCATCCATGCAGTGGTCATCCCAGAACCACAGGCATTGTGTCACCTGGGTGTATGATGTGATCCATCAGGCTCTCAGAGACAGCCAAAGCGTGGCTGTAGCATGCTGATGACACTGTATTTCACCAGACAGCCCTTAGTAAACTCCACTGGTAGAAGCTCAGCATTGACAGCACGTTTCACATCTGCAGGCAGAAAGTTTGCCCGTATGTTTTGCCAAAGTGCTCCGAGTGTGCACACATGGCCAATGTTCTACAGGTCTGCAGAGCTCATTGCCACCAGCAGGGGTTAGAGGGGCCAGGAATTTAACAGGATTAAAGAAAACCTGAACTGGGATAAATTAATAAAAACATCCTATGTTATGTTGCTAAAGTTTTCAACGGAGTTTTCTGAATGAGACAGAGGACTTTGCTGCTACCAATATGAACTTGTAAGGATTACAAATGGATTTGCTTCATAGGAGAGTGACTCTTAACTTGATTTAGGAGAGAAAGGATGCTCCAGGGGTGAGGATGCAGCTGAGAAATCAAACCCCAGAGTGCTGAGCCATTTCTCTGTGGCCATGAATAGGCTGAGCAGGCCTAGATCTTTGCAGGTATTTTAAGACTTTACCCCTCAGCAGTCTCCTGGGGACTTTGAGTGAACATTTCCAAGGACAAGACCTTAGTCTGTGGTGCCCTTGTCTCCACGTGAAAATGAAGAGCCCAACATTTAACTGTCCTCTGCAGTACTGGAGTGGACAAGCCTGTAAAAGACAGTACAGACTTGAATGAGTCAGGGGTTGAGTAGGGAGAGAGGGAGAGGAAAATCCTCCCACTGATAAATTGCAAACACTGTTCTGCAAAAGATTTCAGATATTCGATGGTATCATGATAAATTTTTGTGTGTCAGAATTGCTAAATATTCAAACATCTGCTCTTTGCCAAACCCAATGTGTAAAAGCAGATGAGAGAATATATTGCAAACTTCTAAAATCACCTACAGCGTTTAAGATGTTGAAGGTAGATTAGATAAGACTAGCAAAGTTATTTGAACATAAACATTTATTTAAAAAATATCCTCTGCTTTGCTGAGCCCACAAACATTATATAAATAATACACAGTTCATGAATAGGAATGAACAGCCTTCTACCCCTCACCAGAACAGATTTGTATTCTGCACCTGCTAGGACTTTAATAACTCTCCTGAAAACAGTGGTATCTTTGCAGAGAGATCTAAAGGAAGTTGTTCTTGAGAGTATGCCCCCAAAGCTTAAACTTCAGGTATTAATGGAGATAGATTAACAAATGTATTTAGGCAATTAGAAATGAGAATACATGACTAGTCATATTTATAAAAGTTAAGTTGGCTGCCTGGCTGCTGGTCTGGGCTCTGTTAATGCTCTTCATGCATTTCAGGGTTGTAAGAAATCATTGTCTTATCCTGCAAAGAGTGTTACATGTGCTTAGCTTGATGCATGCAGACAGTCCTCAGTGGGACTGCTCACACAGGTGAAGTATTAACATATCTGTAAGAGCTGGCCTGAAATGGTAAACATTGCCAAATGAGTCTAAACTGCCATCTTTGGGTCTATGATTTTAAACATAGTCAGAATTCAGAAGTGGCTGGTTTCATGCTGGTGGTGCAAAAAGTTTATGGAAAAATCCCACTTGTGATTCAGTCTGAACTTGTTTGTCGCATTGCTTTGAATATGTCTTTCAAAACAGTTCTTCTTGTTGTTGTTTTTTTTTTTTCATTTTCTTTGCAACCTTACCTGTGTGCTCCCAAGGGTCTGTCTGAACACTGGTGGCTACGAAGCCTTCTGCTAAAATAAAAGTCTCAAAATCATGCATTGGATTTCCTATGCAGTTGGGGAGTTAAAAAAAAAAAAGAAAAAAGAAAAAAGAAACCTAGATAGGAACAGCTGTTCTGAAATTTGCTCAGAGTGTTTTTCTGTATCTGTGTCATCTAGTTTGGTTAAAAAACAAACAACAAAAACCCCCAACCCCTCAGCTAATAAGTCCACAGGTGCATCAAGAATTTGAGTCTCAAACAGGGAGGAAGGGAGGAAAGTTTATGTACTGAAATGCAGCCCACATTCCACAAAAGATGGAATACTTCAAGCTTGTTACTAGTGATCCTATGCCTGTTGTTTGGGCAAATACCTAATGAGTCAATTATGGGCACATTCATCCTAATTTGTAAGGCACTTACTGTATTATATATTTTAAAATTTAAATAAGTTATTGGCTCTCGAGTACCTTTAAATCTTTATATTATTAACAACAAGAGATACATTTGCCTCTATACATTAATAATCTGAGGGTTAATACTCTAATCCATTAAAAGAAACATCAAAATGATTCAGTAACATCTCAAAATACAGCATGTGTGTGCAACAAGGTTGTGGTGTAGAGACCAGCTCCCCATGGACTTTGTTGCAGAATCAGGATCAAAATCCCAGTAGCACAGCAGAGTTATTGGATGACTTGGGAACTCCTGCAGATCAGAGGAAGTTATTAAATGTGTCAAATAAAAAATAATACTGATGCATTTTTATTGTTATTAGTGCATTTTAGTATTTTTTTTATGCTAAATGCAAAAGTCTAGAAAGAAACATTTGGAGAGCTGCGACTGATGTGATGGATATGGAAGAGCAACCAAGTTATTTGTTAGGTTTAGTTTATTATGGTCAACGTGCATATATGTGGATCATGGCAATTGGGTTGGAAATGAGAATGAGAACTTGGGGAGATGTAGCCATAGGAGTAAGGGGCAACAAAGAAAGGATTATTGATATATTAACCATTAAATTTGTGCTAAGGAAAGTATTCCTGGGTTGTTGGGATTTTTTTATATGGGTTAGCATGAAAAGATCTGTGACACCTTTGGAGTAGAAGTGACCTGACAGGTGATTATAAGAGGCCCTTGTAGAGGCCCTTTCTACCAAAATGGTCAATAATATCTTTCTAGGGCCATCTCTCCTGGAAAATATTGAGTATCGTATACTTTGATTGAAATATTTCATCCTGTTATTGTAAGAGCACCAGCAGAATGACTATTGCAGTGTGAAACATTCTCATAGCCTAGCCAGGGTCTTGGACATAGTCAGGCTCTAAGGGACAGGAAAATCCCTGTAAACAAGCCCAAATCAAGGATTGCTGTACTGTTAACAAAATGCGTGAAGCCAACAGATCCCACTAACTCCCTGAGGCAGGGTGGACACTCTGGGCTGGGAAATAGGCGGGCTCTGGGAAGCCATCCCAGATGCCAAAGCAAAGCACAAAGGTGCAGGGGGCTGCCGGCACTGTGACTGCCTCACATCCCTCCCTTCAGGCAGGTCAGGTTTCCCTTGGTCCCCCCCCGGGAAAGGCATTGAGACTATGTGGAAACTCAGTATGAATGAAATCCTCTCGCTTTATTGCATAGCCCTCCAAATTATCCTTGTATGAAATCAGATGCACCACTCAGCCTTGGTGTATTTAATGCCGCGTCTCTTTTTCTGCCTTTCTCTCCCTGTGCCTTATTTCTCGTGCCAGACTTATTCTCCCTTTGTTTTTATGGGTTTTGCAGCAGTAAATCTGGCTGCTGTTTAGCAAGGAGAGCTGTAGCTTGATTCAAACCTTAGTTACAGACTGTTTCTTTTTGTTGTTAGACACTACCCGCCTCATACTCTACCTGGCCAAAGCTGCCAAGTTCTGGATTTCCTAGAGGAGGCTTTTTATTCTGTCGTCTTGTCTGCACATGTACACACAACCTCCAATTATATAATAGGTGAACTCACTGTTGTGCTATTGTGCGTTTTCCTCTTTTTACAAGCGAACTGCACTGACACTTTTTTGTGTTTTGAGTCTATTGTTACCTCGTGCTGGGGCTGCAGCCCTGAGATTTCCTCGAATCTTCACTTTTCCCACACCTAATCATGAGCTTATTTTTAGCATGTTTTTTTCCCCCCTCTCCACTTTTTAAGTTTAAAACCTCTAAAATACTAAAAATTGCCTGGCCAACATAACCTCTCTAAACACTGAAGTGTTGTGTAATCTTTGGGCACATCGTCAGCCTACCTAGGATGGCAGAAGAGCCTCATCGGTAGTAAAAGAGCTCAGTGTGTTTAAAAAAAATAAAAAATGAGCAAGAGGTGATTCCCTTGGTGCTGCTTTCAGGCTCAGCTTTCTGAGTAGCTTCAGAGGAAGCTCCTGGAGGGAGCACCATGTTGTCATCAAAGCCGCCAGCGTGCAATTTATATCTGACAAGGAGGAGGAGGACGGGGTTCCCCTTCCAGCCACACATGTTGCGTGGGCACGAGGCTTCCCAGAGCTGGGCTCTCAGCTGGTACACATCTGGCTCGGCACAGCTCTCCTCCCTCCCAGCAGATAAGGAGTGATGGTGGCTTGTTGCAAACTGGCTCTTTGTCGAGAGACGTTTCTTGGAAAAGTGACCACATATTTCTGATCGAAGGAGCGGAAAGATGCGATCTCTGCCTCTGACTGCCTGTTAGATCATCCTTCTCTGCAGACCACATAGGAGGAGGAAGGGGAAAAACAACTGCAAACAAACAAAAATGGAGTGAGGTGGCTGAGCCCAAATTAGATTAATTAGCCTCAGGCTGTTTTGTATGTTTATGTTTAATTTAGGTTCAGCTACTTCAAAGTTCACATAGTTTTAGTTAATAACTTTACTATAACTTATTATTTTCAGATGTTGGCAGGTAGACAAGTTGTGAGTCACCTGGAATCTGAGGCTAAATAAGTAATACTCACTGGCAGGGTTTTGACCATGACTGATTACACTTCTCTGTCTTCTGTGTTAGAAAAATATAGCTTCAGAAGGAAAAAAGTCTACTTTTCTCACTTCTACTGCCATTTTATGTTGAAATGTCCATGGGGTGGGTTAGATTTCATACATGGCTGTCTAGCCTTCAAAAACTTTCAATCTTTAATCTGCTGCTTAATGGTTAGTACATCCTGTGGCATACCAGATCTTTATTATTTCATTTGACCTCTTTTGTGAACCTAAGAAGGTCCACAAGACCTGTTTGTTTATGAGCAGGGCAGTCTAGAGGTTAGTAGTCTTAAATCACAGTGGAGAAAATGAATGGGCAGCTCTTTACTTGGGATAATAAAATTGTTGTCACTCCAAGTATAGATTTTTGTAGGTTATTACATTAGTTAAATAAAATACTGCCTCATCAATGCAAATTCCAGTTCCGGCTAGTCCTGTTGTTGGCTGTAGAAGCAGGAATTCATTCATATAGCTGGCAGTAAAAAGGAATAAAATTGTGTTTGACAGGAGTGGAGAGTTAAGATCATAACTTTTCAGAACCAATAAGGGTTCATGGAAAAATATATACTTGGGAAGAACAAAACCCTAATCACAGGCATTGCTTACTGGAGGTCTACAGCTGTGACAAATGGTGTGATACTCATGAATATGCAAAGTTCTTTTCAGCCTGTAATTATAAGAATCATTGAGCCTATATATGCATTTCATAGGAAGCTTCAGTTGCATAAAGTGGCAGATGTATTTTGGTGACAACAATCAATAGTAAGAAAGAAACTCATCATAATCCCAGGAGCTCAGTGTGGACCTGACAGGCTGTTTTTCCTCTAGATTTCCAAACCCTTCTATGAATTTGCTCTATTGGATTAGTGTGTGTTTCTCTCTGCTCTCAGAATAAGTCTGCTCTCCTTGACACCCAGATACACCAGCTCTACTCCTTCACCTTCCCTTCCTTTATCCCATATCCACCTTGGAGAGAGAAAGAGAGAGAGGAAAAGTGCTGCTTTGTCCAAGCCCTCCCTTCTCCAAACACAAGGTCTGTTATCCCAAAGCAGCACCAGCTATTTGTGGGGTAACAGACCATTGGATTATTTTGCTTGATTTTTCTGCTGGCATTTTATTTGAAGAGCTACTTCCATATGGAGATGAAATAGCCTCAGAATCTATCATCTAACACCTCTTTCCTATTGATGTGTTTTGCAGATGAAGCCCTGGCTGGACCAAATTCTGCAGCAGTGGCTGAAGACACAACTCAAACGTGCAGATCGGCGCCGAGTGCAGGTAGGGTTAAACTCAAGTTGCAGCTGGCAGAGGTAGGACTTGGCCTCTGTCTCCAGGCCCTGCTTCTTGGATATGTCAGGGAATCACTGATGGATGCAGGGGATGGTGAGAGATGTGTCTGTTAAAGATTTCCCTTTCACTATTGAAAGAACCTAGAAATCTCTAAATTCAAGAGTTACACAAGAGCTCCTAGAATTTAGCCTCTTAGCCCAAATGAAATGATACCCAAAACCAAAAGGTTGAGAAAGAAAAAAAATACAGTCCTGATAAATTCAGAATCAAGTGAGACAGAGGAGAGAGGTAACTAAGACACCTATAGCAGCTTATCATGGAGAAAGATTATTATTACTATGTTATGTGTATCTGGGGACACAGGCAGCTGTTTGTGTTTTCAAATGTCACCCTGGGACTAACATCTTCCATACCAGTGTAAGCATATATTTTACAAATAGAAATACCTGTTTATCAGCTATATTATGGTATCTGTGTTTATGGCAGGCTTATTTGGAAGTAAATTATGTTGCATGTCTCAGTCTTGATGAAAAGCATGGAGATGTATGTGTGCTGGAAGGATCATCTCAGAATTTTGCACCTTGTTTTCACTTCTCCCATGTGTATTTTCCTAAGATCTCTCAAGATTTCTTCATACTATGGGCAAAGCTCTTTTGAAAGTACTGGATCCATGTCTATATGGTCAGTTACAGGCCCTATTAAACCCTTATTCAGGTGTTATAAAGGTGGCCATCAAAATTTCTGCAGGTTGTTTGGAGTTAACTGCAAATGTCTGGGAGAAACATATATTTTCTGCCCTTCAAAAAATCACCTGGAATGCATAAACAGGCTATCATGACAGTTGTTATTGTATAGTGTAAGACTGTCTAGGAAATAGCTCTTTTTAGGGAAAAGGCAATAAAATTTATGTGCTTAAGAACAATAGGATATTTAAATATTGAGAAAAACCTACCATATGAAGAGAAATCTTTGAATTTCGAGAGGCTACATTATATGTGTTCAGGGTATCTTGGCTCTTTGTTCTTCTTAGCCTAAACGAGACAAAATACTTGTTCTTAGACAGCAATATACTGACTTTGTAATGAAAAACGTGTGCGTTTTGGCAAAGCTTTTGTCAGAGGGTATGGTGACTGTAGCAAAAGAGATGCAGGGATCCATGGAGACACCAAACATAAGCCATCAACTTCTTTTCTTCTCAAAATGTTGGGATCTGAGCCTCAGTACACACTTGCCCAGGGAATGAAGGGGCACCTTAGACCCGACCCCCGCCATGTGGCCACAGTATAGGACGAAGAGACCCGACTCTGGGCCAGAACTGCTCTTATTTTTCCTTGGGCTGGGGGAAATATTGGTCCCCATCCTCTGCACAAACCAAGCCAGGACAGGGGGCAGAGTTGTGAGAATGGACTTTGTGATGCTCTGAGTTTGGGGATAAGCTATGTGACAAACTCCTTTAAGCCAGTGACAAATTGGTTTAGGCCCCTGGCATTACAGCGAAATATCGCGCCTTGCTCAGGACTTGTGACATTTTAGCGCCTTTAGGATGTTGACTTTTTGCATGCCAAAGTCAGATGGAAAGATGTACATCTTCATGGCTAGATGGATGTGAAAGCATGGAAAAATGGCCCTAAAATACAAATGAGTGACCTGTGGTGTAGCAGAAGGGGATCTTGTCATGCTGAGTGCTGTGCAATCTGTTGAAAGCAAGCCTTCATATTGATTAACTACCTTCTTTCTGCTGCCATAACATAACTGAAATCCAATATGTTACATAAATAAAAATCTTTCTGGTTATTAAGGGGTCATTTATTTGGGGAAAATGTCCACATGAGTGTATAGCCCTTATTCATTCTGAATGGAAATGATAAATAATTGGGGTTTATGCAGAAAACCCACTGGGGCTAAAAGACTGTGGGGTGGAAGCTCCTTTCGCAAGCAGGGTCAGGGTGACTTGGTGTCACCAGTTTTTACCCTGGCAGCACCTTCTACTTCCAGGATTTCTGCTCCCTGCTGAGACCCCCAAGTCAAGGAGAGCTGGGCTTTGGGCACAGATTGGGTGGGTAGAGGCAAAACTCTTGAGACTGAAACCAACAGTTGATTTTGTAGGTATGAACTACATGAAAGATTTTTTTCACCCATAAGGTTTAAAAACCAACAAACAAAAGACAGAATTTAGCCTTGGTTACAGATTTGCTGCCTGGCACGTTTGTACATTTCAATTTCCAATAAGCCACGTTCTCTAATCACAAGACTTCTAATCTTCCACCACCGAGTCACCGATTTTGAATTCAAATTTCCTTCTTTTTGTCTGTATTTAAAAAATAATAATAATCATTTTCCATCTATTACAAATAACAATACAGATCCACAGACTGAATGCTGAAGTTGTAATTCAATCTCGGGCTTTGGCTGCCATTCATTGATACCTCGAGCTGTGCTCTTATTATTTATGACATCAGCAGAAACTCTCGATTGAATTGCAGCCTTATATTTAATTAGGGACTATGTATTATTTTGTATGCAATATCCAGAATTAAAAATAGCCCCTTTCCAGAGTATAATGGGGAAAAGGCAGCAAAGTTTGAATATATATTCTAATTGATATTTCTTGTACTTATTCTAAAAGTAATCAAAACGTATGTTAAATATTAATTATAATATTTTTACTGCATTGTGCACCCTGATTTATTGCTGCCTCTTTTGGTTCACTTTTTAATTACTGTACATTATAAGAAAACTAAGGAGTTTTTAAATAGAAAAGTTATTTAGCATTAAAATTAATGTATAATTCAATATCAATCCTCATAGTGAATGTTATATTAAACGTAATGAACAAAAGGTGTATTTAACACAGTTTGCAAGTTTTTTTTTTTACTTTTATTTTCTCTCCTCTCACAACATGCCTCTCAACTCTCTCCACATTTAAAAGTCGGGGACAAAGCTCATAAAGGAACAAAAGACTAAAATCAGGGATGGTCTTTTTTAAAAAGAGGTACAGTTTCAAAGCCTGGAGGGAAAAAAAAAGATAGAAATCAAAGTGCTCTTGAATACAGAGAACATTTTAAAGGAAATATTGAACTGTTTGCTTAAAAATCTTACATTATTGCCTTCTTTTTTAACTCAATTCCTTTTTGAAGGAGAACACCAGATAGGGACAAAGAGAATATTTTCATGCAAAAATCAGGCACAGGTACAGAGGCACAGCCAGACATCATTTCAAGTGGGCACAGGAATTTAATTCAAGTTATTCTCTCCTTTATTCCACATTTAACAAAGTTGAAGGATTTATCCACCTCTCTGACACTAGTGCAGACTTCACTAGGTAACATTTGTATCCAGTGGCAAGTAAATATTGGGCTGGATTTTTATGTCCACCTGAAATGGATTCTGGTTCTATACCTTGGCAGTTGTAGGAAATTAGGTTTAGCATCACTGCAGAGCTCTGCTCACAGATTTGTTAAGCTCTTATCAGCAAGAACAAAGAAATTACCCTTGTTTACCCACTCAGCTCTAATTCAAAGGCAACACGACCCATTTTTTTGCAGGGGTAAATTCACCTGATATTTGGAAGTAGAAAGATTTATGAGTATGGGGAAAATGGTGCACTGGGGGAAAGTGTTCCCATACTAAAGCAGAGGGTGCCATGAAAATCCCCAGGGAAGGAGGTGATATAGTGGACCCTTTCTAAGCCATGGTGTATCCTCATGGGAAAGTGGAGAAGGACCAAGGTGATGCCTCCTGTCCCAGGGCAAGTCCGAGCCCCAAGCTTGTGGGAGATCAACCCACTCAGCCTGGGAATGTGGGGCATTTGGAGGGATGGATAAGCTGTTTGAAAAAATATTTACAGATGTGTTATCATTAGCCCGAGAACCTCCTTGTCTAATCTACATGACCTGGTTTCCTGAAAGGAGAAATGAAAAAAACATGTTTGTTTTTAAATAAATAAGAGATCCCTCACTAAATCATCTAACATACTGTCTATTTATATTTCATAAGGACAAATGTTTCTGACAACTCTCATAATAGGTCTGTACAAGTATGCCATGTTCTTCCCAAGGAGGCTTCTTTGAGTGACATAAATTGCCATTAATGAAAATTTTAACAATTCAGGATAAATAATTTTTTAACTTTTAATGTGCAGAGATGCAACATAACATGGCAGGCCTTGAGAGAGAAGACATTTGTTTTGGAAGGAAGTTGCAGAGTATATTTATTCATAGACCAAAATAAAAGCAGCATGAACATTATTTTTTAATAGCTTTGCTTGTTGGGTGGCTGTACAGAAACACTGATATATTCCTTCAATAAATACTGGAATATAAAGTGCTGTAGTGCCTTGAGGAAATCTCAAGTATCCAAATGTTAAAGTACAGATCTGCAGATTTAAACAATGATGTTGACCAAGAGGTCACCTGGGACAGTGGGACTCTGTGTGAAACTCGTCCCAGCTCAGCTCCCTGGTCTTTAATGGAAAAAGCAGCCACTGAACAACCAGCATTGAGAAAAAAAACCCTTAGCGTTATTCCTCCAGAAATTCACCCCCCCCGCCCCCCAGCAAAATCATAATATTGCAAACCTAAAACACAAGTACCGGAGATATCACCCAAGGGAGCAGGGAGAACTTCCTTGTCACTCTTATCACTCCTTCCCTTATCAAGCTATGTCTGGGTCCACTAATCCATTTGAAATTCCTGTATCACTGTCATCTACCCTCCTTCCTGCTCAGCGCCCATTGATGTTGGCATTGACAGGCACCTGTCACTTCCGATGAATTCTGGATCTGGTCCACTGGACTCCTGCGAGGCAGGCGAGGATCATTAGGATTTTGCGGTGTTAGTTCCAGCTTTCCCCTTATATAATAGCAGTGCCACTTGAAAGGCACAAAATATAGTTTCAATAAATGGCTTTCAGATCAGATAAACGTTTCAGCTTCGCTTTGGAGTTTACAAGACCTGACAGTCATCTATTTTAAGTGTACGACGGACATTCAAACACTGGTGTTTAAATATCTAATAACTGTTACATAAGAACTTGGCACTAACAATGCCATCATGCATTCATTTGAAAGAGCAGTAAACTTATCCCACAGAAAAGAAAATGTGGATATTGCCACTTAGCAGTGTACTGGGCAGGGATTCTTATTGATTCAGTCACAGTAGATTTATTTTTTAATGTTTGCCAGGCAAAACAAAAAAAGTTTTCATGCAGATTAAGCTTGCATTTTCTGAAGCTAGGTTGGTAGTGAGTAAAAATATGTTCTGTTGCTGTACTGTAGGACCTTTTCTGTGTTGCAAGAAGTGACTCTAATAACTGTATTCATCAAAATCATGCTGAATTTGTTACATAAAAGTATGCAGTTGTGTTGTCTGTATTGCCTTCTGAAAGAAACACTTTTATTAGTATTTACTACTCCCACTGAAGTTAATATACCTAATTGCAGACAATAAAACAACTGAGATTCTTTAAATTAAACACATCTTTAATTGCTTTGCGAAATTGAACAGTAATGTCATTATGTTAACAAACACACTTATCTAGAAGAGGATGATGTAATCAAACATGAGAAAGAGTCAGAATGGAAAACTGGAATCTTTATCATTAAGTGTGCAGAGCCATTCCAGAAGCCTTAGGAAGGAGGCATGATGCAACTGAAATGCAATCCAGTGGGGGGGGAAAAAATGGGGTAAAGAAACTAGACACATTGCAGAGTTAATTCCTAATTAAAATTAAAACTGACAAAACAAACCCTGCAGGCAAGCATCCATTAGTGCCACAAGGCATAAGAACATGGAAATTTATTTTAGTGCAATAGTTTTAGCTTTGTGTGTTTCCTCTACCAATAGCTGCTGAATTATTTGTAGCCTTCAGTATGAGGAGCAATTAGGGGAGGCAAAGGGAGAAAATGGTTAGGGCTTGTTCTAAGTAGGCATAAACCTTATTAATTGTAATGAATTTGGACTAAGCCCTTACTAAATTTCCCTGAAGGCAAATGGCATGTGGGGAATTCTGTGTAGAAAGGAAGTTGAAGTATTCGTGCAACCGTTGATTTTTGGCAAAGCACGTGCCAGTCATGTTCTTAAACAGCCTCTACAGGTGGTTGTTCCTGAAAGGGATGAATTTTTCTGGCTCTAATCCGTACTTTGGGTAGACAGAGAATCACTGAGTCATAGAATATCCTGAGTTGGAAGGGACCCACAAGGATCATTGAAGTCCAAGTCCTGGCATATTTCTTTCAAGCGAGCAGAGAGGTCTGAGAAAAAGACCTGCACTCTTACATTTTGATCTTGAGTAATATGATCTTCTATACCAGTTTGTGTGTGTGTGTGAAATTGGAATGATACACATTTGCCTGATTTTTAAAAGCATTGGAATGGGAAAGAAAGTAGCATGACTAATGTTGTTTATCGTAGTGTGGTTTCTATCTGATTTTCTTTATAATGCACACACTGGTGCAGTCCTGCTCTGTTCTGTGAACTGGAGAAGCAGCTGCAAGTATCTAGATATCCTGTTTTCGTATAAGGCAATTAAAGTCCAAAGACATTTTGACTGTCACACAGCAAATTGCTGCTTTATTTTTGTAATTTTTAAGCTATTCATAATGGCAGCTTAAGCAGTACAACAGGGCTTTCCTGGGGCTCTTGTGCCCATCTGCCATAGTGGCTACAGATTCCTCTGTTCATTGAAAAGTTGGTCTATTAAAGGGATCATAAGTAACATCTGTCAAATAGACTTCAATACCATGTCTATTAGGGTGGAATGTCCTATGCTTTCAGCTTAATAAGATTAGAAAATACTTCATTTCCTGTCTACATGTGGCAACTAATAACTAAAGCTGGAGTGGGACAATGATTCCTGTAGGGATATGGAAGAGAGCAGAGCAGGACTGGGGCAGCCAAGGTGTAGGTGCATCTCAAGGCACTTCCCCACCACACATAGACCTCAGGCTATGGTACAAATCTCAGCTTTGGCTGGATGGAGAAAAAAACACCACCTGTGGCATCATTTTCCTGAGTGATTAGATTCCGTTTCAGCCAGAAAAAGTTTGTTTTGGTGACTGTGTCCTTGTGTTCAGTTTTAAGATTCAAGGACACCAAAATACTGGTGACTCTTCTGCCTATTTATGGATACCGGGGAGGGCAGCATAACTTTCCGCCACTTTGCCTATACTACTGTTGATAGATAGTAAGTAGCAGCTTTTTGTTGGGGAAATCATTAATTGATGCCTGTTGTGGTTTAACCCGGCAGCAGTGGAACACCACACCAGAGGGATGGGGGACAGAATCACAAAACAAAGTAAAACTCATGGGTTGAGATAAAAACAATTTAATAGGACAGTTTCATAACACCATATGTTCTGGAACATCCCTTTGGCCAGTTGGGATCAGCTGTCCTAGCTGTGTCCCCTCCCAGCTCTTTGTACCCAGTCTTTTCCCTGGCAGGGCAACACAAGAAGCTAAGAAGTTCTTTTGACTCTGTGTAAGACTTGCTCATTAATAACTAAGCAATCTGTGTGTTATCAATACTGTTCTCATCCTAAATGCAAAACACAGCACTGTACCAACTACTGGGAAGAAAATTATCCCACACAAAACCAGGACAAAGCCATAGGCAGAACTTCCCTGAGCCAACAGCACAAGAGCTGTTTTTTCTTTTCAGCAACTTCAGAAATAAGGGCCTCGTTGTCCACCTCCTGTCCGTGCTGCCTGTGGCCATTGAGGTGAGGAGTGTTTGGAAAGTGCCCACTTAGAGCTGGAATGGAGAGAGAAGCTGCTGCACCAGCTCAGCCTCTCACTGCCTCCTTGTTCTGCTCCTGCAGCTGAAATGAGATGCAAGGATGTCTTGCCTGGGACGTTGTCCAGATCCACTCACAAAAAGGTGTAATGCTGCACGCTGCCTATATTAATATCATCTGCACACTTGGGTCTGTCCCCACTCCCAGTCTCACCAGCAGTGCTGAATATGGCTTTTGAACATACAGGGACCTGGACAGGGAGGAATCATGCACAGGCCTCACAAATTTGCCTATATGGGGCTGAAATGGATTGGATTTGTCTTAGGTTCTTTACCTGGAGTGTTCAGCAGCTCCAGCAACTAAACTTCTCTGTCAACTCCAATGCAGCATCAGCATCTGCACATAGTTTTTCTTGTTGTCTGAACGACCATAAGAGATCCTCCAGTCCATGCTCCTGCCCAAGCCAAGGTCAATTTACCCTCTTCCTGCCAGCCATGCCCAAAAATGTCAAATGCTTTTTTGCCTTGGTGTCACCCTTCCCATAGCAATTACTTTACAGCAATGTATGGGTTATGCAAAGGAGATCTCACAGAGCTTCTTTAGCAGTTGGTCTCAGAGCTCTCCCTGTCATTACTGTGAATATGTGAGTCAATATCTTACTGATCTCTCAATATCCCCTGACACCTTCAAGGCCCTTCTTTAAGTTTAGCACTCACAGTTATGTGAGACTCTTTCTGTTCTGCATTTTCCTCCCTCCTATGACTCTTTTACTTTCCTCAAAGAACAGATCAAATGAGAAAGAAGTTTTGTAAACCAGTCACTTCTCTTCTACTTGGTAAAAATGTCACTGTAGTGGTGATCATAGTCTTAGTCCTCTGCAATTGCTCAGGCCAGCTTTTTGAGCCCTTGAGAGATTTTTCCCTCCCACAGGGGAAAAGATGCTCATGGATATCTTCATACAGTGGGAGACTTGGGAACACAATTTGTTTGCTCACTTTTCAAAAGATTTTATTCTCCTTCTCTTTTGCCGTGCCCCCAAATGTGACATCTTTCTTACTGTGTTCTTCAGTTTGTCTACTCCAACTCTAAGGAGCTTTGTGCACCTGTGAGTTCATTAAACCAAACTGTTCAGGATAGCTTCCCCAGCTCACTTTGGACTAATTAAATGGTTGTTTTCATCAGTTCTTGCAATTTATTTTACTACAGATAACAGGAGAATATATCAGCCTTGGAATTGTATTAAATATTTCCCTCATAACATATTGTCAACAAAAGTCCTGCTGAATTAATGACTTGTGTGCCTGTTTGAAAGTGGGATTGTACTTGTCTAATTGTGGCATCAGTTGTCATAGTGACTATCAGGCAATCCGGCAGCAAACACCCTTCCTTGGCAGGGTTTAGGTAAAGCAGCCTTTGTGCAGTTGTCAGCCAGAGATTTATGATGGTAAAAACTATATTTGGCAGCCAAATCAATGTGTTGACCACTCTTTGTGCTCCTGCCCTTATTTTAACTTAAACACTGGATATTCTACCTGAATATTAAGAGACCATATGTCTCCAGAGCTCTTTTGTTATTAATAGATCACTTTTTATAAACTGTGTGTAGGATGACTGGTTATTTGTATATATGTCCAACAAATGCAGTTGCTGGTATTTTCTGAACATGTAGCTCCAAATGTCAGATCTTGCAAGCAAGTGGATATTAGAGGGTACCTTTTTATGCCTGCTATTAAAACATGTCGAGTGATCTATAAATTACCCTGTTGAGATAAACAGTGGATTAAAATAAGGCACTCCCATTCTGTCATCACTGTAATATTAATCATTGGAGTTTTGGTCTTTAATGTTAAAATGTACCTTTTAGCAGTATATGTCACTCTGTATTAAATTACATTTGAACTGACAGATTTTTTAATCAAAACTTGCATTCCAAGTTTTGTTTTCTTCGTAATGTCACAACAAGGTAGAAAATAATTTCGCTGATATCTATGATTTTTTTTTTTAACACTCAGTGTCTTATTTTTGCTTGTAGGATTTGTTTTTCTTGGTGGTTTTCTTAAGTTTGACTTGTTGCATTGAGCCTACGCAAATCCTTATTTCTGTCTTATTGTATTGGTGAAGAAAAGGAATCAGAAGCTTAATTCAAAGGATTAAAATATACAGCATTTGAACATAAGAAAGTATAAAAATTTCATTATGTCTGTTAGTAGAGGGAAACTTTTGTATGGCCACAAGAGCATCACTTGACTGCGTCTGTTTAAAAACCAAATATTTTCTTGACTGGATCTATTTTCTGCCATCATTCCAAATGAAGTTGTGTTAGTGGGTTTAACAGCATGGATTTACTTTTTTTAAAAGCATTGGACAATAACAAGGCCATGTGTGTAAATGTTTTTCTAATCCAAATATGCAGCTTTGAGACTGCCTATTTTCTTTCATAGGGGAAGTGGGCTGCAGCTCATCTTGTAAAACTACAAAATTAATCATTCAGGACAAGAAATCACAACCTTTTTGCGTTTGGTTATGTGTTAGGTCTCTGAAACTTTGAAGGCCAAGTTCTCCATTGCCAAATGTGGGTACTAGTGCTCCAAGATTCACATCAAAGAGCTCACTACATTTAGAGTGCTGTAATGCTACATGACAGTGGATGCAATAACAACTTTACTGGTAAACAGCCTGAAACATCTACTGCTGTTGACATTCCACGTTTTCATGTGGTCAGAAACGTAACTTATTATTTGAATATGTATCTTGTGTCCTTATCCTCCAAAGCAATTAAACCCCAAATTTAGTTTGGGAGTGTTCTGACTTCCAGTGCCTCAACATATTGGAAATGTTTTCCTTCTGTTAAGGTGATTTTACTTTGCAATCTACCATTTATGGGCTGTTTCTGTGCATTTCTTTATTTCTGTTGGCACTGGAAGGATTTTTGCAACTATGCATTTACCGTCTCTCCTTCCCCTCCCCTGTCATTATGTGGAAGTAGACATAAGTGTCCTGACAGGGAACCACCAGCCAGAAGTAGCCCTTGTACTTCTGGTGCACCGAGAGGGCTGTTCACCTGCCAAATGTGAGATCAGGAGCCAGGAGGGAAAATCTGAGAGAGGAAAGGAGTCTGAGCTCATGACAGATGCTCCCAGCAGAAAGATCATAGAATGGTTTGGGTTGGAAGGGACTTAAAAGATCATCTAGTTCCAAACCCCTTGCCATGGGCAAGGAACCTTCCACTAAGATGAGCTTGGCAATAAGGAGAAGAACTTCCAAGCCAAGAGAGAACTTTGTGTCTCAGACTAAACTTGGTCTCCTTACTCACAGAAGTGAGGAAGGCTCAAAGTTAAAAGCACAAAGTTACAAGGACAAAGTTACAAGTACAAGGCAAAGAAGAAGTCAAAAATCAGTAGCAGGTACAGTAGATTCAGAGATAGTGATGGTTGGGTAAATCAGTGAGTCTGTTGGCTGGGGGACATCCGCATAGAACAAAAGATGGATGAATCAGGAGAGGATTACGGATCCTAGAAATGGAGAGACTGGAAAAGCTGTCATCCTCGTCACAAAGATGGATCCTGGCCAGGAAGTGTGTGGATGTTATCAGTTAAAGGTTATCTTGCTCTGCTCTTGCTGGGTGCGGGATGCAAGCAGGGACTGGGAAAGGGAAACATTTCCCTCAAACATTTTTGCAACGCTTTATCAGTTTGTTAACATTTGGTCTAAGTGTTCCCACATGCCTTTTCCCCATCCCCCCACCTCAAATCCCGGGCGTCAGAGCTCCTTTCACAACATATTGATAATAACCAACACAGTTGTCCGTCTTGGAAATAATAAAAGCTATAGACCGTAATAGATTTTTAAAGTTACATTTCGAGTTTAATGCTTATAACTATATCACTGGGAGCAGGTACTTGGCACAAATGTCTCCATTGGAGCATAAACACCTTGGCCTATAGCCTCTGAGAGTTTATCAGTGCCATGGGAGATATTTCCTGCTATGTACATGCTCCTCTACAATGAATGAACAGCTTGCAACTACATATTAATCTACTTGATGACCTAGATCAAGAACAAGGAAAATAATGTTGATAAGTCAGTCACTTTTCCTTTTTGGTATATTCCTGACTATTATCACTGGTAGAGAGGCAAATAGATGAATGAAGACTTTGCTTTCTGACAGGGGTCAATATCATTAAGAAAACTTTATTATTTCTGGGCCAGTCTGAACAAGTGGCTGGATGGTGAGTGAGTTGTGGGAGGTGAGTTCAGTTCTGCTGGGATTGATCTGAGAGCTGCAGTGTTTAGCAGTGCTACAGCACTGGATGGATGGTTGAAATACGTGGAGTTTCTGTGAATATAAATGCTGTTGCAGTGATTTACAGCAGCCAGGATCTGGACTGTCATGCCTGATTCTGTAAGAAACTTCTCTGTGCAGGTTATTTTGTTCGTTGTGGCATCGCCCTGTTAACCTCTGAGCATTGTGTCCTGGCTCCAAGCAGAGAGTTCAAATCAAGGCAAATAAACTCCAGTGTTATCTGATAGAGGATTATGCAGCCCTGCAGTCATTCAGCTGCAACCTCTACAGTAACCTTCGTATACACTCTGTATCCTTCCTGGTTATGTTCATCTTTCTCCTAGCACCTCTTTAAATTACACACCTGCAGAGGCACTGATCACTGCAGTGTAGCCATAAAGGAAAGACATTGCTTCTTTGCCCTCCTAAATACCTTGAAACACCGTTGATTAATTTTTCACCAAAAATAGTCCACCCTGGATAGATTGAGAGGAATTTACCACTGATATTCTGTAGGCCAGTGTGTGTGGATGGCATCCCACTCCCTCAGGTCTGACCAGTGTGTATTTCAGCCCCAAATCCCTCTTTTCTGCTACCCAATCTAATATGCTTTTTAGCCTTTGTTCTTGCCAAGCTTAGAGAAAAACAAGGACTTTTTCCAATTTAATGTAAGTCTCACAATAAGAAAAAGTTTAAAGTGAGAAAAATATGACTGTTGCTGTTTTCAACAGAAAGTGCTCCCCAATGATCCATATATTCAAGATGTATGGGAAATTAATACCTTAACACATATATTAGTATGTCAAAATGGCATGCCTACTTACCCATTTATCAGGGTAAAGGAGGAGACTGGTGTGACTTTAGATAGTCATTTCATTTCTGTATGCCTCCGTTCTGTCATTTAAAAACAGGAATATGGATAATAAACAATAGCAGAATGTTATTGAGTCATTCACATTTATAAAGCCCTTTGATATTGTCTATGCCTCAGTTTTCTCATTTGTAAAACAAGTGTAATAATTCATGTATTTATAGCTTTAAAGGGTGGATAATCTAATTTGACATCCTGTGGAGCAAAATCCCGAGCATTTCATTTAGCTCTTCCTTCACTGCTCTCAGTAACTCGTGGCCTAAAGAAAGCACATTTTAGAAAGACATGAGATCTTAATTTTAAAAGTGTCATGTGACTGACAACCTTCTGCAACTCTTGGCAAACTATGCCCTTCATCAATTATCCGAACTATCAAAACTATGCACCTTATTCACAGTGTGATACTCTTCATGATTCCCAGCTTTCTAGCATGTTTTGAAACACCTTATAAGTAATTTATTTTATGGGACAAATTTTATGGGACAATTTGTACAATATATTCTGTTGCATTTAGCACTCCAACTATTCTGAGATCTGCAGGTGGCCTGTGCTTTATGACATCCTTCTCCAATATCCTCTTTTTTTCCCAAGTCTGAGTCACACTGGCTGAAAGGTGCCCGATGGATGCTTGTAAAACGGCACCAGCTAGGACAGAGATGTGTCATTAGTGATGACCTGCCAGTGATTTTTCCCAGGTGGGCAGAGGAACATTGACCAAACCACCGGTAAGAGGCTGCTAAGTAGAGCTCAGCACCGTGTCTGACTTTCCACTCGTCTTCCCTCCCCAGTCTGTACCGCTCTGTTATTTCAGGAGTCACTGGAGTGCATGGAAAGGAGCATTCCAAGTGGTGGGAACCATCTGCTTCAGAGGGTGTTGCTGGCAGCTTGTTTCCAAGCTGCATGTTAGTCAGGATTGAGAATTTTCTAACTTGATGCAATGACTAAAATCTCCTCGTCGATCGTGTGTGTCATCCTCAGCAAATTTCCGGTGTTTCGGTTATCGTGCAGGAAGACAGCTGGATGCAAATACAGATGAAGTCAAGTCCAACAGAAGAGATGAGGTTGTGCTCTCATGGGTGTGCACACACAGGCAGACACGGGCCAAGGTGCCACTGTAATTGCAAAATTGCATTTTCCGAATCTTTCAAAGTATTTTCCTGACATTATGTTTTGGATCGGTCTCTGTGAAGAAAAAAATAGAATTCATCTTACTGTGAAATCCGGTGTGTCTGTTAGAGAAATATCATTTACCATTTGAAATTCCACTCAAGGCTAACTTTTTGATTGGCAACTTGTTTGATTTTTCAAGGTGACAAATACAAGCAGCTTTCTCTGAGTGGACTCTTGGCTACTTCATACAAAATAATTTATTCTTGTCCTTTTCAAAGCTCTCTTTTGGGCCCATCATGAATGGACCAGCTGCCTTGAAACTTGGATAAAATATTATTATTTTACATATATAACAAAGCAGTGGAACAGTAAAAATAACATTGGCATAAGCTTGCCAAGGGGATTCGGTTGAACCATTAGGTAAGGTCTGCCAGATATATATAGTTTCAGCTGTTAAAATTGCATATTCATGTGTTTTCCATATACCTATTGGCCTCTCTGTCGGAGACCTTTGGAATACTTTTTTACTAGACTGCAATTAAACAACAGCAATTGAGACAGGGTAGTCCCCAGAAATTGCAAGACGAGGAGTGTGTGGTGGCCACTTGCAGAGTTGCCCATTAACCTCAAGAAAATTCAGTTAGAACAGACTCATTACAGAGAAGGGATGTTGGAGGGCACAGAACTAAAACATGATCATTTTGTATATGTGTTTTGCAGATTTAAGTTTTGTGCAAGGAATGTAACTGAAATAATTCCCTACAATCCAGCCAGTCTATATTTGTCCAATTTCCCCCTGCCCCCTTGAAATTTACTTGAGTTGGTGCAACATGTCCCAGTGCCCTCAGCCTGTATGTCTGGGAATAATTCAGTCCTATGCTAGCCTAGCTTTCTGATGATTTCCCTGGCAAACAAGTCTAGCTTTCTGTATTTATGAAGCAGTGAGTCAGGTTCTCTGTTTTTTTTTTACTTTCAATGAAACACAATGTCGAGTAGCTTCTGAGATGTTTGTGTTGGTGTAGCTTTTCTTTCCTGAGAGTTCTGCCTTACCAGAGTTACCTCCTTGGTAGAACTTACCAAGTTGTCCTGATGTAGCAAGAAGTTATTAATTAGAGGAATATTCTTTTTTCCATATCTGTGGGCAATTATAATCTTCAGATCCCTACCCCAAATCAGGTTGGATCAGGAGTGTGAAGCCTATTTCTGGATTGTGATGAGTACTATTTGAGAGCTATGCGATCTAAATCGAGAGGTCACGTTTCTGGTACAGATGAGTCTGTACGCTGCTAAATTCGGCAGGACGGGAGGGAAGTCATTCAAAGCTCTCACTGTGGCTTGCACATTCTCACCCACCCACCTCCAAAGTATTTATGTGACCTATGAAAGCTTCTGTTTCTTCACTTGCTTGGGTTAAGCGTTGACACCGTTGTCTTAGGAGACCTGTGCTTCAGACTCAAGCTGTGCAGACTGATGGTCAGAGCAGAGAATGGACTGAGCAGGGCTTCTGTCATGCTCCAGCATGGAAACCCACACAGCTGTAGGTTCTGGGTTATGAGATGGTGGGTGTCCATGCTGTGCCCTCTACCACTCCATACTGCAGTCCCATCACCCTTGTGTCACCTTGATGTATCTCTGACTTTACATTCATCACAGTTTTTTTCACATCAGAGCCATGACAATAGTCCAAAGATTAGTATTTAAAAGAATTTTAGAATAATATCACAGTGGAGCCAAATATCACCCTGAAGTTACACTAAGATTAAAGAAAGTAAACATGATTTTTACACTGAGCCTCTTTTTGTGGTGGATTGGGATCTCGTGTGTATGCCACTGTCTTTCTTCCGTTCTGTAAGACTGATATGGATATTAATTTGCAGTCTTCCAGACAAAATTATATATCTATATTTATATTTTTAATGCATTTTTCTCTAGCTTGGAGGAGAGTTTTCTGACTAGACTTGGACAGCTGGGATGACTGCTTTTGGGTTTGGAAAAATAGTGTTCTAATTTCCCAGTCTGCAGAAACTATACTGGTGTTTGTTAGTTCATGGAGGGTTTACGGTCTTGGACAGGAATGTTTTTAAGTGTCAAGTGCACAGGCACTAATGGGAAATACTGAAAAAATTTCATGCTATAAAAAAAAATCAATTGTTGGGCCCTTTTTTCTTCTTTTTTTTTTTTTTTTTTGTGTCAGCAGTCTACAAACATTTATTTGCAGAAGTTTATTGGCTGTGCAGACATTTGTACTGATATAACACAAATGTCTCTTGTCTTGATATCTTGTGAGAAGTCGGTCGTAAACTCCTGTCATGTCTATTTTCTTTGTCTCCTATTTCTTGGGTCCCAGTCTAATGTAGGGTAGACATCACTGAGAAGCTCAGAGTAGCAGCTTCTTGAAGCTGGTTATACACCAAATTCTGAATCTCAAAGCAACAGAACTTTAATTCCCTAGATTTAGCATTCAAATAATGAGGGGGGGGGGGTGAAGAATAGAAAAAATAATAATCAACTCAGTCTTCCCTAATTTTAAGGGATAAACGATAAGCACCCTATTTCCTTTACAGCTTTATCCAAGGGCCTACTCTGAGTGTAAGTTATGCATTAAATAAAAAAAAACCCAGTGCAAACTACTGGAATTATTTCACAAACATTTTGCACATCTGAGGCCCAGTGTGCTGCAGGCAGTGCACCCAGAGCAGCTTTCTTCTGCATATTCTGCTTTTTGAATATCAGGACCCCCCTTCCCAGCAGGGAAAAGCAGTGAACAGAAAAGCTAAATGCTAAATGTCCCACCGGAGGTTCTTGGCGAAACTAGGAGCAGCACTCAGAGATTCTGGCTCCTGTTTCAATATCTTAATTACATAATTAGCCTTGCTCAAATCAGGTCATGTGGCACTCAATCTGACTTCCTTTGCTGTCGTGCTATCTGTGCTATGTAATTCTCATGCCAAGATAGTGCAAAGAGCCTTAAATAATCCAAGATATTCTAGTGAGGCATGGTAAAAAGTTAATTTAAAAAAAAAAATCACATAAACATATATATAAGGAAATTAACACTGTTAGAGATTAACATAATCAAACAAAATATGGTTCATTACAACTGTATACATTACCATGCATTTAAATGAATGCTGATTGAAGGAAAAATGTATTCTCTCTGCACTGAAATGAAACACAAGAGCAAAACAAGTGAGCTTCTTTTAAGAATCTGTACCTAAGAAATTTATTTCATAGGTAACAAATGGTAAACGGATAGGAATAGTTATTTCTGTTAAAGGAATAAATCTGCTGAAATACTGTGAAACATTTTCTGTGCAGCAAGCCACAATATATACAATAATGCAGTAAAATCCTCCACCAAATATCTGTTAAAGGAATAAACCTGTCAAAAGAATTAATTTTCTGTGCAACAAGGTTATTCATTCAACAGGCTTCAACCATATGTAATTTATGAAGCAAATTATACTATTCCAAAAAGGAAAGGGAAACTCATACAAGGCAGTTCAAACTACAGCAAGATTGGCTGGAAGAATGTAGCCTGAAAAGTCAGGAAATCTCCGAGTAAAGCCAACTGTCTGTGCTGTCAGTAAGCAAGGACGCTCACAGTGTGCACCAAGCGCTTTACCACAGCTGTGAGGACAAAAAAGAATACCCTTCTTATCATATATGAAGTAAACTTGATGATGTAAAAGGCAGAGGAACCATTCAAACCACAGGTTGCTACTCAAGAATGTACTTTCCTGCTGCAATTTATGGGTGAACAGGAGATGCAGGTCAGCCCAAGCAGAATTACCTGTCCAGGCAAACAAAAGGTACTGAAGGTGTTACTGCTCGAATTAGTTGATCCTGCAGTAAGTAATAATACCTGGTGATGCTTTCTTTACTGCTTCTTTCAAATTCATGTTATTTTTTATTTTGGTGTCATTGAGTTTGACTGTAGGAGGCTGAGGAACTCACCAGCACTAAGAAAATGTCATTATCCCTTCCAGTCACTGCTGTCCTTCTGTACCAAAAAGCATTGAGAAGTGCAATGTGAAGGTGTGCTTGGTTTTACCTGCAGCTATTCTTTTGCTGTCTGAGCCAAATTCATCAAAAAAATCAAACTTTGCTGCATGCCAGAGCTATAATTTGAAAATCCCTTTGTAATACTTTTTCCTTGGATATCTGTCTGGGGGCCACTGCAACTTTTGGGTAAAGTCTTGTAATCCAGCCTGAAGTATCATCCTCAGTGGCAAGTTTAAAGCTGTCTGAAATACTCTATTTGCAAGTCTTTAATTTCATGCAATAGTCTTCCAGTCCTGGGCAGCTTAATTTGTACTATGAGTCCCAATCTTATTATTTTAATAACTTTTTGCTAACCTCTAAGCAAGTAGAATGTTATTCCTAGAGCAATGCTAAAGTTTTCTTAAAAAAATCCGCAGCAGGGTGAAAGTTGCTTTGTTTGAGTTTTTGTTACAAATCCAGAGACTAAGCCAGGTTCAGTGGGGTTCATGAACCTTTTGGTAAATGTGGGCTGAGTGTCATCACAGAATCACAGAATGGTTTGGGTTGGAAGGGACCTTAAAGCCCATCCGGTTCCAACCCACTCCCATGGGCAGAGACTCTTCCCACTAGACTGGGTTGCTCAAATACCCATCCAACCTGGCCTTGAACACTTCCAGGGATGGGGCAAGTGATGTCAGGCCAAGTATGAACAAATATGGACTGATTTATAATTTTGGGTGGAAATCAGGTGAAACCAAGAGAAATGTGGCAGAGTAACTAAGTCACAATTTACTTTTTCTGGGTATTGGTAGTCTAAACCTAAAAGAAAAATTCAAGGTATTGGATTCCCATCATAGGGGTGATCCCATACCAAGATACTGCCATGGGTAAGGGTCTCTGTAAGGAGTGGAGAAATTGCAGAAATCATACCTGATAACTGACAAAATTACAAAAAATGCCACAGATACCTTTGCATTTTGAATCACCCAAAACCAGGTGCTTCCTTTAAGCAGCAGCTGTAGTCACCTGGAGTACTGCTCGTGAGGGAAACAAGCAGGAGCAATAATTCACAGCCAGTTAACAGATAGCCTCCAGTGGGGAAGCTCAGGCAAAGATTACATAAAAGAGATTTAGACTTCCGGGGATTGTCCGTTCCAGATCTATTTATTTACATAAATTTGTCAAAGCAGAATTAAAAGCTGCAGTTAAGATCCAGAAGTCCATATCTGTGATTGAGATAGATGTGTTATTTGAAAATATGTACTTATCAAATTGCAATATCACTTTATTTTTTTCCTACAGGCAAACTAAGGAATAAATTGCCTCCCATGCAAATCCACTCATCTGTTTTTTGTTGTTTTTTTCTTTTCCCCCCCGTTTTGTTTCATTTTGTTTTATCATTCAGTCACTGAAATCTGATCTCAAAAAAATGTAGGCAGATGTACAGAAGACTTATTTTTCCCTTGGCACACTGCTTAAAAACTTATAAATTAACTCCCACTCCTTTAAATCATTCTTCTCGAGGTGTTCCAGCCAAGCATCTTAGCTGGCTGCCACATCCTAAATTCTTTGGGATTTGCTGTTGGCCTGAAATTATTGTGCAATGTGAGCTCATCATCTGGGATATTAAAAATATCCGTTACTTCAAATGCGATTTGTATACCCAGTGGCACTTGAGTAAACAGCAACATCACTGACTCAGGGATCCAGTTTGGCTCTATGACATATACTAAGTGCAAAAGCAACACCATTTTAGGGAAGAACAGAACTTGAAGATTATTTTGTTTATATATTATTGACTGGAAGGGAGATCTGGCCTCCTAAAGTGTATAAAAAGCTCTAGAAAACAGAGGCCAGAAAAATAAATCACTGTTGAAATAAAATTTTAAGTTTCCTGTTCCTGACCTCCTCAAGAAAGGTATCATTTTTCCTTTCTCTCACATTCTGAGTGTTGCACAGAACTGTGAGCCATGAAGTGCTTTCTCAGTGATGGATTTTGCTGACACTTTAGTCTGACTTCTGCATCCAAGGAGATTTTGTTTACTGACCGTGCTCACCATTTTAGTTGTGGTTTTTGTAACTGTTTAAATTGCTGATACAGATTTCTCAAATTAGAGAAAGTCCTGAGTGGTCTAAAATATTGAAACACAAGCCATTAGTTGAGATTGACAATAAAGTCTGATTGATAGTCTGATTTTTAAAACAATTCCACAAAAATATTGTTTGAAATCATTCGTTTGAAACAGTTGACACTTTAATGCATAAATATAATTACAGATTCTTTAAGAAGAGCCTAACTTTGGCCTTGATATATATGCTGGCAATTGTGTATTTGAAATAGAATCATAAAATGTAAAACTTTTATATTTAATCACTAGTGTCAAAAATTATTAGGTAATAACCACAGCAGGAGAGAATGTGATAAAAGATACAAAGGCCCATATTTAAAACATAATTTTTCTAATACTTACTGTGATTTTAAGATGTCATGTCGTCATATGGAGGTGAGCGGGTCAGGTGCAAAATTAACTTTCTTTTTTTCATGCTAAGTGATCAATTTACACTCGTGGATGGGTTAAGATTACTGGAAGCCCAAGTCCTCTTTGTCCATTCTCCAGGTACATCCCTGGAAGCTGAGACATCAGCAGGGGACCTGTCTGCTTTCTGCAGGTGCCATGGGTTAAGTAAACCAGACTCCCATCCAAACCCAGTGCTCCTGTGCAGTGCAGACATGGAACATGAAGCTGCAGGAAGTTCTCAAAAGAAATCTGTCTTATCACAAAATGCTGTTTAATTAGCTCACACCTGGTTGTTTTCCACAAGGAACCAGGGTTTCCCCTTCAGTTACTTAACGTCTTTTTGCAGTACCAACCTGAGTGCTTTCGTGACAGAGGGGAAAGGACTATCACAGCCCTCTTGGAGGCTATAATAGTGTACAAGGCAGGAGAATCACATCTGGTTTGTGCTCTCACTGTGCTTGAGATCCTTTTTAGTCAGCAGAGATGGCTATGATCCTTGTAGCTTGCTGTTTGTCTCAGCAATCTTTTTCCAGATATGCAATAGTTACTATGAAAAATACATCTCCTATTTCCAGTCCATCTGTGACCATTAAAAAAATCTGAGGTTTTTAAGTCACAGCCACAGACAAATGGTACTGTAAAACTTGCAGAACAGAAGGTTGATGTATTTGCATTATTCTTTTTTTCAGTGACTTATTTAGCATTGGGACAGAGCTCAAGAGTTTACAAGCCTTGCAGAAAGGAGTCCCTGCCCTGGACACCTTGCAAAAGTGCTCTGCAATCAGATCTCTACTTTCCTAAAGGAAGTGATAGGATCAGTCCCAACAGAGACAGAACAGGGGAGAGCAGCAGAGCCTGCGTGGCAGGATAATGGCCAGGCATTTCTGCTATTACCCCTGTAGTGCCTCTGAGTGACCACTTTTAAGTGGAGAATTGGGGTTTGTGGAGCACTTTAGCGTCATTTTTACTCTCCAGTTTTTTTCACTCTGGCTTTGCTTAAATGAAAACCGGTTTTGAACTGCTCTCCACTTTCGCTGCCTGCACAGGAAGGGGAAATGGGACAGGCATAGCAGGAGTCCTGCATTTCAAAACTCTTCAGCATCTACTGGAGCCATCCAGGGGACTGTCTGTCCTTCCACAGGTGCTCAGTCCTTTGTCACTGGAAAAGGGGATGGAGACAAGGTGTGGAGGAGGAAATCCTTTTCTTAAGGCTCCAGGTATTCCTGGACTAGTGCCAGGCTGGAAACAAGATCTTTGCTTCCTGTAATAAATGTAATCCAGAAGTGCTGAGGAAATTAAAATAAATTCAGAGACAAAATTAAAATTTAGATTGAAATACCAAGGATTATTGGGTTTTATCTAGAAGGCAGATGATGCTCCTTAGCAAACCAGGCAATTTTTAAATGGTTTGTGTAGTCATTTAATATAAGTTACTAAGAGTAATCTGAAAAGAAAGTAGACAAAGTGAAAGCAGTAGTTCAAGACAGTGTTTAGTTCAGTGATGACACACACCAAGGGATGTCTAATTGAAAGAAAAATGTTTATTTCTTAGTCCCAGAATCAGAGAATCACAGAATTAGGTTTGGGTTGGAAGGGACCTTAAAGATCATCTTGTTCCATCCCCCTGCCAAGGGCAGGGACACCTTCCAGTAGCCCAGGTTGCTCCAAGCCCCATCCAACCTGAACTTAAACACTTCCAGGGATGGGGCAGCCACAGCTTCTCTGGGCAACCTGTGCCAGGGC
This sequence comes from Platyrinchus mystaceus, assembly GCA_035041135.1. Lineage (NCBI taxonomy): Eukaryota > Metazoa > Chordata > Aves > Passeriformes > Tyrannidae > Platyrinchus > Platyrinchus mystaceus. The sequence continues at coordinate 4,409,294 of JAWWLV010000024.1, read as the reverse complement.
CTCACCACCCTCACAGTAAAGAATTTCTTCCTAATATCTAATCTAAACCTAGTTCCACAGAAAAGCTGTTCTACATTTTGCTGCAATTCACAGCAGGAGCATCCCCATCAGGCACCATGTAGTTCTCCTCTTCAGGGACACTTCCCCAGAGCCTTTCCTCTCAGCCCTGGCAATAAGATACCAGGCTGTAAAGACCTTTTCTATCACTTTGCATGGCCTTTTTATGTTCTTACTTAAGAAGGGCCTGGCTTTGCCAGCTTAAATATCTTCAAATGAAAATTAAAATTTTATGTTATTATTAAATTATTATTATATTAAATTTGTTTTATTATTAATTTTTAAATTATTGAATTTAATTTAAAACTTAAAATTATTCTGTATGCCCTTTAAGGTCAGCTGATGGAACATCACTCACCAGGAGCTGTAAATAGAAGCAATCACCAAAATTTTGGTTTTGAGACAATGCTTGTGAGGTTTAGTTGTTATTAGGTTGTTTAGTGTTTTGGTCAGGTGATGCTCCAGTGACTTCTCCAAACCAGCAGAGAAACTAGAGTTTTGTAGCAGCCGAAGTACAAAACCATGTTTTTGCCTTGTTTTCTGTCACTCCAGCTCTGTTATATAGGGGAAATAATTCCAAATTAGCTACACATTGGTGCCAATGTTTACTAATGGTTAGCTGATGAGTTATGGAGGTACTGCTAGCAGATACTTTTCAGCCCTCAAAGGAGAGAGTTCTGCTTCTAACAGAACTGTCTCTCAGCCCATACTGGCAAGCATCTCCACCCTCACCTTTGTAATCGGGGTGAGTCAGCTGAATTCAGTCTGAACTGATCTACTCAAAATCAAAGAGTACGTGTTAGTACTCTTCCTTTTCATCACCAGACTTATCTTCTCCACTTAGAGTAGGTTAATAGTTCAGATAGATCTATGGAGTTTGGAAAGGAGCCAAGATAGTGCCATTTTTAAATGCAGCACCTCGGAACAGCAGGAAAATCAGTTTGTGTCCAGTATCTGATCTGCACTGACCAGCTGAAAATAATTATATGCATGTGTATGTATATATATATATATATATATTTATATTGGGGAAAGTTTAGTAATCAGGCTAAATATATCCAAAGTCTAAACTGCTCACTCATACGTTGTGGTGTGTGAAGGGTTGCTTGTTTGTTTGGGGTTTGCCTTGTTTTTCCTTGTGTATTGTTACTAGAGCAGATGGGCTTATCTCTCCAGAAGGGCTCTTAGCAAAGTGCTTTATCAGATCATCCTTCTGATTGCAGCACAAAAACAGCCTCTTTGTCTTCCTAGCAGGGATGTATGGGAAAATCTCCCTCCCGGTTTCACATGTGTCCTTGCTGCATATTTTTTTTTTTATGCTGTTGGCTTCATTGGGTTTGGTGTCACAAGAGTTTACAGCAGAGAGGAGTCACCAAAGCACTCTGATGATAAAATCTTCTGGTTTGTTGACGCTATGGCCAGTTCTTTGTAATTCATAAGTTTGTTCACAGTGGGTGATTTTAGCCAGTATATTGACAGGAATTTTTAATCTCTGTAGTATCTCTGGGATGATGCAAGCAGGAGAAAGCTGTTTATGTCTTTGACAAGCATCCTTCATCCCTACTGTGTTGGCTTTAGATGTGTGTTTAATATAGGGGGAGTTATCTCTTGCTGATCTCTACTTGGCAATGGCCACAGAAAATAAATCTATGTTGATTTTATTAGATCTGTCAACAGTCCTTGCTGTTATTGACAATGAGGTTTTGGTGATTTGCCTGCAGAGACTTGTGGAAATGGAAGGAGACCTTCCTCAAGTTTGACAATTTCTTAGCATCCCATGAAGTGCATCCCAACTAATATTCTCAGCAACAGGTTGTTTTATTGTGAAGTGGCCAGACTTGATTACTTGAGGAAAAATAATAGCGTTTGCTGAGTCCATACGGGAAAGTCGAAATAGGGAGGGGCGATACAAAGAAAGAAGGAGGAGTGCTCTTCAGCATGAATGAAAGCCCCAATTTCATGGTTTTCTCTGGGCTATTATTGCAAATACTGTACAGCATCTTGATGTAGAGAGGTCTGTGAACCTCTTGGTTGTTCTATAGCAGCATTGTGCCAGATAAAGAGGAAGCAGTTCTATGCTTTGACAATAATCTTTGCTAATACATTTTCCAGCAGGGGAAAAAAATAATCCTAATTAAGAAGTTACTTTATGCCTTACAAAATGGAAGGGCAAAAGGTTACTTGTTCCAGGGAAAGAACAGGAGAGTAGATCTGAGAGCTAACAGTGGGATTGGCTTGGATCCACCTCTCTTTGAGCTTAGTTTTTGCAAGCTCTCTGCCAGTTTGGAGCATGATGGACCTCTTTCCGTACCTAATGGCATGCTGGATATCAGCCCTGGCCTCAAGAAAACTTAACTGCACAAACAGAAATTAGGTGTGTTTCTGCTCAACAAAAACATCTTTCTCAACAGCAATAATTTTCATGCCGTACTGAAAGCAGCTGATTTGTAATCCATTCAAGCCCACATGTAAAACACCCGCACTGAAAACACAAAGATAAAGCAAGATGTAATAGCATATAAACACGTGCAATAGGGATGGATTTCAGAGTTATAGCTGTATTTATGCCTGGCATATTCACGCCTTGATCTAATCCTCTTTTTCTTAAAGGGGAATTTTTCAAAAGTTCTTAAGGACCCCGTCATTGGAGCTACATCTTGAAAAGGGCACGTCTTTCTCTCGCACATCTCAAACAAGGTGGCCTGATGTTTCAAAAGCTGCTCAGAATTCAAACGCTTCCTTCAGGTGCCTAAGTGGAAGAGCATCTCTTTTGAAACTTTGGCCACTTGTGGAGGTGTTTAAATGGGAAGACTTGGTGCTAAGTAGGGCATGTAAAAAGTTTTCCCTTGAAATATTTCCTTAGGGGAAATTGGGGTTTTGACTACTGAAATGTTATTTCACAAAGAGCAATGCTTTCTGTGATAATAACAGGTTTTAATAAAGAGAAAAATGACCACTTGAAGAACAAAGAAGATTCCTGTTATAAACTAAAATTTAAAGCATTTTCAATTTAAAAGTTAGCATTTGCCCTTTGGAGGCTTCATTGAATTTTTGTTTTTTTAACAGCATTTTTCTCAAAGAGGAGGCTGGGCAAGAACAATTCTTTCCAGATCTGACATAAAATTTTAAGGTGAAACAAGTGGCAAGATTCAAACAAACAGAAGAAAAATGAACCCATCTTTAAAAACATCCCTGGGAACAGCTGAAGATCTACATTCATTCTATTCTGTCACTAAAAACTGGGAAGTTTTCAGACATCTATCAGGAAGCAATGGGGTACGTGTGCAGAAGTCTGTAACTGAAGGTAGATTAAGAATTGGAGCATAAACTTCACTTACCTCTTGAGTAGACTTTGAGCTCCAAGGCCCTTAAAGGTTAACAATAAAATCTCAAATTGAATCCTCATTTTCAATATGAGACAATTTAAGTTATAAAACAATGAAGTGACATGAGCTTAGCGAGGCCAACGAGGACACTTAAACCGAGGTTGTCAGAATGCCCAGGCTTTATCACCCATGAAAGGATGTAACTCTCCATGACATTAAGGATGCAGGGTTTGATGGAGTGTCACAGTTAGTTGACACCAGAATCATCCGAAATCGTAGACTCCCTGTCACATCCTGCCACTGCAGAATAGAAACTAATGATTGTGCTACTGCACCATCACAGGCATGCTGGGGTGCTGGTAGCTAGTAAATTATTACCCAACAGTAAGAGTTGCCAACAGGAGTAGACTTCTAGAGCTTATAGCTAGGAAAAAAAAAGGGAAACTATAAATGTGGGCTGTTTAGCTCCAATAGAGTCGGCTGCTGCTCTGAGTGACTGCTGGGACAAGGGGTTTGGGGAAGATATAAAGTCCTGCTAGGCCATTGCATCAGTTGGAAATCTACACTTTTCGTGTACATGCCTTCTTGAAAGGGATATTTAGATTGAGAAAACATGAATATTCACTTTTGGTCATGGAAAATGTTTTTGCAAAGATTGATAGATTCAAAACACAAAGGCTCAGATTTTTAAACAAATATATACATATAAAATAGAGGAATGTCCTATTTCCAAAAAGAAATTTGCGGGGGAAAAAGAAAGGGGAAATATTATTTACAGAATGTCAGTCTGAATCTTTCACAGACTCCAGAAGTCTGTAAATAACAGAAATATAAAACATCTTTTGAGCCCAGATGCAGTAGGCATTAAAGTCTGATGGAAAAATAATTTGATTTTAGATTGATAGCTTTTTATCATTTTCTCCAAAGGAGCAGTATCAAAAATCAATGTGTGGGAAATACAGAGGACAGATGCACTGTATCCTCAGCTAAATGACCTTTCAGAGCAGACTCCTGCCCAGGTTGGAGTTGAGCACAGAAATAGAAGATTTTTGTGTGCAAATCAATGGTATTTAAACCAAACAAGCTACCTAATTACAGAAAAACTGGCTGATGTGGGATCATCACTGATCACAACCTGACTGGGGGGCCATGGTGACATCTTGCTGTAATATGCAGTGTTCAAACAGACCGATCTCCTGGGAGAGGTGAGGTGTAATCCCTTCTGTGTACATGCACTTTTTCCTGGGTTATGTCCCAAGAAAAGTTGCTGCTTGTTTGTAGAGGGGCCTGAATACAATGTCTAGAAACCCTGACCTAGCAGGACAGATTGGCTGAACAAGGTTGTTTAGCTTAAATAATAAGCGCTTGAGAGGGGACATGAAAGTAATTACAGAAGAAACAGCGGCAGGGAAGACAGAAACAATCTGTGCATAATGGAAAGGACATGACATAATGGGCTTAAATTACAGCAAAGAATTCCGGTTAGACATCAGGAAACTTTCATAACAATCAGGATAATAAAGCACTAAGGTAGACTGCCTGCAGAGGCTGTGGGATCTCCACTGTTGGAGGCCATCCAGACCAGGGCAGACAGACTTCTGAAAGGAAAGACAGGAGGATAATTGATCCTGCTGTAGGGCAGAGGGATGCACCAGGTGACCTCTCAAGAACCTGTGACTGTTTTGAACTGTGTATACCCTTCATCCCCATCTTCTTAAATCTTGTTTCTTGGTCTTATGTCTCTGTTTTCTCCTGGTTCATCTCTCAAATCTATTTCTGATTTTATTTTAGAGGCTTGGTCTTATCCACCTTCATCTGAAAACACAAATTTAACTACTACTTTTATGCTGATGATTCACAAGCCTATGCATCTTCCTACCTCAGACCTAACTAATACTTTTCAAAATAAAAGCTTGGCCTGTTTTCCTGACATATCATTGAAGATGTTTTGCTCTCCACTAAACTCAACACGGCTAAAAAAAAAGTCTTATTATAATCAATTCCCTCAGCTTCCAGCTTTTCCTTTGATCACTTTGAATAACACTGTCAGTCTGCTGGTAACTCAGGTCTAGAACCTAAAAGTCATTTTACCTGAGACCTCACCTGTCTCCCTATTTCAGACTATATATGTATCTTATGAAGGAGAAGGAATATTGGTCCTGCAAAATGACACAAAAATAGGGCTTCTCACCATCTTCATCCCTTGAGAAATGCAGGCTTTCTCATCTACCTGTTCTCAACACCACTACAAGCTTCATCGCTGTCTTAGCTGCTGCTTTCATCCTGCCAGAGCAGGGAACTGCAGCTCAGCAGAGCAAGTGCCAGGCTTTGCAGGTAGCACACCGTATCCAAACACGTGTTCCTGTCTTGTTACACCACTAACAATTTGTTGTTCACTGGTGAAAACATGCTGAATAATGAAAGATGCCTGGAGAAAGGAACACGGCGCGTATGTACCTGCAGCGTGTTGTTTCTGTTTGTGTACACAGCCCCGAGTGGAGACGAGGGAGTGTCGCCCTTGCCTGGTGGATAAGCACCTGTTTCTCTGCCAAATGAAACTGTGGCTGCAGAAACAGTGTCTGCATTTGCTTTCCAGCAGGTAAATACACCCACTGAATTCCTGCCATGCAGCCCCGGGCACGGCAAACACCTCTGGGAAGAGCCCATAGAAAGGGAGCGTGCAGGACCTCAACCCTCAGGATCCATCTCTGTGCTAAACCATACTGACCTTGATTTGAAATCTAAGGGAGTGTCCAGGTACATCCATGTACCTGATCAAAGAGGTACTTAGACTAGAAGATTTTAGGACAAAGACTGGGTTTGCTTTTTGTCTGTGTTTGTGCAGGTGCCCAGTGCAGCTCCATGACTAAGCTCCCTGGCAGTTCCACAGTAAAATAAGTAAAAGCTGCTTTTCAGTGGAAAGTAAACGGACAAAACCTTCCTACCTTCCTGCTGGAAATACGCTGTGGTGCAGCAGAATGTGGAGAGATGTTGCTTTTCCTTCAGGCTTAGCTGTGACCATGAGTTCTGGTCACTCTCTGGAAAGAGCTGGTATTAACAAAAAAAAAAAAAAAAAAAAAAGATTATGTTTAGACCATGGATTTTTCCAACCAGCTATTTATGGAGTGTCTGTGAACTAGAGGAGATGAAACCCCCACATAGTCAAATCACAGGAGTAATGAGGTTTGGGGCTGGGAAACCAAGAGGGACAACAGGCAAACAAAGTGGGGCTGTGCCACAAGCCTCTGAAGTCTGTAAGTAACTTCGTTATGTCAGCAGCAAACGAGGGAATAGCTTTGCAAAAATTCAGATTCCAAATACCATTGTAATTAGCATTATTTCAAGATTAAAGAAACCACCACTTCCGTGTAACAAATTATCTCCAATTTAAAAGCAAAAATAATGTATTTTTTGTTCATAAAAAATGCTCAAGCGGAAGCATTCTCACATTAATTATTTCAGTCTATTCAGAAAGCATATCCCTGCTTGCTTTTTATTATGCCTTCCAGCTCCTTCTTTGAAAATATGTTAAAAAGCTGCAAGCTATTTTCCAAAAAAATGAAAAATAAATAATCTTTGAAGCAATTAGAGCTGAACGACAGAATGTATAAATATTTTTTTTACTTATTCTCCCCCTAGATTCAAGTCCTCCATTTTCTGCCACCTCCCATCTTGGCAGCTTCAATTCAAGCATCTTTGCTTGAACTTTGGAGGCAGGCAAGTGTTTCTCTTTCTTCCCCCAGAGTTGAATCAAATCGCATTCTGTAGATTTGACTGGCACAAGCTTTTTATAAGTGAGCTGAGGGTTACTCCTGGAGGCTAAATGCATTATTTCTATAATGCATTTGTCTTCACTCTCCTAGGAGTCTAAATACTTCTGAACCTTTCCCTACAAAAGTAATAATTAGTGAACATGTTACAAAAAACCCCCTTGCTTACATAAGAGAAATTGCAAAATTGAATAATAGGAGCTATGGTTGGGTAGGGTGGAATTATCTGGAATGTATTTTATTGTAAGAACAAAGAGCACTTTGAATGTCATGTAAATATCATTACAGAGCTGCTTTTTATTTTAATGAAGGCTTTGCACTGGTTCAGTGTTGGGCACAACTGCTCAGCGTCAGCGCAACTTTAAGTCAGCCCGTGCTGTGGTGGGGCCGGCAGCTACGTGTGCTTTTCAAAAGCACCTTCAGCCTCAGAAAGCTGAATTTAAAATGTAATTAAGGAACATTTGTCTAGTTGCATTGCCACAGTCGAATCAATATGTAGCCCAATTAAACAAGAACAGTGAACTCTACAGCACTATCAGCTACATTAATAAAAGGTACCTGTTTTCAATTCTCTGTAATATACTTTTTCCTTTTCTTTCTTTGATTTTTGCCATAGGAACAGGAGAAAGCATCTAAACAGTTTCCTATTTCTCTGGCGCCGGCTGGAAGTAGTCATGAGTTGCAGGGAGATAATATATTAATATGAAACTAGCCAGGAGATAAAAAGAGCTTACACGGCAGTTTTCATCGGTAAGATGATTAAAAGTGTTATATATGATATTAGGGCGTGGGGCCACATCCTCATTTGTTTGCTTTCCCCAGAGGTGGATGGGAGGGTGTGCAGGGATCCTTCCTGGAGATGGTATGAAGGATATTCTCTGTGGGGCAGAAGAGTTCGGGATCAGTGGAGAATTTTTCTTATCCAGGAAGAATTTGAGATCTTTCGTAGTGCAAAGACACCCCGGGCAGTGAGAGGGGCACCTGCTGCATGCCAGTGGGAGCAGAATAAGGTGTCCATGTGCAGAAGGGTAAGGCTGATCTGGTAAGACTGATCCTAGAATAATCTCACTGTGCAGTGTTTCCTGACACTGGGAGCAGTTGCCCACCCCAGGTGACAGGTGTGAGTTGGTGCTGTAGCTCACAGTCTTTTAATGGGCTTCTTGCAAGTCAAAAATGCTCAGGATCATCAGTGAGAGATGGAGATGGAGAGCAGTAAAACACAGGCAAGGGCAGAGGTTCCACCAAGCCCACCCGCTGTGACTTGCTGTGTAACTTGGGCCTGAAAAAGCCAGAAATAGAAAAAATTTTAGAAAAGTGTCGATTTTAAAATCACAGTTCAAAAATTCTAGCAACAGAGGGTGATCCACCACAACCTGAGATGAGGCTGGCGAGTGGTCGTGCTGTCGGGGAACTTTCCAGCTTCTTTCTCTCAGACTATCTGTCTAATTCCTACAGACTGTGATAAAGTTGCTCTATGATCCTGTCAGAGTTAGGCTAAATGAGCTTTTCTATGAGACAGCATCTTTTTCAATTTCTTTAATGTTTCCTATGACTTTCTACTATAATTGCCTAATTTTTCAATGCACTTTTCAAAGTGTGGATCCAGAACTCAATATTCTCACAGAGGCAATAGCAGGCTGAAATACAAAAGTGCACCTGCTAAATATTCTCTTATCTGAGCATCTTAGGATGAGTTTGTTCTTTAGTTCACAGCTTAATACTTGAATATAATGTTGAAGGGATCATACCCAAGTCGTCTTCAGAACTAGAGTTCCACACTTAGAGACTGTGGCCTTCACATTTTAATTACTAGATGTCTAAATTCATACTAAGTCACACCTTGAACTCATATTTTTCGTCTTCAGATGGTTTATGGTTAATCTTGTCCACTTTCAGTAACTCTTCCTCAATTTTGTTTACCACTCTTCCAAATTTTGTTTCACTCCAGAGTGTTGCAGCAGCAATTGGTTTTCTCCTAATATGTACCAATGTTACATGGTACAAGGCCAAGAACTAGTTTCTACAAGATTGCACAGAATGTTGCCATGTCTCTTTTGGTTTAATAATTAGAATGTCTTGGAGTAAAAAACAGAAAGCTAATGACATTAAAAATCTACTGAGCAATGTCATATTTACGCTGCAGGATGAAGTGTAGTCTGTGAACTACTAGACAAGGTACCATCTCCATCAGGATGGAGCTTAGGATACTTCATTCAGTTTGTTTTCTTAAGTTTGTTTGAATCCTGTGATTCTCTATCCACCACCAGGGTTTTTGTGTTGTACCTTTGACTAGTAACTACTTGACTGAGAGCTGAATGTCCTCCCTTTCCTGTCTTGTGTCTTTCTTAATAATACATTAAGGCTGCTAAATTTTTTCTTGACCTTATTCAAGTCCAAATGGAATTTGATCTCCTTTCAGCCAAAAGGACACTTTTCTGTTTGTTTATTATTTTTAAATCTTTCCTGTCTAAAAAATATTAGCTGTGTACTTTTCTTGTCCTTTTTTGGACAGGTCTTTGGAAATCATAAATGCTTAGAGCATTTCTTGCTTGGCAGGGAGAGGTGGCATCAAATTTTCTATCTGCAAGCACTCTGTAATGTATTGAAATGTAGAGAAACCTTCACAAGCATGGACCATGACAAGCAGGGAGGGACAAAGAATCTTCAAATCAACTGATAATCTCTTGATGTCATGGAAGTTCCTGGGCAAAGAAACAGCTGTATTAGCAGTAAAGAAAGACACATTTTCTTTGGGGATCAGCAGTGTAGGAACAACACATATTTTCTCATGTTGCTGTGCAGCCTAACTAGCTGTTTGTTATATTATTTACTAGTTTCTGTAATCCAACCTTTTTATGCACATGGCTTTACTATAGAGTGCAGAGACAAATCTGCTCCCCAAAGACGCGTTAAAGAGCGTCAGTTGAAATGTTGAGTAACGATAAATTCCTTTGAATTTCTTGTGTGCATTCTAATCCACCATGATGAAACTTTCATGTTTTGTCAGCTATTGTAATTTTGCTTTCAGAAATGCAATACAAATTCTTCCTGGGTAAGTGACTTACACATTTAGCAGTGTCTTTCAGAAGAGGATTGCTATTGTTGTGTTATAAATGGCATGTGTTTCAGTGGCACTCAAACATAGAGGGTCTTGCTGGTATATATTTGAAACCCAATTGGTTTTACTCAGCTGAAACCAAGCTTACTCTTTTTTATTTCTTTCAGTAATTACCTTATGTTTTATTGCCTGCAGGGAGAGACCCTAAACTGAAGCAAAATTCAGGATGCATAGTTGAAAACAAAGATCATGAAAAGATAAAGGTCCTGGTTCTATGATCTTGGATTATAACAAGTCATGAAAAAAAAAAAAGGGATTTGGCTCCTCTTGTCAGTAAGGATCTGTCCATATCACGTTTCAGTTTTGTTTGTTTTGGAGCTATTTTTATAAGGAGAATTTTTATAAGAAACTCATCTGTATGAAACATTTTGGGGAGAAGAAGGAAAGCTATAGGAGGAAACAACCTGAGAGAGCATAAAGAATTTTCCTTTCTCTGTGCCTGGTCCTCTCCAAATCCTTAGCAAGATAGTAAAGGTGGAAAATTTCCAGCAAAATGTCAAATGGTTTCATAATAACAGAAAAAGTCTCCATCTCAGCTACAAGAGGCGCTCTGCTATAACAAAATCCAGTGGGATGTATAAATGCAATATATTGCATATCATATATTCAATAACAACAGAAAAGCCAGCCTGGCTAAAAATAATTATGAAGCTCAGCAGCTGTAATTAAAATAATTTGATGGGAGATAGGAAACGTTTATGCATCTTGGCAGAAAAAGACATTTTGAGGATTTTGATTGATGTCTTTTATGTTTGTTCGATGTATTGTACAATAGTAGATATGGGCACTGCACCAGGATGTTAACTAGGCATAATGTTGTGTGTCTTACTAGGGCAGATAAAAGGTCATGCTGAGAAAAACTGAATTTCCTGGTGACTTCCATTTTCCACCAAAAGCATCAAGGTAGGATGATGCAAGTTTTTCATGGGTGAGCCCCTATGGACTCAAAAAACCCAGCTGAATTAATTTGTGTGAGGTCTACTTAAATGAATTGCCAATCACCACAGTAATTAAATGAGGGCCAGGGTAGTTCACTACCCGGAGAAAACTACTATCTGAAGTCATTTTAGTGAGAAATATTAACCCCTGCATTGGACTTTTCAACACTTCACCTGGGGCTTGGAAAACATCGCAGCAAACAACTGATCTCACAGAGCCAGGCTGCTCCCAACAATTTCCTGTTGATAGTATAATTTTTTCTTCTGCTCAGATAAAGAATAGGCCAGGTTTTTTATCAAGGAGCTGACTCCAGTGTTTCCAGCAAAGCTGAGTGGATGCTGTCTGCACTAGTGTAATCATACCTTAGAAAAACAAGGAGCTATCTTCACATCTCAATTTACATTATTGATGCAGTATGAAATAAGTCCCATAGTAGATGAGCACTCTGGGGATTCTCTTGTTTGTCTCAGCATGTTAAATGACTGCAAGGCATTACACATCTGAGATAGAACTGCTTAAGTGCATAATTCTTCCTCGTGGCTTTGCTAGGAGCTAAACGAACCTTCTTAAACTAATAATAAAATAATCTAAGATATAAAAATATGTTTCTTTTGGACAAATCTGACATGTTACAATGACAGAGTGTTTATGACTCACAATCACCACCTCCACCACCAGCACTGCTGTATTTAGAAGCAGCAGGCAGCAGAGTGAAATAGGCAGCCCTGAAGTTTCACATCAGGATAAAAGTAGCTAAATTGGTACTAAATGGGGATTAGATATTAATGAAGAAAAAAAAAAGGTGGATTTCCAGGACTGTGGCTCAAGGGAACACTCTCCTATTTCACTGAGCCTTGTAGTTGTGTCTAAGTTCAGATTGCAGTTTAGATATAAACAGATGAAGACTTTAGGGATGAAATATAAACATTCCCAAGTTCTTACAGTTCTAAATTAGGTGCGGTTCCAAGAACATGGATTTTGGTCCTAGCGCTGTTTATATTTGATTTTTATGTGTCAAGGAGTACTTATTCAAAGGTGGAAAAAACTGAACCAGGAAGGCTTGTCTCATTAAATCTGTACATTAGAGGTGCCTCACAGCATGCAATGATTAATTGGGTCTTAGAGGAGAAATTTTTACTCCCCCAAATGGAAAACTTTTAAAAGTCCAAGAACACACTCTTCTGCATGCAGAAAGTGTGAATAGGATATAGTCAGCTTTCAGTGTCCTGCAAAATTTCTAGAAAAATGTAGCATAGCAAATCTCTGTTATTGTTGCAGTAAGGTGAAGTAGAGGAAATGTCACTTATAAACCTCAGAAAAGACTATCAAAACCATTATTTACAAGTTATTTTTTATTCATAGCCATGTAAAGACTTTAGCATCACTTTAGATTAGCCTTGGTAACCTTTTCCCTTTGCTCTCTCTTATTTTAATTTCTAATTCTCATGCCAAAATTCCTGCAGTCACATGTTACCTATTGAGCTAAATTAATAAAGAGGAAATTTGCAGCCACAGAAGCTTCTGGTAGCAGGAATTGCTTAGCACCCCAGGCAAACCAGGAACCAGGGAGATGTCAATGGGACCAGAGCCTTTCCCAGGGCAGAGGGTGAAGGTGGGTCTTTGAGCACACTCACAGGTAGATATGGATCTCCAAGGTGTCCTTTCCTGAAGGTGAAGCTCAAGGATTTACAGGGGCCTGTCACACACACAGCCCCATCACAATCTTGCCAACCTTCAGAAGAAGAAGGGAGGGTGAGTTGATCCCTGTGGGATGCACAGGCCCTGCTCTCTGAAAGCAACGAACAGATTTGTGGTTTGATGCAATCAAAGCAGGGACCTTCAGGAATGGTGGAGAGAGCATTTGTGTCCTGTGTCCAGTGTCTTGATTAAAAAGCAGAAGTGATGAACTGAAAAAACACAAAATTAAATTCTTCTGTCCAATGAATACATAAGCCTTTGTAAAGGAAGGAGGAGACTTACACTGGTGTGATGTCAGCTCAGGATTTAGCCAGCCTGACGACCTAGTTTGACCTAAATGACTTCCCCAGTTTACCTGTAGCTTTCCCAGTTTACCCTGGCAACAATTAAACATAAGGTTTTTCCCCTTGCTCTTTGTACATGTTAAGCTTCTGTTTGTGTAAATAACCATCTTATATAATAGGCTGTGAAATATTGTAGCATAAAGATGTATTTGACACTTTTTCTCTGATTTTGTTCCTCACCCAAAATATAACCACTCAGACATGTTTTTGGAATGACGCACGTTTTAGCGGAAAAAATATTTTAGAAATATGCTGAGCGTGTTGGCATTATTTCTTTTTGGATCCCTCTGGTTGTAAGCAAACTAACATTGTGAGCTCCATTGGGCAAAAGAAATATTACTGCCACTGTATAAAATATGTGTGTTTGAACTCTTGGTTAAATATTTTAATGTTAGCTTAGGTCTTTTCCAGTTGCCATAATTTTAGATAAAGAAATTTGTGAAACACTAGGACTAACAGTAAGGCAGTCCAAATGTTTTCTTCCTATTTATCAGCTATGCACATTCTTACCACAGTTACTCAAATTTTTAAATCTTTTATGGCTATTGGTAAGATTCCAGGAGGTTTGCTAGCCTTGAAATGGAAAAAAATTCCGTGATGCCAAGAAAACGTAGCCCAATCTGCATTTAAAACAGCTATAGTTAAATATTTAGAGGTTTTCCTGTACCTATGCAGAGCATTTTTGCAGCTTACCCTTAAATTTAGAAGTCCTAGATTGTCTTGCCTTGATAATTTCCTCTCTGTTATCTTGTACTTTGGTCACCTTTACAGCGGATCAAAAATTACTCTGTTTTATAGCACACTGTCTTTTTCAATCTAAATTGTTTTAATTGGTAACTTGGCCAATTTCTATTTAAACAGTAATTTCCCCTGATTTTGGAAAAGGAGTGGGATATTTTTACCTCAGCTAACCCTGTCACAGACCATGCCCCATTTGAAGTGTCTATGCCAGCCAACTGCATCTTGGAGGTGCTATTATTTCTTTACCTATAAACCTTTTTTAGAATTGAGACATAAAATCCCTGAGAACATGGATTTCAAAATCCTATTTTATACTTAAATCTTAACCAAGTACCTTTAAATGTACAAAGTACATTCATACATTAACCTAGTACTTTCTAATCATCTTTCTGACCAAAGATTCACCTCACCTTATTCGAGACATACCTTGGTTCTTTGCTTAGTAGCACAACAAAGAAAGCATTGATTCAGTTGATCCCAAAGACCTCCCAAATTGTTTTCCTTCTCTTAAGCAGAAGGCAGTGTTATACAGCCACGGGAAACTGTACCTGTTTTGGTGCTGGTTTTGTTCTATGAGGGGTTGTGACTCAGTTCTTTATTGACTGTTTCTTGTTAACAATGAAAACCCACTTTTCTGTGGCAAATGCTGTGAACAGCTCCAGGTGAAGATGTCAGGAAGGATTTTAAGGACAGAAGATGCTGTGCCCCACTGGATCAGGCTCAGGTATCTACTCAAGTGCCAGCACATCCAACAAGAGCTTGTTGGAGATGAGTTTGCTCCAAGGGATGCTAATCTAGGGTTTCCTCTCACTAACCCAACCATGCTTGCGTGAAGCTGGTGAAAATTTCTCGGTGGTATATATATTTTTTCCCACCCAATGCTGCACCGCTTTTCCATGATGCTTGAATTGTTTTCACAGTGAGGTGTGGTGTACCTCATGCCAGGACAGGATGAATGGCCAAACCTGATGTTTTAGCTGACTGAGAGTGGGGTAATCTGGTCGGGCTGAGCCTTTTCTGCACCCCTCCGTCTCTGAGCTCCTCTGCCTTTCTGCATCTCACGATGCTTGGCACCTGGTACACACACTCACAGTTCTGATTGAAAGGAAACAGCCTACAACTTTAATTAGCTAATCAGACTGTGCAAAAAAAAAAAAAAAAAAAACAACTGTAAAAGGGGAATATTAACAAAGCCTCAATGGTTGGTAAATTATACACTTTCAGTGGATCTACTGCTCATCTTCACTGTTCTGTAACTAAACTCAGGTTACATGGAGTGTATGTCCTCCATTCATTGAAATGCACAAATCCTTTCATGTCATTATAGGTGTGGTTTTTGTTTCGGTTTAGCTTTTTAAGCTCCTGATGTTTAAGCAAACCAGATATCCTTTCAGAGCTATAACACTAAAATCCTTGAAGGAAGCACGCATGCAGAAGTAACAAGATAACAGCACTATCAGCAGCTGGGCAGGTAACGACAGGTTTAGAGACTGAAATTATTGAGCTCATTTAGTGTTCCCACTTTTGCAGCAGGAACAAGCTGTCCTGTTCTAAAAACCTCCTGAGTGTGTTAGTGATACTTTTTTCCTGGCAGTCTCTAGTTCTGCTGACTGCATAGTTTATCACATAAGGAATGAGACTGCCATGGTTGAAGTCTGCTCATCCTCAAAACCAACCTAATCTGCCTAATATTTAATCATCTCTGGCCTAGGGATGGTCTCTGTTTCAGGCGTTACTCACTATCTTGCCCACTACAGGCTTCCTTGTTCTCTTTGATGACCACACTAGCCATTTCCCACAGTTTGAGCTGGTGGCCAGGGGGTGAGTAAACTCACCAACCCCCTTCCTTCTCAACCAGGATTAAACAGACAGCGGGACAGAGGGAACTGGATGAGACTCCATTTCATCAGAGAATCTCAAACCTCTGATGGTTGGGTAGCACAGTACATTTTACAAAGCACTTCCCTGCTCTCCCTAATATCTGCCTGTGGGTTTCAATGGAAAAGGTGTCTCTACCTCTTTCTGTGATCAGTGTTATTCAGAGTTTGGCATGTTTCTTCCTTTTTGCTGCCTTTGTTTTAAAGCAGACGTGAGTTGTGCAATCCTGCAGACAACACTGCTAATGTTATACAGCCCGAAAAATTTTTGAGATGAGCAACATAACCCTTCTGCAAAGATACTTGTAGACTCAGAGGTTGGGATTACTTTCGGACTCCAGTACTAGACACACTTGTGGCCCATTATGTAACAAATATATTGGGAGAAATCTTAAATCTTTTAGCAAAATGCCAGTCCTCCCAACACCACTAAACAGATTTTTTTTTTTCCTCAAGAAATTCTGTGTTTTATTCTTCTTGTAAAACAAGAATAGACTTGGGTAGACCAGTCAGCATAGGAATATTTAGCCTAGTGTAATAACAGATCTGTGAGCATGCATCTGTAGAAATCCTCAATGTAAATTAGTGGCAGAGGAGCAAAGGGGAACTTATTAAGATAAAGGCAGGAAGGAATATGAATACACTGTATATGCATATACGGTATATCCAGAATATTCAGCAGTTTCAGAAGTAATTTTATTATATTTTGGACAATGTGCTGAGTCCACCACTACCATGTGAGATCAGGTATCATACTTTTAATGTGATTTTCCTTTGTATGTATCTGTGATACATAAAAGAAGTTGCAAAGTCTCATTGTACCAGACTTCCTTTTGCCAGGCGTTAAGGAAGGAACCTTGGAAACAAATGATTTCTAGAATGTGTCTTCCATGGGATAGTGGAGGTATTTGACCTGATCTTTCTTCCCTTTCTGTCTCCTGATGAGGTGACAGGGGGTAAAGGACTGTCTGTGAGGGAAGGAGGTAGGACAGAAAACTATAGTTGAAGTGAATATTTTTCTTCAGGTGATTATTTCAGCATGTACCCATCCTGAGCCTCTGCAGGGGCAAAATGTTTGATTTTTTTAATGACCTTTAACTTTGAGCTTGGAATCACTTGCAGACACAGCTCACTGAAGCTGCAAAAGACAGATCTTGGGCATCAAGCTCTAGCTGCGAACCAGCAGTGTTCCCAGTCTGGAGAAAAGCACATAAATTTCATCCCACATCCATTTTTGATATCCAAAGTACATTTTTTGGATAGTTACATGCTTCCAACTTGATAGATGTATTTTCTTATTAGAAAAACAAAATCTAGCATTATTTCCCATTTCATAAAATTTAGCCAAGTGTCTTCCCTTGGTTCTACATAAGCATTTATTTTGGTTCTCTGAAATGAACTTCAGGGCTTTGATCTCTAATGCTGAATCCAACTCCTCGCCCTCCAGTTTTTGGGATTTCATACACTTGTCATAAACAAAAAGTAGCAGGATCCTGACAGAGTTTCAGCATATCCCTCTCAGTTGTCAGTGGTACCAGTACCTACCAGTACCTGGAGACCTTTATCCAGTTTTAATTAAAATATTGATAGGTTGATCATGTAATGCATGCTGGATTGCTTCTGAGTTCCTACACAGTTTTGAGGGGTTTATGACAGACACTTCAGAAAAACTGAATCCAACCAATCAGAAGACCAATTTCAATCCAAAGTTAGCTTTGATTAGAGGACTATTTATTTATATAAGAAGATTATTTATCTCCTCAGGAGTGTTTGAATGGTGAAATAGCTGTGCTAAGGTCCTGTAAGTTGTTCTGCACTGGGCACCAAAAAGTCTGTAATGCAGCTCTGAAACCAGAGTGCTTTTAATGACATCCATTATGATGGATGAAGTATGGGTTGGCTCTGTCTTGACTGTGCTGCCTGGCTCTCTGCTGATAGCAAACCCCTCACAGTGACCTCCTTGCTAGTGGTGGTGGTTCCTCAGCTTCAGGAGCTCAATTTTTTGCAGACACTTGTGGGGGTCTGAGACCCTTTATGTCAGCTGTGTGCTCCAGGAGCTGGCAGGAGAGAGGGAAGGAGGAAGGCTCAGAAGCTTCCTGAAAAACCTTAAGTGCCTGTTGTCTTTGCTTCATGGATGAACAGTTATAGGGCTGCTCTTAACAGAGAGGTGACAGAGTTTAATTTCTCACCTATTGTCAGTGGCTGTGTCATTTCCTAAGGGAGAACAGGGACTGCAGAAACCTGCAGCCCTGGGTGGAGGTGCTCTGCTGCCATGGTGATGGTGATGGACATGGTGTAAGGTCTCACTGCGGCCTCATCAGGCACTAGAGCACTCTGGCCTCGTCTTACCCTAAAGCTTTTGTGTAAGATGTCACTGATAAAAAAACTCAAATAAAAAAATGAAAGAGAAACCCTGCTGCCAAGTCTGGGAAAGGGGGAAATCAATGTTCAGCTCCCAGATTCAACAGTGGCCTCTCTCCAATGGAGACAAGGACAAGGCCCTGGGGGAAGATGGGGGCCAAAGCCATGGTGCCGGCAGTCACTGTGATGCAAGGAGTAGTTTATGACACTAGAAGTAGTTATGATGCAAGTAGTAGTTACAGTGACAGCCCTAGAAGAGATGTGCTGGTCCAAAGGACCCTGGAGAGGCTGATGAGTAGGGGACAGAGCCCACAGCATGGTTCCTGCCAGCTCCTGAAGACCAGCTCTCCTCCTCCCTGCAAAGCTGAGCCTTACACCCTCCCAGAGAACCAGGCAGGCGGTGTATGAAATCCCATGGAGATGGGGTCAAAAGTTCAACTTTCTACCCTCACTCCTCACCTAGTCACACAAAACTTCAGTTATTTCAGGAGTAAGAACTGAAGGTAGCTTTAAAGCTGTCTTCTGCCGATTTTGCTGCAGGGGTCCCCTTTGCTGTCAAGTTCAGTTAACATTTGTTTAAACAAGAGATGTAGATACCTGATAAGTGGCAGCACCTGGCTTAAAGATGCATTATGGACAGCAGAGAGTAAACAGAGCAGCTATAAGATTCCAGTGTGCAGAGGTCAAGACAACATCTGTTTTGCCTTGTGTACATATTCATACATAGTTTTCTGTTCTAGAAGTCACTCAAGCATCTAATAACTTCCTGCTCCAGGTGATGTTTCAGCAAATTGTTTTCCTGCTCTGGTTCAGTCAGGATTTTTCTAGCTTTGGCAAAATGGCTAAAATACCTACAGACTCCACATGCCACCCCAGCTTAATTGCAGTGTCACAAGTCTCGGGCTGGGAGCCAGAGACAAACAAGTTCAGCCAGGCAGGGAGGGGGATGGACAGGGAGCCAGCAGTTCAAACAGGGGATGCCAAACCGGTGCTGCTGTCAAATACATTAGAGCTGTGGGTCACCAGCCACCCTTCCAACAGCTGTGACAAATAGTAGCTATATATCCTGGTGGTTTTCCCTTAATGCAGTGCCTTAGTCTCTGGTTATGGATGCAGGCTGGGAAGCCACCCTTTACTTTCAAGGCTACCAAACCAAATGGCATGTCTGACAAACAGCATTGCCTCACCTATCAATTTTCACTCATTTAAATTGGGAGTGTTGGGTAAGGTCATGGGTTAGGTGCAGAGACCTCAGATTCAGCCTCCTCTCAGGGCCAAAGTGCAGACATTTTGTTCCAACAAGTATCTAAGTCATTAGTACTATTTAAACCAAAAGGGTCTCATGTTCTGCAGATAATGACTTTACATTCTGTTCCTAAAAATTAATAATTGAACAAGTGTATCTGATATCATATTTTAGTATTTGTGTTGCAGTAGCAGCTAAAAACCCACCAAGATCAGGGCTCCCTTGTGCTGAATAAAGATGCAGTGAAAAACAGATTGTAGATAAGAAACATACATTGTAAATAATTAACACCAAAGAAAAAAAAATTACAAGAATTTGATCTATCCTTCTGTCACACTTTTTTTCTTATTTGTCTTCTATATCATCTCAGACTCACACTCATCTAGTTTAGTTTTGCAACTGGACTTTTTCTGATTTTTTACTTTTTTTTTCAATGCTAAAGGGAAAGTAGGTGCAGTAGAAACTACTACGAGCAATGCATATTTTTGGATATGTAGGCTTCTGTAAACTGGTGAACAATGTTGCAGACACCAACTGAGATATCTGTGATATAACTCTGTGTGTACAGTGTTATCCCTCTTTTTTGCTTGCGGTATTTCCTTCAGCAGTACTGAAATACTTTAATCTTCCTCCAGTTTGGCAGTTGGTTTATTAAATGTTTATTCATTTTCTTTGCATTTGGGATGGAGCTGAAATTAGCACGTCCATTTTCTTGTTTAAACAAGAGAAACTTCAGTGTAAATAACATCTCGTCACACAAATGCGTTTTTGTCCTTCCACTGATGTCAGAACGAAATGAAGGATGATATTTGTCGGGAAAACAAAACCAAACCGAATCTGTTTCCTAAAACCAACAGAGGGAGCAAAAACCTTTGGGTTTTTATTAGGCTTTTAAAAAATAAAGAGATTGGGCCTACCATATTTTACCTTTCCAGTGAGAGCATGGCAGGTTTAAAAGCTGTAGAAATACTTTAAGTCTTAGAAACTTCTTCCATAGACAGTTACAGCTTCCACAAATTAGGGATTTAGCTAGTTGTGTTCAGTGCGTTCCTACTGTTGCAAAGGACTCATTTGTGCCCTAGAACAAGGCAGCATCTTATTTATGATTCTTGTCATTCAACCTCTTGAGTTTCCATAGACTTTTTTCGTATACAGATGTAAAATGCACCTGCCCTCCTCCTTTCTCACCACCCTTTGGCCATCCCCACCTCTGCCACGGTGCTGCCCTGCAGCCCAACAAGCTCTACCCTCTTTCCTTCTCTTGAGTGACTCACACCACAGCTAGGAGCATGTTTCTCCCACAGTTTGTTGTGCAATGTGTCTTTTTTGAAAATTTGGGTAAAAATATAATCTGATAACAATTGAAGGCTTGAGTACTCTGCAAGTAAATCAGAAAGATGGTCTATTTCCTCCTCTGTCTGCAACAGAGTTTATCATTTCACCCTGTTTTTACAAAGAAGCACCATTCATGTTCACAAAGGGATATCCAGGGTATTTTGGTGTGGTTTCATAGAGCTGTTGAAGGACAATGAGCCAGATTCTCCAGTGATGTATGTCAGCATAACTCTAAATCAGTAGAGTTCGCAGAAATGAGATGGTAAAAATTGTTGTCAATTATATTTGTGCTTGGATGTCCTTCTAGAAGACATGCTCCAGTTCCAGCACAGCTTGTTCAGAAAGATGTAGGTGGGTGGATGTCTGTTACCCTGAATGCAGGACAGATATGCAGTTGGACAGTTGTGCCCTTTGGACAGGAGACCTCCTGCTCCTTCTCACCTGGGGTTTGAGTCAAGCAGGTGTCCACGTGCACCAGGGCATTGTGCAATGCATGGCTGTGTGGTTTACTATGAGACATTGCCTCTTTTTCCACAGTTGTGCAAGGTTCAGGCCTCTATCTATTCAGACATTTAAAACAAGTGACCAGATGCTGTAGACTTACAAAAGCACTACACATAGCCAGCTGTGCCATATAAATCTTAGACTTCTTTTTTTTTATCATCAAGCTGTGGTTTGTTTGTGGTGTCTCATTTTTCCATCAGCTAGACATTCCTGTCCGTGCTTCCCATTTATTTGTTGGGATCACATAAAAACGTAGCTTTATTTATGCGTATGCTCTAATCCAGAACATAAACTGCTGCAGCCGACTCATCATGTATTGTCTGAGGGAATGCACATCGTAAAGCGCATACGTCACAGCAAGAGGTTTCTTATAACTCTGTGCAGTCCTTTAAACTGGATCTCTGCTTTGGCCATCTGTTCTTTAATATTATAATGAATATTTCACACTTATTGCTTCTTTTGTTTGAGGATCTCTCACTTTTTTTTTTTCAAAGGTGATTAAATATGGTTATTATCTCAAGTGTTTCAGACAGTGTAACTGAGGCACAGACACGTTGGGTGACTTGCCAAGGTGATGTGTTCAGCAAGTGTTAGAATGAGACTCACCCCTTCATGTTTCCTATTCCTGGTTGCTCCATACAGTTGCAAGTATGGTTTGGGTCAGCCTGCAGTAATAAGTCATATAGTTCAACTGGTCTTTGACCCAAATGTTATCATTTGGGTTAAACAAATATCCTTTAGTTTGGCTACCAGCATGTTATGGTGTCTGGATACACTACAAAAGTCTTGGCAGATTTCAGCATCTGCAAATGCTCTCCAAAAATTTTTGTTAAAATTCTCCAAGTAGTCCAAGTCCAGTACTGACATTTCCAAGGGCTTGGGTTTAGCACTAGGTGCAAGTTAGGTGGTGTTTAGGGATATATTTGAGTAATTAATTGACTACATGCCTTGGATGAAGTACCTGATGAACTGAGTTAATGTTGACAGAAAATATTTGTGATTTAAAAAATGCTTTCTCAAATAAAACACCTCGGTTAGACCCTTCTGATTGTTTGGTTGGTGTTTCCAGAGGCACCACAGTGTTTAGATGTTTTTGCTTAGATGCAACACTGTATGCACATAAGGATGTCTGTACAAAAGCAACCATGTGTATGGGGATCATGAGCACTGAACTGGAAGAAAATGGAATTCAATCAATGAACATATAGATTAGGCAAATTGCAGAACATTTCTGTATAACAGTTAGGACTGGGCTTTCAGCACAGCAGCTCTGGCTTTGAAGGCCTGCTTCTAAGATAGCTGATAAATCAGGCAAGCTTCAGTGATCATCCCCTTTATAGATAGAACAACTCAAAATTGAATAACCCTAGTGCTGCCAGGATTAGCCTGCTTTCCCCTTGGCTTCAAAGGTTGAGGGCTTAAATAAAGACCAAATATTCTGCACATGCACTGCAAGGAAACAAAACACTTAAATTGTGCCTCCATTCAACACTACTCATTACCTGAGGGTCTAAAGAGTATCTGAGCTTAATTAGCTTTAGTGGACTTATGCCAGTCACCTCTTCTTCTCCCAGCTAGAATTGCACATGACTGTCTGAACCTTGAGGTCAGATTTGATGGGGTTTTGAGCAACCTGCTCTAGTGGAAGGTGTCCCTGCCTGTGACAGGGGGGTTGGAATAAGATAATCTCCAACCCAAGCCATCCTATCATTCTATGATTTGTCTGAGTGCTGTTGCCATTGAATGAGAGACTAACCTCCAGGTACCTTCCCCCCTAGGTAGGCCAGGTGAGACAGCAGGGCTCAGGATGGGCAGGTCATGACCCAGTACCCAGCAACATGGGTGGGATGCTGAATGTGGGCTTTTGAGTACAGCCAGTGACCCCCTAATAAAATTGAAGTGATCAGAAATAGGGATCAATGGCCTGAGGCTGCTGCCCACCACAAACCCTATGAATTAAGAGTAAATGTTGGAAGTGAACATATCACAAACAGTCACAGCTGACATTTTCCCACATATTTATGAGCATTTACAAGGCAGTTTTGTAGAATAAACAAGTTAATAGCAGCATGGAGTGCCATTCCTAGAGAATTTACCAACTGGAGAAGAACTAAAACCTGCAGAGAAGTTTGTGTGTGATAAGATAACCACCTCAATGCCAATGCATGCTGTCCTGCCTTTGTGCTACAGTTCAATTAACAAAGGTGCTATGCTAGAGATTAACTGTCTTGATCTGTACATCCATCCAGCAAAGAGATGGTCTTGGTAGTGTTCACCTGATGGGTGGCCCAAGATAAATGTGCTCTCTGTGTTATTTTAACAGTCCCTCTCCATGAGTCAGTGCCCTGGCATCTGCTCCCAAACTGTTCCCATCCTGTTCAGAAAACTGACCTGCATATAGATTGGTCTTAATGATCAAATGTTTAAAAATTCATTGCACAAGAACAGCTGAAAGCAGTTGATTGGTTTGAACTTTATTGTATGCACCTTGATTCCCAGATCTGCAGTAAAGGGGAAGGTCAGCTGGTAAACATTTGAGCATTTAAAAATAAAAAGGGATGGATTTCCCGCTACCCGGGCCTTTTATGTTCAACCTCAGTACAAACCTGGATGTACTGAGGTATTTCTCATGTGTATGATTTAAATCCACCTGGACACTGTGGGCCACATCTTCCCTCAGCTGGTGTAAATCAGCATAGTCCCTTTGAAGTTAATGAAGAAAAGCCAATTTTGCACCAGCTGAGGATCTGGCCCAGTGTTACTGTAACTTATTATTTCAAGAATCCACATATATTCCTGAGAAACAGCAGAATATTTAGAAGGACAAAGTTCCTGACCTGATTATTCTAAAAGCACAGTCTTTCAAGACATTAATTGCCCGACATTCCCTGTGACAAGCTGAGCTGGAAATCCCAGTATGGAGTCAAACTTAAAGTTATATTAAAGGATTCAGAGGGAATAATATACCAAGAGAAATCAAAATAAGTTGTTAATATGCTCCCCTCTTCTTGATGGTCCTTCTTTGTTTTATTTTAGATGTAATCTTCAAATGTATTTTAATTTTTATTCTGATTATAATATTGAAAAATTAAAAGCATTTTAATTGAGTATCATAAAATGTTTCCAGAGAACAAAAGTAACAAACATTGTCTTTATTTTATCAAAGTACTCACAATGTTTGAGAACCTGAGTAAGATTAGGAGCAAGCCTGTCATAAATTAGATTTTTAGGTAGATTGCATAGGAAAAAGTTGCATGGATACATGGTCAAATAGCTGACCCCAGGAACATTTAGATGGCAGTAACAATGATGGAAAGAGGATTTGCCTTTTGGGAACCTGTTTGTTTTTCCCTGATTTGCCTTCACTGTAGGTGGGAGATACCCAGCATTTACCTGACCAGAGGAGGTGGCTGTGTGAGAGCAAATTGCTCAGTGCTGCTGTGAATCAGTAAATAAATACAATGTGTTCTGTGAAGACATCTGCAGTTTGTCAGGCTAATTGGTCCGGGAGCATTAGGTGATGCACATTACTCTGCCTTTGATCCTGCTGCCCTGGTGTGCGTTTTTCTCTTAAGTCATGGGAACAGGCTTTAATCACAGGCACATCTTGGGACACTGCAGTCATGGCACCCAATCCATGGGGACACAGGGATCTGCCCCACGAAGGGGTAATTCCCATAATGCTCTCCTGCTTTGCTACCATAAGACAAACATCCCACAGGGAACACACACCAGATGTAACAGCATCTCCCTGGCACTCCCATGCTGGGGCTCCTGCACACAAGACCTCCTCAGTCCCAGCTCTTCCAGCAGGATTTCAGCAGCAGCAGCAGGCACAGGACTGAGTTTCACTAACTCCACTCCCAGCAATGCTCGGGACAAAGCTTCTTAACTTTTCGTCTGCAAAGTTCAGATCAGTTCTTACCAGCTCAAGCTCCAGGATTTATTATTCCTGTCTTCCAACAAATACCTGAAATTCACTATAGTGTAAATCATTCAAGCATGGCAACTCTAATAATGATGTTTTAATAGCACCTACGGTGTTAAAGTTTGTTGAAATCTGATATCTGACACTAGCTAATATAGGCAGTATCATCCCCTTTTTAATAAAACTGTTACTCCTAATGAGGAACTCAGTTGTACTTTACTGATAAAGACAAATTATTTTAAACATGACTTCTTCCTCCTGTATTTGTGATTTTCATTTTAACCAAGATTACTGTGTTGTTTCAGCACACAAGCAGTAATGTTCTGCCATCTAAGTACATTTTGTTCACCTCAGAGAATTTAGGTAACTAATTATCCAGAACTACTGAGGCGGTTACTGTTTGCTTCCTGTTCTTTTGCATAGTAATATAAGTTTTCTGTAATGGAACAAAAATAATCCAAATTCTTTGCTCTGTATTCCAGTGGCTCCCATTTTAAAATGCTTGGTTCTGTTGCCTGCAAATTTTTTTGCAATGAGGACTCTGGATCAGCTTAACAAGGTTAACATTGTTTTGGGAGTTGCAGATGTGGACTTTACATCGTTTTTAATGAAATCAAGCCCAGAAGAGGCTCAATAAACAAATGACAATGTTTGGAAAAGAGAGGAACTCATTTCCTTTGATAGGGTGCAGGGAATTTAACCAATCTGTGTTTATAATTACTGTCTGGTTTAGTTAGTGCGAAAGAATCTACTTGTTACCAGTTTATAAATAAACAAACTAGACCTGCTTTTTCCCATTCTGCAGCAGTCTTCTTAGAGTTTATTTTCTTTTTATTTGACTACAGAGCACTTACTGCACATTTAATGCTTAAATTGTTTGGGGGGGTTTTTTGTGTCCTTAAAACATATACTGCTACTTCTGAAATTCTGGATTATTCGGCAAAACTTGCACCTTGTCGTTATATTTTCTAGAAATACTTTTACTCTATCAAAACTATCATTGTTGGTTAAAAATAGTCGGGGGGTGGAGGGGTGGGAGGGGAAAAATCTGTTGTCCACATTTTGATCCTTGGTAATTTACCAAAGATATCATTTTTCTTGGCAGTCTTCTGTATAGGCTAAGTTGCTACTGCTTAGTTAATTGTAAACCAAAATCAAATTAACAGTCTTTGAAGGTTTTGGCTGCTACAAACGTGAAATTTTAAGCAAATTAAAAATCCAACATTTGGACTGCCTAAAATGACACAATTTGCTATCGTGGAAATAAGAGTCTAAATTTTCACTTAAACAGAGTTGCAGACACTTTAATAGATCTAATTTTTGTATAGCTCTTTGAATCTCTAGTCATGATTTATTATTCCTTTTTCTTCTTAATTCTTTCCATGAAATATGTAGATTTCATTTTAAAATCTCTTCTATTTATTTGGAAATGAAGGTTCATTTTGACTCTGCATCAGACATAATTAGCCTTAAGATACTTTTTTTTCATTTATATACAAGGAAGTAATTAAAATTGCAATTTCTTGCTCTCTAACAGTAGTCACAGAGGTACAGCATTATTTAGCAAGTGACTGGCTTTGTTCCTTTGCATAACTCTGTTTTTATGATTTTGTGAATTCTTTGTAGTTACTACCAGGTTTTTTTGTTGGTTTTTTTTTTTTTTTTTTTTTAGACTGGGATGTGAGTTTACCTTTGTTTTGGAAATTGCATAAATCTATCAGGAAATTCTGAAAAATCAATAAACTAATTTTATCGTTAGAGATATGTAAAGCAGTAAGCACTTTCCAGATGTGGCTGGGGATAGAAGCAAAGAAAACTGCTCTGTTCTAGGAGAGGAAAAACTGTTGACATTTCTTTGAAGTATAATCTCTTTTGTTTATTTGGGTTTTAATAGCTTCCAGCAGTTAGCTGCATATTTTTAAACTGATGTTGCTTGCATACTTATTTTCTAAGGTTTGTGAGTGGCATTCATTGACTGCCATATGTTTAAAGGCTAACCTGTAGGTTGATGAATGAATGAGACTGATGAGGAGAAGGGAGTTTTAACTAAAGATGGGCTCAAGTGAAAATGCTCAATCCACACATTACCTGAACTCTGAAGGTATTTGAAATTCAAACAACCAAAGCTGGATTTCACAAAGGTTTATTTCATTTCTGACTTCACTGCTGCTTACTCAGGATTCTGGTTGCTTAGCAAGAATTAAAATATCTAGGTAGGAAGTCTAACACTTTCAGCACAATATTATAAATTGCCATTTTTGTCTGTCTAAAAATTCTTCCTATCAAAAAATTGCCTATAAAGAAGCTAATGGTACAGTGCCATGAGACCACTCTTATGCCACTGTACTTTCCTAAAGGGGCCTCATCAAACACATGTCCTTGGTCTTCCCTCCACTCTGGAATGGGGAGCATTTCTGTTTGGGATCTGGATGCCACTCATTGATTCATTCATGACTTTAACTAGGACCTTAAAATAATGTTCTCACTTCCCTGTGTCAGGATTGCCAGAATATTACAGATTAAATACTTTGTTGATAGATCACTGGAGAGTAGGATTTGTGAATAAAACCCTTTTCTGAGATCTTGTGCTTTGATGGAGCATGAGGCTTTTTTGGCTAAATACACAGAATATTTTAGATATTTAATTACATAGGTTTTGGTGTGAATTATCTTCTGGAAGGCTGGACCTTACAGTCCAGCACCCACCTGGGTCAATGGGAAGCTTGTTACACTGGATGAGGCCCATTGTCTCTCTCCACCTCCTTTAGCCCATCTGTAAAATGGGAGTAGAAATACTTATCTAAATCCATAATGAGATTTCAAACTATTGGTCTGGAAAGCACCACAGAAGTGTGAAACCCTAATGAAGAGGAGAGCAATTATTCCAAATGTATCAATTTGCAGTGTAAGAGTTTTTAAAGAAGTCGTTATGATTTCTTAGTATAAATGTACCTATTCAGAAGAATGGCTTTACAAATCATTTATTAGTGTAATAACAGCTATTTTGAGCTGAGATATCAGGGTGCAATCCAAAGCACATTAAAGTCAGTGGAAAGATTCCTACAGATGCTAGTGCCTTTTATGTCTGTCTTAAAGCACATGCTTAATATTAAAGTCAAGGAGACTTAAGTGTCTACCAGAAGTTAAGTATTGAAACAGGCCCTAGACCTTAGTCTTATCCTGGGCAAAAATGCTTCTTGAATGAGGCTTCATAAGAACAAACTTCACTTTCTTAAGCTTGTTGTTCTCAGGCACAGAGTAAATACTGACACTGCTGGGACTCCTAATGTGGAGTTGGCATTGCACCTTGTAACTTATTGGCCCAGCAAATATGTGCAGCATATTAAATATTAAATGGGTTATTAAAAAATATTCATGTGACTAGCAAATTTAACACACAAATCATTATAGCTGGTCTAACTGGCTGAAAAGGGGTTGACATTGAAAAATGAAAACTATTTTGGAAAGTAAGTGAAAACTTGAAAAAAACCCCAAAACACAACTATATATGAGCTCTTGACATTTCCTAATGATTTATGTAACATACTGCATGAAAATACAATTTAATTTGACTTCAGATGCAATGCTGGCTGTTGCCAAACTCCAGCAAACAGTGAGCATTTCAGATTGAGAGCAGCCTAATTTTTTTTTTAGCAGAAATAAATAAGATCGAAAACCAACTTCTCCCTCAGCCCAATCAATATTTTTTGTTACGTAGAAGGATGGGATTGGCTCTGAAATGTTTTAGTAGAAAAAGTCTGTTTATATAATTCCAGTGCAGCATTTTGAGAAAATTTTTAATTGTCCTATGTACTTTAAAAGTACAAACACTAATTTTGTATGGCTTGATACATTTTAATGGTCTGTGAGTTCTACAAATTAATGCTTGGGGAGCTGAGCAAAAGAACTTGTATTTGGTTTCTGGTTTGAAATCCCTCACTAAACAATGCTTCTTACACATTAGTAATAAAATTATTCTAAATGATGCTACTTGAACAGTTGCTCTAGCTACATATTAAGATTTGCTCTGTTTTTCATGTGTTTTCCATCAAGGAAGTCTGTGGTTACCTTCCTGATTCTGCTGGACTGGAAAAACATAGCTAATATGGTGTGATCTGGAGAAAGCTTTGATGCAGGGGCTTTACAAATAAACCTCCAGATGCCATATGGTTTACATTCATCTCTCAATTTATTTCCTATAAATGTCTATTGAATATTCCATTGAACCAACACATGTGAAACTAGAGCTGGAAAAGAGAGCGAGGTATAGAATGCTTTGTGGCAGCATGTGATTATCATATTTCTTTTCCAATATTGCTACCAGCCTTGAACGCACGGTAAATTAGTCAAATGCCAAAGTTCTCAGAGTTAGGGTGGAAAATAAAGAAACAATATTTTAAACCCTACAAAAACAAACACTCCTCTCTTGCATGTTGTAATGTATCTCTCACACTAAGAGCGAGTTCTCCTCTGCAATAAAACCAACTTGTGTGTTTGGTTTCTGTCATTAGAAAGTTAAAGTCCAGGGGGACTCAGTTATGGGAAAGAAAATGCTGTTAAAACTTTGCAAAGGAAAAACAAATGAAGGAATGAGAAGCTTAGATGTATATTTGGGCTTGATTAACTAATAGCTTGTATCAGAGCTCCCTGCCCTTCTTAGTTTCTCTTCTTTCTGAAGTCAGGAAGCGTAAGTTAAACACGTCTGACTAGCACATCTCAGTCAATGGGCCTTTCTTAGGGCTGTATTTATCCAAGAAGAACTCCACTTCTCCAAATGTTCTTTATTGTAGAGGTGACATCTCCAAAGCAAACCCTCCTCGTATTATTTGGAGCTTCTCTTATCTCTGGAAGCCCCCACATACACATTCCCTGGCCTGAGCTCCAGGCGCTTGGCCATTGGAAGTTATATCTGAAAATTAAAAGAGAAAAACCCCATTTGGGTACAGATGAGGAAAAAGGCCTCTGTTGAGACAGACTAATTCATTCTACAGAGCTAAACTTTTTCATAACCCAGCTTTAACAAATTTACCAGCTTGGACTTTTAGTTTATGTTGATCAAAGGAATATATTTCTGTGCAGCATATAGAGGATCTTCCCTCTCCATCCAAGACAAGTTAGTTTGCATTTATCCATGCTTCTGTCTGAGACAGAATGTAAATTTCTCACCTACCCAGACTGTCTACATAAGGCTGAAAACCCACTTAAGACCTGCTTATGCCTTACGAAGATTATTAGCTCAAATGCCATAGGCAGGAAATCTTGCCCTTAATTCATTTAAACTATGAATTTATCTGGAGGAGTCTGTAGTTCATCTAGTCTGTGCTGGTCCTCTATATGTAATTTTATTTTACCCAAGGAACCCTGAATAAGTGAATCTTCAGATCACTGACCAACATATTAGAAAATTACTGTTATTCATCTGTCTTTATGATACCAGATTGAAAAGCTCCAGTCAGCAGCAGAAAGTCCTATTCATTGTAGCTGAAAAGCAGGCTTCGTTATAATGCAAGTTCCATAAATAGCAAAAACAGTTAGGGAAGCAACCAAATCCACAGATGAAAAATAATGTAACTAAATTTTTTACTCCATGCATCATCCTCTTATGTTCCACTGAGACTAGGGCTGGGAAATCCTATATTTAAATACTAAACTTTGATGTCTTCTACAGGGATTCTACTCAGATATGTATGGCTGAAGAGATGAATGGAAAAAAATCTCTTTGTTTATCCTCAGCCATAAAAGATGTTAGAGACACTTCTCATGTATTTTCCATGTTTTTATTATTATTATTGCAAAACAGAAACTGCCAGATGCTGCTGGGCAGAAATCTTAAAAGTTTCCTTTGAGAAAAAAGGTATTGGATTATTAAAATTAAAAAGTCGAGAAAAATAGACTCCTACATAGTCACAATGGCCATGCACAGGTTCTGACAAGTGTATTGAATTGCTAAAAAATTTGTCAAAACAACTTGCATTTAAGAGCAAAACAAACTGCTGGCAAGCAAATTATATTATATACCAATGTGGAAATGTCAGTCCCTTCCTATTCAACTCCAAGAGCAATAAAAAAGGACTTTTTACTGTTCCCATGTACAGTAAATGTAATAATTTTCATTTTTGTGAAGTGTTATCATTTCTACTAAATTTCCTCAGTGACTCACCACAGTTTCTTTTCTTGGCAGTTTGTTACTACACTGTCCTCTTTATGAAAAAAAAAATAAAAATAAGAGAAAACTTTCAGTATAGGATAGGATGGAGGTTTTTCAATGCAGTAAGAAAGAAACAAGAATTTCAACACACTCTTATATGTCCCATCAGTTTTGAGAGGAATGAAGCAGGGCAGTGAGGGGGTGAGCCCTCTTCATCCCGCCCACCAGCTTCCCTACTCCCGCCCCTAAAGATCTCATCCTGGACAGCCTTTCCTTTTACTTTTTCCTTTAGTTGTTAAAGCATTGAATAGCTCCCAAATATACAGGCAGCATGACGTGCTCTATTTTTAAAATACTCTCTCGCCAAGTACCAAGGGACTCCTGGAACAAGCACATCAAAAACCGAGAATCTAAACCCAAGTGTTTTCTCCCTTTGGCTTCCCATCTCCCAACCACATGATCCCACATGGCCCCTTGACTGACACCTTCATTTCAACCCCCAAAGCTGCCTTTCTTGCCTGTTCCCTACCTTTCCACATTCAGATGTCTGGGTAGCAAAGCTATTTAAAAATACCACTGCTGTTTGTTCTCACCCCTATTTTCTTCCCAAAGTGAAATCCTGCTGCAGTGCCCACGCACTGAGTTGTTGGGAATGAGAAACCACCCCGAAAGGCTGAGTGGAGCCGCAGCCCTTCTGCTAGTGTCCCCAAGTGTATGTGTCTCCCATACCCAGATGAGGAGTGTGACAAGTCAGTGGTGCCATGGCTTTGCTTGTCTACCTTCACCTAAACGGGATGCCTTGCATTGACAAGGGGGTTGTGCCCAGTTCTGATGTGTCTCATGAAATCCACTTCAGGCCCGGTGGCATAACCAAGCTAACTGGGTTATAGCATTATAAATGAAGCTTACATTTTCCACAAAAAGCCCATGTTTGTGCCCAAAGCAGTGCTGTTCATTTTTTCTTGAACTTGTGCAGTATTGGGCGTGATGCAACTGGGAGACAGCACTGAAGTAATGTGATAGAAAGGCTGTGGACGTGGAACAACAACCGCATAGATAATGCTGCTAAAACCAAGGCTTTCTTATCAAACTAAGCTTAAACAAGTTTGACTTGTGCAGAGCCCCGAGGTCATGCTGGCCTTCAGCGTGGGTGATCTTTACCTCTCCCACCATCAGCACTGCTGCTCTTCTTGGCCAGGAGTCTCTCTCCATCATTGTGAAATTTCCAGGGCAGAAGTGCTCTGGCATTTCCCGAGCTGTCGCTCGGTTTCAGCAACGCTGCAGCTGTTGCATAAGTTTGTACCTCTTGTTTTGTACCTCCTGGGGCTCAGTCATGTGTCTGCTGCTTAGAAATAATTTTATGGGTTATAAATGCTTTCTTACATTCTTCCATGATGGTTAGCCAAGTGTTCGTATTCAGCTGGTAGAATAAAGCCAGTTTAGGTGGTTTTTCGTGCATGTTCAAGGTTTTCAGACACATTCTTCTAAGATCACGCAGGAATGATGGCTCTGCTGCTTTGTCCTAGGCGGAGCTTGCCAAAGATCTCTTCCCAGAATGATCTTATTCAGCAGAAGCAGTATGGAACAAACTCTCCAGCCTGCTAGGAACTGTGCTCTCGCCCAGAGAGTTTCCTCAGTTAGTGTCAAGGAAAAATATCCCTGGGTCATTCCCCGCACTACCTGTTAGACACATGATTACAGGAATAGCCTGTTTGGTTGCTTCAGCCCTTAAGAATGGGAAGGGTGAGCACAGCGATGTCTCCTGCCTCTCAGAGCCATGAAGAAAGGTGGCACTGTGCCCAAGGTAGAGAAGTGGGGAGAGAAAGGATCAGTCTCTCTCTTGACACTAGGCAGATGGGGAGGAAGAAGTGGAGGGTTTTTTGCTAAGCTTGCAAAACAGGGAATTCAGCCAGGATTTACACTCTTACCTGCCTCTTTCGTCACTTAGCCCAACACTTTATCCTGTAAAATCCCAATTAGCTGTTGTTTAAGAGTAGAAGCACTGAAATTCAGAGACTACATTAAGCCTCTCAAAGTTTGGCATACCCAGAAGTTGTCAGTTTTCACAGGGTTTGGCAGTCCAGGGTCTATCTTCTGCCAAGCCTTGCTGGTTTCCACAAGTCACATTTCTTCTGCTCATCTGGCCTGTGGAGCAAGTATGAATTCTCAGACCATGACAGATGGAGACAGGTAAAAGGAAAGGAGATAATGATCATAGCCATGTCCATCAAAACTCCTTGAGTGTTTTCAGCTTTAATTTATTACATAGTTGAACCTTTATCTCCTTACTACCAGGAATCTATCTGCTGGCATTGTAGAAGGCTTCTGGGAATAGAGAGAACTTTTTTACTCTTGGGAAGCTCTTGATAGAGTTAATTGACTATCTATGGAGCACAGAAGGAGAATCAAGATGAACATAAACATAAAGCTTAAACTTTAGCTCCACTGCTGTGTTGTGAAGATCATCTGCTCTTTTGAGAGCATAACCTAAGGCAATGAAATACTTAGAATATAGACTGGAGTGCATGTCTACCTCATGCCAGTGGAGACATGAACATCACAACCTGGTTTCATGCCTTCTCTGCTGTTCAAATCTTCCTTGCCTTCACTGACCCCAAGCTTTAACAAATAATAGTTGGTCACTGCAGGAGAAGAGAGGAAGCCAAAGTTTCACTTGGTGTTCACATCAGGCCAAACTGAACCACTGTGATGGACTTACCAGGAAACCATCACCCATGGGGGATTTGTTAAAGTGCTAAGTTTTCTTTATTTGCATTTTCTTTTCACTACCAATTGAAGGGAAAGACAAGAGAAGGGATAATACTTGGTCAGCAGAAACAGGATTTGTCTCCCTGAACACATAGCCAGACAGATCTGATGAGGAGGACACAATATATTTATATAGACCTTTTTCAAAGTAGAACCACACTTTAAATATTGATTTTCACTGGCATGCAAAATGCTGATATCCACAGTCAGTTATGTCACTGCTTTATTATTTTATTTTTTAAATAAATTTTCTTACATGACAGGGTAGATCCTTAGTTCTCAGCCAAAAGAACCATCTCAGTAACATGCAAGGAACTGTGGGTTTGACTGAAATCCAGCTGGAGCATAAATTTCAAATCCAATTAATTGTAAGCAATATCTTTAAGGCATTTGAAGAACTGTGTCTTGCTTAAAATTTCCTAGTCTGTAATACATATACGTTATATACAATAGTGCATATTTATATATACACACGGGATACATATACTTGGGTGTATATATATACACACACCAGTTACAGTACTATATACAAAATTTTTGAACTTGAATGAAAACTTTTGTCAGCTTTAGGAAAGTGTACTAGACTGTGCCCACTCACAGGATAAACTCATGATATGGCAGTTGTATAGTTCAAGTATTCTGTATCCTTACCCCTTTCCCTGCTCTGATAGATAACCTTGGTGCAGCAGTGCAGGCTCTGACTGCCCATGTCTGATCTACATGTGGCTGCTGATTTGGGCAGACATGTCCTCAGTGCAAGTGAAGATTACTCCAGAATTTCTTGCCTCCTACACAGTCAGGCTCAGGGACTCCATTTCCCCGGGTTTGGGTGTGGAATCAAAGGCTCACAGCCGCCCAAAACTCTTCTAACCCCTCAGATTTAGGACAGCATTGTGGTCACCATCGAGACTAGCAATGGCAGTATTGCCTCGCTGTACCTTTAATTTCCAATCCATCAGTCTGGATTTCCAGTGCAATTTAGTTGCCTTTGTACCGAGATAAGCAATTTGTTTTATCTTTGCAAGAATGCTTGTCTTGGACTTCCCTCGTAGTCATCCCAAGGGTGATGACACATTCATGTGACATCTGAAACAATGTATGCAAGATTACCTGACCACAATTTATCGGGGAAATGGATGAAAAATGCTTTCATTTAACTGATTAACATTTAATTAACATTGTTAATTAACATTGATTTTAACTTTTTCAGCTGAAGTGTAACACTTAACATTGACCTTAACTTTTAAAATCAAAGCTAGGTGCTAAGAAAGCTTGGAGAAAACCATGATTGATATTATGCATTATAATCTAGCTGTATGCGATGTGTTGAAGTTATGGAGTAATGTGCATTGTACCATATAAAAGTCTAATGATAGTTAATGTTAGTTAATTAAGATGAACACTGAATGGTATTACCCTGTCTCATATGGGTATTAACATCGTATTAGAGTCTAACAAAATATTATTTTAGTTAAAACCACATATATTGACTCAGTCTAGATTCTCTCTGAAATGAATTCTGAATCCGATTAAACTGCCTCTTTCAAAACCATATGATGCTCCTGGATCTCAACACAGCAAATAGGAAAACAGGCTATAGTCTAATAGGATAAACGGGTCTTCTTTATTAAGTAAAATTAAAGAGATAACTTTATACTTATACTTAGGAATTGTAGGACCATGGAGTAGAAATCTTCAGTTTTATTGCAGAAAAATACATTACATTATTCTGTTCCTAAGCTTAGCAAGCCTCATTTTCAGCTGATAAGGTTTTTCTTGTCTTTTCACACACTCCCATCCTAAACTCCTCCTAATGTACTGCTAATCCAGAACAACGCTTCTACTGTGGTGTATAAAAGACATGATCAGCACTGCACCAGATCCCAGGACAGCCCTGTGTGTCCTCACTGAACACAGAGTAACATCAGTGTGCTCCTGCCTTGCCCCCCGAGTGTGACAGGAACGACCTGAGCATTTAGCTTTTTGCAATCTCGGGTGTATTTAGCTACAAGAAGTTACAGCCCCTTGAAGTGGGCTCAAACCACTGATTGTTGCATTAAATACTACTGAGGCAGATCAAAAAGTGCCTCTGATCTCTATCCACTCCTGAGTGGGAGACAGCTCTGTACACACAAACATGCAGGGGACACAGGTATAAATGGAATTTTTCTCCTTTCCTTGCATTCATGAAAGTGGTGCAGGGCATCAATTAGATGTTCATAGTCTCAGGCAAAAAGCAGTATCTAAAGAGAAGTAGAAATATGCAGAAATGCAAGAGTGCATATATCCTTTAAGCACATGAATATACATGTGATATTAAATCTGAGAAGGATTTAAAGAGACCGTATTGTACCTTTAATTAGCAGGTGGTGCTTCTTAGCATTGTAAAAGAGATGAGCCCTGTTAAGTGATCTGGAGACGAGCATAATGACTTTAGCGCTCAGGTTATGAAGGGCATTTCTATAAAGAGAGGAGTAGTATTAAACAGCCAAACTCTTCATACAGTCATATTTATTCTCCATAGTCTTATCAGCAGAGCCAGGTGGTCACAGGTTGGTTGGTGCAGCTGTGGAAGTAAAGCAAGGACCAAATTTCCCAAAGCAAATTCATATTGCAAGAGCCTGTGGAAAGGGAGGTTGAAGAGGAGGTAGGAGTGGGAGTGAGAGCAAATTTCAGACTGGCTGGGGCAAATGGGGAAAGGAAAAGGCAGCCTGCATCAGGTCAGATTGTATTTGAAAAGGAAGTTAAGGTCCATGGATGACAGACAAAGCTTATTTCTTTCCCTTTTCCCTCTGAGCCAATCTCTATGTCTGAGGATCTTCCTTCAGTGCACTTCACTTCTGGGTCCATTTCTGGCATATTGTTGACTCCAGACAATTTAGTGTATGTTGCAAATTCTGCTGACCTATGTTTGGCCAAGAAATGAAATTGCCATTACAGTTCCAAGCATATTCTTAACTCCAAGATAAATGAGTGCTTTCTCCTGCATGGTAGGTGGCAGAGAAATCTTGGTTTTTCTTTCACAAAATTGAGAAAACCAGGGGTTTGTGTCTTGGCAAGAAGGTGGCAGCACCTCCAGCATCACAAAATCTTGCTGCCACAAGGTGCTATCGACACCATTTCTCTCAGCATTACCATGTGCTGAATTTCACAGGGAGCCTTTAATGGCTTTTTATGGTTATAATAGGGAATTTCAAGAAAAGAAATTGAACGAATTTTGAGTGTGGCTGTGTCAAGAAAATCTTCAGAATGAGAAAAGGCACCTGATTCTCAAATGCACAAGCATTACAGCAATGTCCATGTTGAGTTCCTCTCAGCTCTTACCTCCTTGGACTGTCCCTTGGTGTGATTTTTGAATGGCACTGTAACGTACAGGACCCAGGTGCTGTGCTACAGAAGATAATATTCTGAGGGTAGTGTCTGACCCCTCTGTGAGCTCCAAAGGCAATTGTCTTGGTAACTTTGCATTTGCCTGTGGGGCTCTCTCATAATTAGGCTATTCATGAGCTATGGGGGTTGCTTTCTACTTCTGAATGCCTTTTTTTCCCTTTGACTTATCTTTGATTCCTAGGAATTTATGCACTTTTATTCGCTTCAGAATCCAGTAATGTACAAATCTCTTTCTAAGATCTGCAATATATGCATTTGCCCCATGGGATGCCTCTCTGGGCCCATATTTGTTTTTTGTGTGTAAATATTCACATTGGCCTCACTGCTGCTCACACACGAGAAGGGATCACACTGAGGTGACCGATTACAAATCGAAATTAAAACCACCGATTGGCATTAAAGGTCACATCTTTATTAGAATTATTCCTCCAAATACAATTAGCTGCACACCAATCTATGGGCAGGAGGAATGGAGGGTTTCTGTGAGTCTGATAAACTTAGACCAACAGTGTCTCATTATCTTGAATAGAGCTTCTTCCACCTTTTGGTAGGAAAACAACTCATCTTCCACAGCCTCACTTCTCCCTCTTCTTCCAAGGGCAGCACAAAGGAACAAAAGAAGACATTAAGACTCCTGGTCTTGAGGAAACAAGGTCTGTTTTCTTTTTCTTTTTTTTTTCCCTATTCTGTTTTATAAGTGACTTCATTCCTTACCCTGTTGGGTGAAGTTCCATCAATACACTTGCTGTGGATGGGCTGCATTTCCATGACAGTCACTCAATACAGTGACAGGGTGATGCACTGAAGAGAGCAAGAAGATAAAAACAAATCAGTGGGATTAATCTGATGAGTTCAAGAGGTTATTTGTGCCAACCAGTTAATAGTAAGGCTTAAGCCCCAGGGGCTGCTTGTAAGCCATGGTAAATGAAATCTGAGGTGGAAACATGCATAGGAATTTGAAAAGCAAGTGAGCATCAACTTTAAAAAGTGAGGGGAAAGATCAAGTAGAAAGAAAATGTGTAGGCCACTCACTGGGGATGTGAAGTAGAAAGCACTGATGAGCCCTTTACTCAATAAAGTATGAGAGAGCAATACAAGCACTGTTTCACCTGCCTTCAAAGTGTCCAGCACTGGTTGGTCCCAGAGACAGTTTGAGATTGCACAGACCTTTGTGCAGATTATTTATGTTGCAGAAACAGGTTTGTTGAAGTTTACGTATGTAATAACCCTTATTAGATCAACAGATGTGGTTATCTGGGTTCTTCTTCAGAGCTGAAACGGAAGCAGCAAACCTGCATGTGTCCAAAAGCAGGTCCATGTTTTTAAAATATGTTAGTTGATCTAATAAAAGACATTACTTCTCCCAGCAAGCCCTTCCTTGAGAACGTTTATGGTGGCTCATATTCCTGTAACTGGGGACTTCAAACCACTTAAAAAACATTACACTAGATAGCATCACATCATATTTATTTGGAAGTTAATTATTATTTTTTATCATCTTTAAAATGTGAGGAAACACAATTGAATAGACTCAAACAAGATAAAATAGGATGTCTGGAGGAGAAATCAGTCCTGGACCTTCTCCTTAGCCACAGCCCTATCATATGGAAGGGTAAAGTTAAACATCTCTCCAGAAGTCAGTTTTCCTTTATGCCCGAGGAGCTAATAGGAGAATGAATGCATTTAGGTTTTTTCAGGACCATATAATGAATTTGAAAGTTTTTCATGGTGAAGCATGGTGAAGTTAAAGTAGCACAAAACTGCCTGTAAAAAATGGAGTGAAAGTTTGAGGTGTTCCTGATGTATAATTGCTCTTCATTCTTAGATGAGAATTATGATGTTAATTTTAGAGGTTTAAAAAAAGAAGGAAACTTTAATTATCATACTTAATGGCCACATATTATTCAGTGATCTGCAGCTTTTCTAGATGCTCTGTCATTTCTGACATCTGAAGACAAAATACACTGTCTCTCTTCCAGAGAGACACAGATACACAAGTAAACAAAAAATGAGATACAGGTACTGAGTTGCAATCTCTTTACATCTATTTATCGATAGAAGAAACAAAGTGGGGGGGAAGATTGTGGTTTTCTCAGGATGGTTTGGAATGACTTTTCAAGTTGATTCCTGAAAAGAATATTTGCAAGCCTATCATTTGTTAACTGAGTCTGTGCAAGTGGTTTGGCTTTCAAACAGTTACTCCTCATTGTCTGTCTGAATTCATCTTTCTAACCACAGGGCTCTTAAGTAATGCAATTCCCAAAGCTCAGTGCACATACTGTGTGTCTGCAGATCCTCATAATGAGAGTTGCTACCATGTGCAATACCATGTAAACACCTTTCTTCCTCCAGTTTCTAGAAAAATAAAAGAGAAGGAGATAAAGTTCCTATTGGTACATTTCAAATGCAAGGAATGTGTCAAAAGTCTCCCGAGAAGTCGGGTTTCCTTTATGTCAGAGCAATGAAGAAGCAAAATGTGTTTTCTTTCTTTCACTTTGTCAGAATGCAGCGCTAAAGTCTGGGGGTCAGGACCGGTGTCAAATAAACAACTTTACTGTTTTGAATTTTTTAAAGGTTGAAGCTCCAGATAAAACAACTGCCGTTTGCACACAATATGCCCTGTGATCACATGGCATGATTGATGATAAGTCAAAACAAATTTTGTTTATTCAGCTTTAAAGTGAATGTGGTGTTCAGATTTTTCTGCGGTTTGGAGTGTTATTAGACAAACAAGGTGCACATATGGGATGTAGTAAAGGTAGAGGCCTGTTTTCACCAACAACGTGTTTCCTTTCGGCACTGCTGAGTCATCTGTGAAGCCACCCTGGGTTGGAGGCGTCTGGCCCCACTGCCCCTTCCACATGGGGTGACTTCAGAGCTCCCAAAGGCTTGGCAGTGATTTTGGCTGCCCCACTCTCCTAGGAAGGCTGTGCACTGGGGCAGGATGTCTTTCAGCCTTGGGGCTGGGCTTGGGGGAGCCAGTAGGTGCAGGGAGCAGCAGGGAAAGGGCACAATGTTGCATCCCTTATCCTGGTGCTCTGTGGTGTTGGAGCATCTGCTGTCACGTGGCTGTGATGAGCCACCATGGCAAATATCACCTGAACCCACAGCTCAGCCCCACATCCCCCACTCACATCGGGAACTGCAACTGGGACTTAATGTTTGCCATGGAGCCATCCCTCTTCTCTTCCCAGCGCACTGACACTGCCCAGGCATCGTTCTGACCCTCTCATTTCAACTGAAGTGCTCATCCAGGAGAGGTGTTTTGCCACCCTTCCTCATGCTGAGCAGTCCCTTCCTTGGAGTAGGGCGTGAAATGTAGGAAAGTCAGTTAATTTAGCTCCTCCTTGCCTCCTCTGGGGTGTGAGCCAGACCTCGTGGGACACCCACGTGTGAGGAGATGACAAGCGTGCACCTCAGTGAGAGGCAGGGGCAAGTTGTCTTTGTGCATGTTGGAATTTGTATTTGTCCTCATTTGTGTGCAAGAAGAGCAGGGAGGAGGCCATGGCATTTTGGATGGGAGGATTTTATGGTTTTACTGCTGAGCTAAAATAGCAGGTTGAAAATATGAAGGGAGAAAACATCGAAGTGCACAGTTATTTCTCTGTTGTCTAGGAAGGCTGTGATGTTTGTTTTCCTTACAAAATCAAACTTTCTTATGATTATGCTTGAAAATAGAAGTAAGCTGAACTTATATTTTTCAAAGAGGAAATCCAAGATATTTTTTCTTTCTATAGCAGTATAGTTCAGCTGAAAGCAACAATTGTTTTCAATTTTTCTAACAGGAAATATCATACCAATTCATTGGGAAAATACAAATGAGGTCATTTTTTCGAGAGACTCAAAGATTCCCCAGAGAAATATCAGTAATTTCCTAACACCACTATCGTTTATCCTTGGCCTTCCTTAAACATATTTTTCATGAATTCTTAGCATGGCCCCTTCCACTGAAATTCTTTGTGTAAGAATAAGACATTTGTTACAAATATTATTGCATATAATTAGATTTTCTTTTGATATCTTATGTACAAAAACTTATATATTGGGATATCATAAATAGCAAGGAACTGAATTATTAATATTTTAAAATTAAATGTTTATTTGCAAAAAGAGTTAATGCTATTTAGAGGAAAAAAAAAGTTGATGCCTAATTTCACCCCACTTAGTGTATTGTAATTATATGATTACCTATAGAAACTTCAGAGTATGGGTTTTGAAAGATCAAAGTTAGTGAAAAGTCAGCATGTAATTAGTTTCTTGCTTTGGAGCATTAGGTAGAATTACTGCAAAGAGGCAAAACTATCATTTTATAGAGACCCTTAGGAGATTTATAATGATGGTAGACAAATATATGCATACAATATCAGTTGGTGTGCTAAAATTTAATTTTAGTGAGGAAATGTGGTTGAAGGTGATCACAATACATGGGGATGTTCTTATTTTAATATTGGTGGATGTTATTATTAGAGAATCATATCAAAAGATATGTCACCAGGGAGAAAATATCATTTATAAATCACTAATGAGTAGCAAACAGTGTTTAGCTTGGAGG
Organism: Platyrinchus mystaceus; assembly: GCA_035041135.1. NCBI lineage: Eukaryota > Metazoa > Chordata > Aves > Passeriformes > Tyrannidae > Platyrinchus > Platyrinchus mystaceus. Next base: position 4,367,191 of record JAWWLV010000024.1, on the reverse strand, counting down.
TATAAGACATCTTTCCACAATGTGCATTTATGATCAAACACAAAAGATCAACTGGGGGAAAAACCGAACAGTAGATCTATATTTTATCTTTTAGTTCTCAGCAACATTTTTGATGGTTAAATGGGGTTATACAATGGATGCACTGAATCACACCCTCTCTATAGGGCAGAAAGAGCCCTTTTTATGTGTAACAAAGAGCTCACATTTTGGCCCCCAAATGTTGTTTTCTTTTGGAAAAATCCTTAATAAATAACACCGCAGTGTTAGGATGGTTTGTGCTCCAACATTTCAAGGTGTTCAAGTCCTTTTTACCCCTCTATGTCACAAACAGAGACAAAATGTCACGTTGGGTCCATCTGTGTGCACGTGGAAGTCTGGAGGAATTTTACAAGAATTTCAGTGGCTTTGTGATTGAGCCTATTATGTGAGAGAGGATATTTTCAAGACAGATCCATTATCATACAACACATCAGGACCTCTTTTCCCACCCACAACATCACACGAATGTGATTTTAGAACAGATTCGAAGCACATAAGAAGGACCTTGTGGATAACTGTGTAAGACCCAATGGAATAAATGAGAAGAGAGCTGAAGCAAATATGTGCATACAAGAGATTGTCATGAGAGACAGTACAAGGACTATAGTCAAAAAAGGAAAAGGCAATGGAGAGGTTGAGATGGGAGTCAGGAGGAATATGCACGGAAAGAAAAGGAAAGAAGTATTTGAGAGCAGATATAGAGAGTAGGAACTACCATAATACTTGAAAGAACAGAAAACAGCATCACCACTACTGGTGGTGGATTTAAAGGGGGCTTTTAATCTTTCTGTAAAATGTTATTCATTACAAATCCTGGGGAAAAAAAAAAAGAGGATGGCTTTTTGTAGATTGTAAAAATATAATACTGATGAACTAGAGGAAAAAGCTGAACCATTATCTTAAATTACTGCAGATCCAAATGTCCAAGGGAAGATGGACTTATGTAAATAACTCAGATATTCATTTTAGTGCCTATTACTGTGAACAATTATTTCAGTATTGCTACTACATTTGTCCAGTACGTATGTAAGGTATGACATGAGAATCATCATAATGTATATAGGACATAAAAAGTTTATTTGTGGATAAAGCAGGGATTTTTACTGTTTTATTTCATGTGTGTTAATTTGATCTAAATGTCTTGCTCTTTATTCTTTCTCCTTTATTAATGTCTCTTTTCATGCTGGAATAAATTATCACTTGCTGCAGTCATATAATAAAATAAGTAAATAGATATTAAGGATTCCAGAATTAAATTCCCATTTTCAGCAGATCAGAAAGTGAAATATCTCACATTTGCCTTGTCTGGCTAAACAAGACACAAATTCTGCATCTGCCCCTTTGGGTTTTTTTTGATGGCCCTCAATTGGATCTGGAAAATATCCTTCATGTTCCATTTCCACAGTCACCTACACCTACTGCTATTGTCTGTAGGACAAACCAGGACAGGTAGGTTGCTCAGTTAGCATCCAGCCTCAGTGTGGAACAAAAGGATGCACACACACCCACACACACGGATCAGGCTGCAGCGCCACGAGGTTGCTTTCACAGCGAGCGAGATTCTTAAACTAAGATTAACCTTGAAGCTCAAATGAGATAAAAACAAATAGAAATTTCTCCACAGGAATAAGAGCTTATTATAAAGGAAAGTATTTCATAACTTGCATAACTTTAATTAAGAAAAAAGGCTGGCAGGATATATTCTATCTCAGCAGCCATATGCTTAAATGTGTGCTCAGTGAGGTGCACAGAAGGTGTGCACATCTCATTATTAACTAAGTAGATCTGTGTGTACAACTCCCTACAAGTGCTGACAATATCACTCACACATTTGCATGATGCTCATCTTTTTGCCCATTATGGAGCATCATGTCTGCGCCGTACTGGGTGATCTGAGCTGTGCTGGTCTAAATTGAAGCAGCTCCTGTAGCAGACCCAGGTGGTTGGAATGAGGTTTCTGGGAGGGGAAAAAAAAAAAAAAAAGAAGAAAGGGTAAACGAGTGGATGTAGTGGAAGTTGAGAACTCATTTAGACAGGGAGACATCAGGGTGACTTCTATTAAATGAAGCAGGCAGGAGAGTTTATAATAATAATCCTTTGCTTTCAGACAAATTTAGGTCACCTTCCCAAGAAGTGCTATGGTTTGAGAGAGTCTTTGGACTGTCTAAGGTTCCAGGCACCCTTTGGAGCCTTGTGTTTCAGATTTGCTCTTTGGATGCTGCAGCTTGCTCAAATGTTGGGAACTGAGTGTGCAGGAGATGTTGTAGAGGACAGTGTTGGTGAGAAGTTTGCTGTGTTTTTTCATTGAGGAAATCTGCCAAGGTTTCCTCGGTGGTATCGTCAGCCACTGGTTGAACACTGAGATTGACAAAGGCATAAGAAAGCTGTGTCTGTTAATGAAATTACTCTGCATGCCAAAGATCTTCATGTGCATCCATTTGAGTCATAGTCCTTGGTTTCTGAAGCAATGAAGAAATACCAAATTTTGAATGAAGTCTGCATGTGCATCCTGGCAAGGAGTGGTATAAAAAAGGGAAACTGGCTGAAGGCTGACACAGCTGATTAATGGGTCTCTGGAAAAGGGGAAGGAAGGAGGAAGCAGAAGTGACTGTGAGTGACTGGTTTCTCCCGTGCTTTTTGGATAGACACACTGACCCTGAGTAAACTCATGTGGATGCAAACTGCAGTCAGGCAGACAAGGTGGCATCAGGCCATGCTGCCATGGGGTCAGTGAGCCTCAGCATGTCCTCAGCCACATCTCAGGCTGCTCATGGCTCATGGCTGATGAGATTTCTCCCTGTTAGAAATCAGTGCAGGCATAAGATTATTCTTGTCTGAATATAATCCAACATTGCCCAGTAAATTGTATGATCCAAGTAGGGCTTGTAATGGAGCTTTCTTTGTTGATCCAGAGACCTTGCAAATAGAAAGGTGAATAATTATATGTACTCTGTCAATTATCTGACTTTGGATCAGCTGGTAGTCTACATATGAATTCATAATGAATCCAGAATGAATCTTTGGCCTCCATCTGAATAAGCAGAGAAGCATTATGGCCTGGACTTCACTGAAAATTTCTGAATTCATAGAGAAACTGAGAAAGAGGAAGACATCGCATGAGTAATGGCCACTAGAAACCATGACTATTTTTTGAGTGGAATGAATGACTCAGGGCATGACCTAACCCTCCTAATAAGATTTAGAAGGCATTTTATTAACAGGGGTGAAGGTACATTGACACAAACTTTGCTACGCTCTGTCCCCTCCAGCATTGACACCCTCAGCAAAACTCTTTGCTGACAAACTGTTTAAGTTGTGAGATAGTTGCAAGAGAACTAGAGGAAAACCATCTCTGGCATCTCTAATCCATTCTCACAGATCTGTATGTGCATTGCTCCCAACTGCACTGTGGCTGAAATCTCTGGTTCTAATGCAGTTGTAGCTTCTGACTGCTTAAGCATCTTTCAGGCCAGGAAGGACACCAGCACCCCTTCTGTAAAAGGCAGATAATTCATAATCTTCTTAAGGGACCCTGGAGTGCCTTCAGGGACTAAAATTCCCATAGCTACACTTCTTACCTCCCCATAACAGGGTTCTTAGTTGAGGTTTTTAGGAAAGAAGTGGAGCATTATTGCTGACCAACAGCTGGGGCCACCTCATGGTGTGAGACAGCACTGAGATGGTGGAGGCCACTCTGCAGGGATAATAAAGGTGTAAAGAGGAAAGTCACTGGCCCTGTAGGCATTTATCCCAAAGTCTGTCCACAGGATGTGAGCTACAGTGAAATACCTGTGGGCAAATGCTCAAAGAACCACTGCACCACACCTTGTGATTACCCTGGACTGAAAGGGTAGAAATGGTCCCAAAGCCTTAGATTTTCAATTACCACAGTAGTCCCCAAGATTCATAGGAGCTTGTGTGGCAGAAACCTCAATGGCACAGAGGTCTGATTTCTGCCCTTCTGTTGAGACTCAGAAAAAAACAAACAAACTTTTTTCTAATAAAATAATTTTTTTTTACCTAATAAACATGAAAAAATGAAAGCTGAATGAACACAATGAACAGAGAGCTACGAAACCTTTCAAAGGCAGCCACTGCACAGGGATTCTGCATTTTCCCAGCTCTTGGGGCTGGATGACTACTCCTTATTTAAGATTTTCCCTGGAAAGTTTCATGAAGATGTTTCCCATTTAAAATTAGATATCCTTTCACCAAATCCTTGTCTGAGGCATCAAGAAGGAAAAACGTTTGGAGGCCAACAATGCAGCTAACATTTTCATACATTCCTACTGTAGCAGAAACTTCCCTAATCAGAACAGCTACATAAAGCTGTATCTTGTGTCACTTAGGACTGATTGTGGGATCTGGCATTCAGAGTCTGTCACCAGTTTAGAGAAGTCTGCCTCAATCAGTGTCACTGCTGGCCACAGCCGCCTGTGTAGGTCGCTGTCAATCCAGCTGTCTTTGTTTTAAAATGCTGTTTTGTTTTGGGTTTTTTTGTTTCTCTTTTCTAGGGTAACTACCACATCAATGTCAGAGTCTGATGCTGTCTCTTACTCAGACATAAGAGAGATTCACACAGGCTGCTCATCAGTGGTTTAGGCTATTTCCTTAGATGAAAGTACCCCTTTCTAACACTGTTTCTCCAGGCTCCTGCAATGCTCAACAGAAAGCCCTTCTTTGCCAAGTTATCCTGACTGTGAGTCTGAGCAGAGCAGCTGATGGCATATAAAAACCTCACTCATCCTGTATTCTCACCTTGCAAGCAGTAAAATTTGCCCGCTAATACACAAGTTTCAGCTGGTTTTTTTGCTCTTTACATTGGGCTGCAGCAGTAGTAACAATTGAAAAGAGGTGGGAAGATGGGAATGCCACTATCTAAATCAGACATTCAAAAAGGGCCGGGCCTCCTGCTAAAGCTCTTTAGCAAGTCTATCGCTCCTGTCCCCTGCTTTTGCAGTGAAGCTCTGAATGTCCCTGAACAGTGACTGTAGCTTTGAAATCTGCTGGATGGGACATGTCTCCAAAGCAAGGAGAGACCAAGTTATTAGTAAAGCTGCGCTGGTCCTTTCATATTTGAATCACTGTATGGAGCTGTAGATAAGTCAGTACAACCCGGCGCGGTGTAGCTGGCAACTTAAATCTGATATTGTGAGTATTGTTCTTCCCCTACCTGGCACCTTTCCCTCCACTTTAGTTGCAGAAAAGAGAGAGCTTTTCCAGGGGTTGTCTTTGGCTGAGCATAGACCCTGGGGTGCAAAGAATTGCAGGCACGTTGCCTACTTGTGGGGTTTTTTTCTGTTGAGTTCCATCATGCTGTGATATCATTTGGTGGTGGTGTGGGTAAGCAGCAGCCATGGGTCAAAAAATAACTGTATTTACTACGAAAAGCAAAACTGGGGACACAATCTACTTAAAAATAGGACAGGAACTTCATTACTGTCATTTACCACTGAGATGTGTTTCTCATCTCCAAGTCATGCCATAGGGGCGAGATGGCTCACACAGGGTATGGAGTCTCCTAGCTCACACAGTTATTTCCATGTTGCCATTTTGGGCAGAGGAACAAGTTCAGACAAAATAAAAATTGACCTTTGCCCGTTCCTTCGACCCAGCCCAAGGCAGTGCTTTCCTGCACTGTCTCAGCTTTATTTCCATGCTCCCCAGTGCCTCCTGGTCCATCGGGGATAGGAACACCAGTGCCCCAGCACTGTGAGAAAGCTGTTCTTGACCTGAACCTGACCAGAAACAGGAAGTAATAGAAATCTCACAAAAAACATCTTTTCTCCTGAGATCTTCAGCCAGGGGGTCATTTTCTGAACTCTCTCTTTCCCTCGTGTAACCACTGACTTTGTTTACACCAGTGTAATGGAGCACAGCCTTAATTATGGAGGTTCCCCTACAACCTTGCACAAGAGTCAAGCTTGAGTGTGTGTCCAAACCAAATCTACAGAGCTTTTGAGCTTCTCCCATCCCTAATTATTTGTGGGTTTTGGATATATACCAAGAAATTTGTTCATATCCATCTACAATTTTCTCTTTGTTTGATTGGCTTGAGGGCTGGAATTAAGAAAGAGAATTACCTAGAATAATGCCATCTGTATTCCACATAAAGAGAATCCAACCAGAAGCAACAATGCAATGTTTTTTAAACTGTATGATATGATAATACATAATGACACGCTGCACAAACCGACACATGGTTTCCACGAATACCAGTGAGGTTTCTCTTCAAGGAAAAAGTAATGAAATGGAGCAGATCTCAATCCAACCACAGCAGTACCAACCTGAGCATCCACCAGGGACATAATCAGAAATCACATACTCACTGCTGAGGAGCTATAATTAAACCAGATTTAATTTTAATGGAAATTCTTCTCAGAAAAAAAAATATACCGATGTTTCCCACCCCCTCTAATGTTGCTCTTCTCTTCCAGGCTTTATGGAAATAGTTACAGGATTCATGTGTTTTGCAACCCCAAATGTTTTCAAAACAAATAGAACATCTTAAAAAATGAAATTAATAAATCTTTTACATTCATACTCAAAAGTCAGTCATGCTGAGGTTGTGTGGGTTCATCAGCATCAGATGCTTCCTGCCGGCTGGTGCCTCCACCCAACACATGTTTTAAATAATAATCAAGTTCAGCATTTGCAATTATATTTTTGACTTAATGCTGTTGTATGGTAATGGCTCTTTTATCCTACTTTTATCTCTCAACTTTATGTCAGACAGTACTACTCCTATCTAGGGATGTGAAAACCTGATAACTTTAAGAGGATTAATAATGGTGAAATGTGCTTTATGAGTTTGGATTTGTTTTATTGGTACCCTGCAGTTTGATTAGGACTAGGAAGCAGTCAGGATATTGTTTGCCCAAGCAGAGAGAAAATAACACCAAGCAGAAAGTTAAATATATATCCATTTATTGTGCCGGTGCTCTCACAAGCACACCAGCTCTTCCTGTGTCACTCAGCCCCTCTATTTACAAAGGGCACAGGACTCTTGGAGACATAAAACAGAAACCCAGAGCAGATTCTGCAGTGCAAACACACACAGCTCAGCCGTGACCCACACCACTGAGACCCCTTCTGCAGCATGGTCATCCAGTGGTGCTTGGAGGAGCCCAAACTGGTCCTAAGCCCAGTGTGGGGCTGCCCCAGGACAATTCTGTTCCTCTGGGGCCATCTCCCCAAATCTACTCTCTCTTTCACATTTTCCTCCATGGCCACTCTTGGGCACGCTGTGATCAGGTATAATCCCTGTCCTTGCATACCTGGGGAAGCAAAGGCACAAGCTGAGTGGTGCTTTCCCCTCTGCTCAGCACACCTTCCTCCTGGTATGGGATTGGTGCTTTCCAGGGGAAAACTGGACAAATCCACCTGGCAGCAACACCCTGTAAAGTGTCTTTATGTAGAAGTGATGAAGTGTTGCTCAGAAATACCTGGTTACCTTCTCCTCAGGATAGATTAGCTCAGCCTGAGTTAACTGCTGCTGTGTGTGGTAATCAAACTAACCAGGTCAAAATTAGGCTGGGTATTGGTTCACTGTCCTGCAGCCCTGTGATGGCCCCTCTCCTCTGGGTGCTCATGGGATGCCCATCACAGAGTGCTTGGTGGAGAGAGGGGGTCAGGCATATTCCTGACAACTCTGACAGTGAGGCTGGCATCTCTAGGACTAAGAAATGCAGCTAAATATATTCCTACATGTGATAGGTGCATGGAAAACCCATTTTTTAATTTTTGGCAGAAAGGAATTGGAATGCAACTGGGCAAGCTACAGACCAATGCTCACCCTGCCAACTTTTGTAATAATAGGAAGCTAGTTACAGTAAACAGTGGTAAATAACACACTCATGAAATCCAGTGGGGAATAAATGATTTGTTCTTATACAGGAAAACAAAAAAGGAGACAGCACTTTATTTTTTAATACTATTGTGCTCCACCCACACTGTCTCCAGTATATCCCATAACAGTGTTGGCTTTTGAGAAAAATGCATATAATGACTGGACTCAGTCTTCTTGCACAGAAGCATGACTAGATAATAAAACAAAGATGCTGGCTTACCAAAAAATTCACATTCAACTCTTTGTGACACATTCATTCACCACTCACTTTCTCCATTTTTACATGTAGAAAGAGTTTGGTGACTGGATTTATTCCTGATTTGTGCTGGTAAGAATTAAAACAGAATGAGCACAATGCTATTTCTATCTGTGCCCAATATATATAGTACATTGCTTACAAAATATTTATCTGTGTTTCCTCCCACACACTACTTTGTTACATTCATCATTGCCTGTGAGGAGAGGTAGAAGACACAGTAGATATGTGAAGATTGGAAAGGATGTTTACTTGAGGGAGATTTGCTGTGAGCTATGAAACAGACTTTTAAAAAAACTACTTTCCGACATTTTTCTGGAAATAAACAATAATAGATTAATAATTCTAATAGATTAATCCAGCGCCCATAAAGGATGTGTTGCCTTTTCTACTATGAGCTATTTTTATAATTAAAAAGTTCTTTCTTAGGCTCTCTTATTCAGATAAGCCTGCAACTTCTTTTCATATCCCCCATGGACAGGGAGAATAGTTTATTCCCTGCTCCTCTGCAACAGCATTTTACATGTTTGATGTCTCCTGTTTCTCCCTGACCAACCCCAGTTCTCTCTCTCAGCCCTTATACTGGCCTCTACTGGATTCTTTCCAATTAGTTCCCACTCATTTGAGCACCATGCTGAAGACTGGGCAATGACACTGGAGCTGAACTTCCCCTTGAGTGTGACTGCTCCTTTACCATGGCATGGTGACTTGTCTCACATCTGCCTTATGGCCCCTCCACATAAACCAGGACAAATCAGAGTTAGCAGAATCTGGGCATCACAAATACACACTCCTGCTCCAGGCAGGACTGTGGCCAGATACATGGTGGAACCATATCTGGGGACATGGAGCTGGTTTGAATTCAGCAGATCAGCCTTTCCCTGGGGCTGGACCTTCGTCTGAGAGCCGAAGTGGCAGTCTTGAAATAACTCAAATGCATTGCAAGAAGAAGCCTCTTCTACATCTCCTTCTGCTTCAGCGTGACTGTTACAGCCAGGGTCTGATCTGAAAACATGTCCTTCCTGTGAGGTTCAGACCACAAAACTGACTGCTTGCCACATTCCCCTGTTGTTTTTTCCTTGGGTCGCTGTATGAATCTAGTTTATCACATCCAGCCCTGCGTTAAATATGCTTAATGTTTGAGCAATCTATGAAGTCAGAAGCTCCCCATGGAGAGTTTTTCTTTGCTTCATCTGGAACCCACCAACTCATACAACGTACACAGCATGGTCCCCCAAAAGGTCCTCCCTTGCCACCTCTGGAAGATTTTGCTACTTCTTAGTTGAGCTCTTCCACACAGAAACGTGTGGTGTCTGGAGGGAGGGCAGGTCACGTTGCTGAGCCTCAGGCTCCCAGAACTCCTGGGCTTCTCTTTAAGTCAGAGAGTGGAAATATTGCCGAGGTATTTCCTCCCAGTGCTCTCCTGGGCTCTTCCCAAAAGACAAGGGAAGAAGCCTAGAAGATGGGGAGATTATACTGTCGTGGTGAGTGAGGGCACTGCTCTTGCTGCCACAGAGGACACACAGACACTTACTGGAAGGTTGGGTGAAATATTGGCTGAAGTTAAGGGAAAAACTCTTTGGGTCTGGGATTTCATCCAGGTCATGTAGATAGTGGATCAAAAGGAGCAGTCAGGACTCTCTGTGCCTCATCATCCACTTGAAGCAAGAGCAGAGCAAGGGAGACAAGGGTGGCTGAGCACTGCCAGGCAGGTCCATATGTCCTGTCTTGCTGTCCATGAGTCCCATCCGATGACAGCTGCATTTTCCAGCACTGCAGGGTGCTCTGGGCATACCTCCTTCCCTCAGCTCCCATCAGGACTATTCACTGACCCCACAGGTAACTGATATCCCATTGTATGAGGCACAGGAGACAGAATAATAAATAAATAAATAATAAATAATTCAGAAATAATCTTTTCTCACATAAAAATCCATGTTCCTGGGGAAAAGTACACAAAGCTAAGGCCAGGAATAATCTGTTCAATTCCAGCAAAAGCTCCGATTCCCCTCATCTTTTGTGTAAGTGACAGACTCCCTTTTCTCCTCCCATAACAATCTCATGCATAATAAAAACAGGGCTTCCTCTGAAAATCTTTTGTTTTCCAAAAATATGAAGAGTTCCAGGGAGAGTCTCCAAGATCAATTTGCTATCTGATTCCAAACAGAGCTGAACAAAATCTCTGGTTTTCTCCACTGCCAAATATTTGTGGTGACATGCAGGATCTGCCCCTAATGTCAGCAGGAATATCAACAAAACATTTCCAGCATGTTTTCACAAATTTGCCATCAGTTCCCAGGCCATTTGGTGAAACTCTACAGACGTCATGGGTTGACTTTGTTAAAACCATCCATGCAGTTTTAAAGAAAATAGCATCTGATGACTTCCCACCACCTTTCTTGTCTTTTTACAGACTCCTAAAATACTATGTGATTCCTTCAAAATGTTCAAATAATCACTTCTGCTTTGATTATAAACAAAGAAGACTTTAATTTGTGTCTTCAGCCAAATTCAGGAAAATCAGATCCCACTGCTCAGTTGGAGAGGGAAAGACAAACAAATGTAATGAAGCCAGGCAGCTGGAAAAAAAAAAAAAAAAAGGCACTGATTAATGGAGAAAAACAACTCACATTGTATTTTTTTTCAAGCCCATTTGTCCTTCTACCAACAGTCTAAACACGAGGCAAAAGTGAAAGTGCAACTACTCCTGTCCTGCTCTCCTGCCCTGCAGAGGCACCCTGCCTGCCCGGGGTGGTGGAACCATGCTTGGACCCTCTTCCCTTGGATGTGGGAGACCATTTCCCCTCGGATGTGGGTGCCTTTCCAGCCTGGATGGTACCACTGTCTCCAATTCATGCACTTTCAAAAGAAAACAGCAGCAGCTGCTGCTATATTTTAGATGATGCTCAGACCAGATGATGCCCATAGGATGCTCACAGAGAGATGCATAATAAGTTTTGGAAAACACTTTATATCTCCTTCCTAGCCATGGAGTGGTAGGAGGTGAGATTGATGGGAATTGGGTACGGAAGTAAATCAGCTGCTGACAAGCTTAGGAGAAGCTGAGAAGGGATGCCCTGACACCCTCCCTTCCTCCCCAGCTCTGTGTCTGGTCCCAGTCTGTATGACTTGCCCAAGATGTGCTCAGCAGCTTCCCCAAAGGTGCCCTCTGGAAATCATGGAATCCTAGAATCCTAGTATGGTTTGGGTTGGAAGGGTTCTTGAAGATTACCTAGTTCTAACCCCTTACCATGGGCAGGGATGTCATTCCCTAGGTCAGATTGCTCAGAGCTCCATCCAACTTCCAGGGATGGGGCATCCACAACTTCTCTGGACAACAGAAATGCTGATGTGCGTTCAGGAGTATTCTCAGAGTGGGATTTTACCTTTTCCCGGTCTGTGTTTTTAGAGTCAGAAAGAGACTCTCCCTATTTGTAACTAATTTTCAATGGTTTTCCTGCCACAAGTGCTCCAGTCTCTCACAGATTCAAGCCTAAGAGACTTCAGTTTAAGGGACAGCACATGCAGGAAGTTTACAGATATCCTAATGATTTCAAATATCACTTACATCACTGTAGAAGACACCAAGTCCATAAGAGATAATGTAAACCTCTTCCTTGCTGCACTTTCTCTTGAGATACAGCTAAATGCTGCAGACACATTACTGTGACTTGAATGCATATAATAGGTATTTGTGCATGCAAATGGCCGGTTATATGTGAGCAAGTAATTACCTGATTTGCATGCCCAGACATGGTAATTCAAATGTAAATTAGCTGTGCAGTTGCAGATATACTTTGCATGTAGAGTTGCCTGTTTATAAAAATATGTATGTTTTTGTCCAGTCAAAAGGCCCTTTTACCCCCCTCAAAACGAGATATAAGTGGGCATTAAGTGGCACATGCTCACATTTGCCTAGGGGTCAATGTCATCAGTCTGAATATATATGTGAGAACTGCTCTGCCCAAACTGGAGCTCAACTTTATTTATAGAAAGCAGCAACAAAGGGTTTCTGTCTGACGCCCACCAAAATCAATGCAAGTCTCTCTGATGACTTCAATGGGCTTTGAATCAGGCCCAGATGCAGCAAAGATATTTCTTAAATTATTTTTAATGGAGGAAGTGTCTTGCACAAATATGTGAATAGATTAGCAGGGAGATCTGCAAGTCTCTATAAACTGGTGCTGATTATACAGCTGCATGTTCACAGCTTTAAAGTTCCCTTATCAAAACCCCTGAAATAATTTTCATCAGGCAGAAATCAATAAAATATTTACTTAGAGGAACATTTTGCTTCTGCATTTGCAAACTTCAAAACCAAAGTAACACACAAACCACGATTATATTTTCCAAAGTTACTAATGATGTGTTTTTCTACAACACTATTGGTATATGCAAATAATCACTTTTTTTTTCTTTTTGATACAATTTCATTATTTGCATTGCTACCAGTGGTTCACCAATAAAGGCGAACATCACATTAGGATTCATGACAGTTTTCACATTGTATTATCAATATGTGGAAATAATTGTCTGCTCCGGGATTAAATTACATTATTGTGTATCTTTTTCATGCCTAATAAATAATGATGGATGGCTTTTATTTTCATCACCACCTGCAACCATTTAGTCACCCCTTGATTGTTGAAGATAAAATAATAAAAGGCAAGTGTTATGTTGCAAGCAAAAGAATGCAGTCAAAACAGTTGCATGCCTCGTGTCTCTGTCTACCTTTTTCCAGTCCCTAAAGAGAAATAGTTGGTGTTCTGGGAAGGCTGGCAACCTGCAAACTGGCAAACAGTTCTCACAAATTGGGCAAGGGGGAAAAATGTGGAAAGCATTTTTTTTCTCGTAAAACAATAATTATTTCTTAGCGCATGATTCATAATCTGAAAATTAGGTTTTTGTTCTGCTGTGCAAATCAGTTACATGCAATTAGAATGCAAAGCAGAGGCACATTCTCAGTGTTTAGCCCTTTTAAATAGAAATGAAAACAGCCTGCAAATTGTTCCAAAGTTGAAAATGCATGCTAGGTAATTTTGAAATTCAAAGAAATAAAGCCACGCGTAATAAAAAGCCTGCTCCAATTCATTCTTTTTTTTTTTTTTAAATTGCCAATTGTGGGGCTTTATAATAAAAATAGATGTTGCATATTTTAGAAAGCTGTGAAGTTTGTTGGCAGTGTTGACATATTTACACACAGGTACACGGATACACGTGTGCACACACAGAATCACCATTTATGTCACTTTTTACATGATCATCTTTTCCACTAAGTCAAGTGTAATCTTGAAATTGTTATAACTCCTACCTGCACATTCTGATCCAGAAACTCTTTAAAGCTGAAAACAAATGGAGTTGACATTTTTAGTTAAAGCTTACATTAGCTATTGTCACAAGTCTTTAATCACACTCACCCTCTTCAGATATGTGGTATTGTTAGCTCGGGCCGCCCTGCATGGAGTGCCATAGGAGCTTTTTAAAAATAGCACAGCAATATTTAGAATGGAAAGTTATTGCTGGATAATTTCATTAACTGCCAGTGTATCAAACCAAGCTCAAGACAAAGTCATCCTCTTTTTTTTTTTTTTTTTTAACAAAATAGTCGGTTCTGAGTCAAAGGTTTATTCTCTGTGTGCAGTTTCACATGCTTGGCTCTATTATCTTTAAATCACAAGATGACAATCTTCTCAGGCATACCAGAGAGTCAACCAAAATCCAACAGTAATAGATAATCCTATCAAATGTCAAGTTACTGAGGAGAAGCGGTTTGAAAAATAGGCCAACAGTCCATTACTTGATTTACCTTGAGAGGATGTTAACATTTCTGTAGCCTGCCTTCAACAGGGTATACTTACTCTGCGTTGCTAAATTGTTTAAAAGCATGTTTCAAGCATTTAGAACTACTTCTGGTTTTTGTGTTTTAAATATATACTTTGAATTTTCAATCATTTGGCAGCAGTGCTGGCCAACTGGGGAGGTCCCAGCTGACTGGAAGTGAATAAATGTGGCACCCATTTAAAAGAAGGGTCGGAAAGAGCCAGACCTGTTTAATATTTTTGTCAGTGATCTGGACAAGAGGATTGAGTGCACCCCCAGTCAGTTTGCAGATGACACCAAGTTGGTTGGGAGTGTTGGTGTGCTTGGAGGGTAGGAAGGCTCTGCAGAGGGATCTGGACAGGCTGGATCAATTGGACAAGGCTAATTGTAGGAGGTTTAAACAGATGTGGCAGTGCTGAGGGCACAATTCAACACAGAGAGATGCTGTGTGAAAAGTCCCTCAAAAATAATGGCTGTGTTCAACAGAAGAAACTGTACTGGAACAATTCCCCAAAATTTGAATTGGCAAAAAAGAGGCTACCCTGGAAAAATTCCCCGTCTTCATTGCTGATACACTGGAAGTTCAAATGGAGGATTCTCTGCTGACATCTCCTACAGAAAACAAAGGAAAGGGAGAAAGCAGGGTCAGAAATAACACCTTCCATGAGAACATCCCCATTAGTTGCAGCAGTTGTAATGCAGGACACACTTTTCCTTTGATATATTTCCATCCCTTTTGCATCCAGTCAGTATAAAGCAGCTACATTTTTCCTGCCTGGCACTTTTGGTTGAAAAACATGCCTTATTACACACACACACATACAGAGCAAAGGACTGACCACAGCTGAGGCTTTTCCTCCTCATGCCCACTCAGATGCTCCCTGGGACAGGATGAAATCCTGCCCCCCCCAGAGCTGGAGCTGCAGGGCTGGCACATGTGCCAGGCTGCAGGGAGCTGCACGACTGCTCTTTTCAGAACTTTGCTTCCCTCTCCAAAAAAATCGTTCAGTTCAAAGTGATAAATAAACACTCTCCAAGTTCTGCCTGCAGCTGGAGGCAATCACTGTCTTTCTCATCTCTGTGCTCCATCCATGCTTCCATCAATAGAGAAGTAATTTTCGGACTCAGCTCATTAACACCGAGCTGTTGATGGAGCTGTAAACACTCCACCCCGCTGTCGTTTCGAGCCTGTTACCAACTATTCTTTTCTGTTTAGCTGACCTACCGTGGCATTTGAGATGAAAAATATTTGTTTTAAATTCACAGCAGTTGCTCTAGTCTGTGAAGAGGGCTGACTTTGCTTCTGACATCCAAAAGCACTGCAGTGCTGAAAGGGAAGCAAACTTTTTTGGCTGGAGTTCTGCAGAGAGGGTGGAACACGTGGTGGTCAGGGACACCACAAGACACAGGCAGCGCCATTTTTGGCTTCAAACTGGCCTTCCAGTGTGTAGAACATACACACACATAACACAAACAGGCGTCAAGATAAGGAAATGACAAGAAGGCAGAAGGAAAAGGGGGTTAGCCAGAAGATGTCCTGGTGAGGAGAGGGGACATTCTGTCCCATCTGCACACAGCAGATATACAAAATCCTATCACACAGGCTGGTTTGGGATTGCTTGATACCTTGATGTATGGTTTGGACCACAGTGTCACTGGTGTAAGAAGGGAGAAACAAGCCCTCTGTGGCTTATGTCATGGCCCAGCCTGATTTTTGCCCTGCTGAGGAAGAATGCTGTTGATGGGCAGAGGCACCCTGATATGCTGCTGCTCCAAACTCTCCCATGGGCATTTTTTTTCTGTCTCACAGTTCATCAGGACATTTTGACACAGGTGCCAGTGTGTGTCAGGCCATGGTTTGCAGACCAGCAGTCCACAGGCTCAGCAAGAGCCAAGTGGGGAGAGTTAGACAGCACCCACCCACACGGAGCCAAATGAATCCCTGGGGATAGATTATTTCAGTAAATAAAATTACCAGGCTGGACATGAAATTATGTCTCTGCTCTCATCACTGTTGTCAGCTCCTTTACCTCCAGGTTGGCAAAGTCACCCATGTTGGAGATGGGGAACTGTTACAGATAGTGATGGTTTCAGAACTACAATTCCCATCTTTTTGAAGGCTCTGTTGTGGGCATGGTATATATAATTCAGTATGGAATTCTCATGCTTTACAGGCATAAATTTATCTACATGATGAGGTGCAGCACGTGAAACGTCCACAGAACATCATAAAAAATCGGGGCTCCTGGTTTCAAGAGAGGATGTGCTGCCTGGCCCAAAGGATCCAGAGCATCCCTGCACCCAAGCAACCAGCCACCAAGTTTTTTGACAATTTTACATGGTACACAAATGGGAACTCTGCCTTGGGCAGGTAAGGTTTCAAATTTTCATTCTTTCTTTTTCCTTCTCTTGGCTTTGACTTGATAAAAATCAAACTGAGGTGGCAGGGCCAAGGGATATTAACCTTCACCTTGCAGATACCGAGCGGATACCTGGCCCTGGCAATGTCTCCACACACAGCTGTGTGTAGCAGACCCATCAAGCAAGAAAACAGCAGAAGAAGCCACACAGCCTCAGTGCTGTTGTGAAGCAGATGTCTCCAAAAGGGCAAGAATATGGCTCAGGGATCCTGTGACTAGGGATGAACTGAATCTGCACAATTTAATGAAAATGGCTATCATCCACATTTTGTTTTCTTTATAAACATTTGCAGAGTGTCAGTAGCCAATCTAAATGTCTCAGCAGACAAGTACATACTGTACTTTGCCTCTTTTTTTCTGGAGTGCTGGAGAAAACACGTTAGCTGGAGCCAGCTGATGTGTTCTCCATGGGTCTCAAGGGCAAACTCCTTCGAACTAAGAATGATCTTCATGTCCCTTCCAAACTTGTTTTGTGCTCTTTTTTCTATGTCTTCGGAAGTTCATCAAACCGTTCCCACTCCTTGCCATCCTCAGGGACATCTTTCCCAGCCAGCTCGGGAGGGTTCCCGACCAGCAGGCACAGCCTGGCTCCTGAGGTGTCTAACAACACCTTGGGATGAATTGTGCCTTGGGTCCAAGAAAGAGATTTGGGAATAAGATTTTCTTAGCAGGTCTACAGCCCATTTTGCTTTTCATTGTGATGTTTTCCTCTTTTAGATGAGGATCATCTTGTCCAGAGAGAGGGCAGTGTGTGTATGGAGGTAGCAGGAGCTCTTCAGCATGTGGCTGCAGGCTGTGGGGGCAGCAGGCTCAGCTGTGAGAGCACAGGCAGCTCCTACAACAGCCTCGTTATTGGAAGGTGAGCCTAACGAACCTGCTGTCGGATGATCTCTTGTCTCTTTTAAGCAAAGGCAAAGGATCTAAGAAAGCTCTTTCTTGCTCATTCTTTGGACAGAGACATTTAGATTGAGTGCCGCGGCTCTCCCTCACTACAAAGACTACAAAGGTATTTTTATCTTAATTAGGAAGTTTTGCTGCCCTACTTTCTCTCGAGCCCTTGTCCAGCCAGCCTGTCATCTCAGCCATCATTCAGGCACCCTCAGAACCAGACGGGCTGGTTTCAAAGCAGTCTTGGCACCGCACTACCCAAGGGCTCCTGCGCTCTGGACTGAGTGGGAGCAACAGCCTTCAGAGACCAGTTTGAGAAGGTCCTCAGCTGACAGGAGGAGACCACAGCAGAGCCCCGTGCCTCCCCTCCAGGCTCTGTCACCCTGCCACATAGAGGGACAGGCTCACTCCCCACTCCATCAGCATATGCCAGCCAAGGCCCCGCCACTGGTTCCTCCAGGCTGGCGGAGGCAGAGCAGCCCAATCCATTGTGACAGAGCAGTTAAGTAAGTGGCACAGATTTCACATGTCAGCCCTTGCCTGCCTAATCCCAGAGGTATCCCATGGCAAGTGACTGGTGAGGAGGCTCAGCAGGATGAGGCAGCAGGCGCTGGTACGCTCCATAGCATGTGCTGCTAAACTAAGTGTTGTGCTGCTTTCCACTGCCTGGATCCAAACTCGAAGGACTTTATATACATGCAGAGCTGTGGAGACAGGCTAGAACAAGCTTCCCAAAGTGTGGTCTTTTGCAACACCTTTGATGTACTTGTGCACACCAATCTTCATATCTGTAGGAGTAACTACTTTTCAATTTTCCACAATAATGTAGTCGGATTTTTTTTTTTTTTAATAAAAAGAAAACCTCTCTTTCTCATAGTCATGCCTAGCCCTGCTTTCTGGAGTAGTTGTGAAAAGAAAACTGACAGCAGAGTTTCCTTAGCATTTCAGCTGGAGAAAGTGTCAAGGCTTGGTAAATATCTTTTATTTTGCTGACTTGCTAATGTGGTATTTTTCAGGGCCCTGAAGGTACTTGTGTTAATGGCCCTGACCAGCCTCACCTGGTGCCTCCACCCACTCTCATGTGGAGCCTATTTAAGCTCAGTCAGGGAGTTTAGCTCCCCTCTATGAGCTGTGCAGGGGGCTGCTGGTTTTTAGATGAGCCATGGACCCACTGATCATCGCCACGGACTGACTTCCCAGCTTGACATCACTGTGGTTGGACCTGGCCCTCATCTGCAGGTCTGCCTGCTCCTCCCTCAGGTACTGTAGAAAGGGGCTGTGGCTGGTGAAGGACCCCCTCCCCACCATGGCAGCTGGACAGGGTGTCTCTCTTGGCCCCTCTCCTTTAGGGAGAGCACAGACCTTCCTACTCCCTGGCAATATCCAAAGGCATAATAGCCCATGGGAGGGCTGAGCTGGGAGGGATGAGCTGCTATTACCCTGTTTGCAGCCAGGGGAAGTGAAGAACAGCTCTCACTGGTGTGCTGCTGGAGTTGGAGACACAAGAAGAGAAGACTTGGAATAAATGACTCATGGCAACTCCCTTGCACCAGTGGTATTGGTGCAACTGCTTCTGGTTTTTGGATCGAGTTAAACCAAACATCTCATGAGTGCCAATTGCTGTGTTGTTTACAGTAAATGGCCTTGGGTAAATAAAGTAACTGCAAAGACTTCCCATAAAAATGAAAGGTCAGGCTGCATGGTAGAGTAGTTAAAGGATATTTGTGTTGTTAGTGTCCCAAACCTTCTGTGGTGGGTATTCAACTAGCAGTGACAATAGCTCTCATTGCATTGTCTTTGCTAAAAGAACAGGTATGAAGGCAGGATGCTTCATGCATCCGCAGCTGATGTGAAAGTCAGGTTTGCTCATGATTATACTATAGCATCCATGCTAAAGGAATGGATGCTGGACTGTGTCAGTTGACGCTGAGTCACTGCTAGATCATGTTATCATTGATAGATGATAACTCAAAAGGAAGAGGCTGTAACTTTTCACTTAGAGCTCATTCTCCCCATAAATCATGCTACACACTCAGTGCCAGGATGTTCACACCATCTTAAAATCTGCCCATCAGTCTAAAATCTTCCACCAGAGTCAGTTGCTGAACTCCATGAGCATTCCTGTCATCCCTCAGGGAGTCTGTCAGAGACATTCCTTTCCTTTTCTTTTACTGGGATGCTGGTAGAGGACAAGGAGAGGTATCACTGCGATTTCCCTCCTGGCTGCTGTAAGAAAGAGGACACAAGGCTGGAGAGGTGCTTGGTCTCAGTTGGGGTGGTTGTTTTTCTCACCAAACATGTGCTTGGTGTAGCTTTACATGCAGTCACAATAAATCCACAAATCATAGCCCTGGCAGTTAAGGCATTGGATTAGGCATTGTTGGAAGAATGTGTTCTTATGTGGTGGTGTGACATGAAGTCCCTGTATTATGCAGTCACTGTGTCCACCTTGAGAACAGATACTTTCATATTTGCTTAGAAGGTCCCATCTCCTCTTTCACCATCATTCCAGTTTTTTTTCCCTTCTTTATAACTTTATTCTTGTAAAGTTACTGAGAAACCTGACTACCTCTGGTGGTTCTAACATCTTAGTGTAGTAGAATATCTTAGAACTGCAGCAAAGCATTGCCCAAAGGATGTTCATTGTGCCTGGCATAATGGATAGAGAGCCTGTGGGAACTTTGCATCCTATATACCAGCTTATTTCTTTTGCTTCATTAGATTTGGGATTTTTGTGGACATAAACATAATTCTATTGTGTAAAGTTGTACTTCCATTGATATTTCAGATCTGATTTACTGGTAGATACAGACAAATATCCTGATTGCATTAAAAAGGGGCAAAAACTACATCCAGGATTTCTCCCCAGACTTCCTTGTGCACGTTTCAAATTCTCCTCCTTGCTAATATATTTAAGCAGGAGTGTCAAGAAAGCTCTTGCTGATGTCATGTGGTCCCGACTCAAAAAGTTCAGTCATCTTAAAAGTTTGTTGTTGTCCTTGTGATCAGGACTTCCATTTGTCCTACTCTGCTCCAGTCTGTAAGAGTTTTTTCCTTAGCAAAAGAACATAAACTCCTATTTTGACAGATGCAAAAGCTTTCTCAGCCTTCAGGCTTTCCTATTGTAAAGCCCAATTGCATTAGGTAAATTAGTAGAGCTAAGAGAAAATAAGTATCCCATTTTAAAGAAGAGCAAAGCAGAACAAAAGAATAAATTGTTATTGTGCATAAGTTAGTACTTAAGGAGCACATCTCAGGCAAGCAAAAGCCATAATCAACACCAAAGCAGAATCTCCCTTAAACTTTTTAGTAAAGAAATTAATAGAAAACTTGTGCTTTTCTGAAATGTTTGAGGTTTGGTTGTGTTAATATTCTTTCCATGATGGTGTCTATGTGAGAATTGGAGATAAAATAAGACAGATGTACTGACCATGGTTACCAAGGGAGCAGTTTCCTTAGCAATGGCAAAGCACTTGTCAAAGCAGTCAATGTTCCTTCTCTCTCTCACATGACTTGTTTTTACTAGTTTGCATAGCTTGGTTACACAAACAGCTCATTGTAAACCTCTCCCAATTTTCCTTGTGCAGGCAAACAAGGCCTAGGTGGGTCATCCATCAGAGAATCCCAACCTGTTTTCAGTTCAGTGTCTACCTGAACCTTTTCTTCCATTTTATCATTTTTGCTAAAACATTCGCCATCTAAAGAACATGAAAGTCATCCAAATGGAAACATAACCACATACTGCACATCCAGATAAAAAGATATGGAGGTGGGTGAGTAGCATAAAATTGCCACCTGTCCAAAGCACCAATCCTTTACTCTTAAGGATAAAGATGGCAGCTAAAATAATCCCTATAAATAGGTCTTGTAACTGCCTACATGAAATGGTTATTATCTGAGAATGGAAGGAAGTATGATCCTGCCATCTTCACTGAGGCTGAAGAGTGGATTATGCTGCACTATAACACTTATCACTCTCTCTGGGTGCTTCTGGTGGTGGAGCCATAAGTGTGTGAGGTCCCTGGGCTGCATCCAGAATTGCCCAGCCGAGGCCATTACCCAGCAGGTGCCCCCTCCATACCCTCATTCCCAAAGCACATTCAGGGACAGCTAGGAGGTGAGATGGGCTCATGCTGCTGTATGGGAGGTATCAGCTCTAAAAGAATGGTTGGTCTCATAAACGACAAGGAAAACCTCGTTTTGTGGAGCTCCAGGCACTGTGACCACCAAACCAGAAGACAGTCAACATGAGCAGAATACTAAAAACATCAAGGCGATGATGAAACTCTTTCCCATTCTGTATTTAAGTTAAGCACTTAGTTTTAATCAAACTGTGATTAAAATTGTTGTGTCAGTCGCCAGATAATGCAGCGACAGATCTGTGCTGTAGTGGTGGTTGCAAGAGGTGCAGTTACTCGTTTCTGATGATCAGCATTAGGAAACAAGTGTTGCTTTCCTGCCTTCATTTCCAAACAAGGGCTAAACTGTCTCATATCAAATATATCTAAACTCATATATTAAGATATTTCCAGGGAACCTCTAGTTGCAGGCTAGCAAAGGACATTATTTTAAAGTCATATATGCTTCTTTGAAAAGCAATATTAATATAAACTGGTACTATTTACTGGAGTGCCATGATAAAGCAAATCCTAACTGGATCACATCTGGATTAATTCTGGATTGAAAAAATGTCATCTTGATGTCACTGGTATGATCTGTCATTTTACAACATTTGCTATCAAATGGCACCTGAGACTATTCCAATGATTCAGCCACACTGTATGTATTTTTCAACCTGCGGCTAAAATTTATTCATACTCATTTTTCCAACACATCCTTATTTACTGCCTGCAACAGGTATGGATCTTTTTTGTTCAGATTGACTGGAATTTAATTAGACACTGATAAAGAGAAGGGAAAATGTGGTGTGTATGCACACGGAGAGGCTGATTGCTGCTGCCCCCCCTGCTTGGCACGACTTGGTGCCATGGGGTAGGTGACAAGTACATCTGTGCTCCTCCTAGAGGCTTTCATTCCATGACTATAAAACTCATGATGCACTACTCCAGGCAAAGTTGGGAGTTTTCTTGAGGTTTGTTTACAAATACTTCTAGCAGGACTCTGACACCTTAGACAGGAAGGCACAGAACAAGCTGGGAGTGCAATACCAGGTAGAAGTGTTGCCAGCCTCTGATGTGACTCATGTGCCCTTGCTTACAGCACCTGGACAGGGAGGGGGAGCAGGGAGAGGGTGAGGAGCACTGTGACACCAAAGAATGCTGTAAGCAAAATCTGTCTCTCATCTGCTTTATTAGGAAAGCTGCATGGAAAGGGAGGAAAAAGGCCACAGCATGTCTCTTAGTTATTTCCTCTATTCCACATTGAGGCGGTTTCAGATTCAGAGAATCTCATGGTTCTTGAACTCCATAAATGTACACAACACTTGTGAAAAAACCAGCATTTTTATGTCAAGAAATGTGGGGACAAAGAAGAGGGAAAGGTAAATCATACATAAAACTAAATCATGTTCAAGTAATGAGACACTTCTTCCTTTAGAGGAGATAGTGTATGTATATATATATGGGAAAGAATGGAGAAGATCTTGTTTCTGCTATGCACAAAATTTAAGTATGCAGCTTGCTTTTAAAAAATTTGGGGAATGGAGGAAGGAAATCTACAGGAGAGAGGAGTGAGTAGTGGCAGCCATCCAGCTGATGGAAAAAGGCAGCAACACTGAGGGACTCAGATTGCTTTCTGTGAAGAGGCAAGTTTGCATTTTTAGTTGTAGGAGGAACACACCCTGAGGCCAACCACAGCTCTGAGTCACCTCAAACCCCATAGCATGTATGGCCACCCTTCCATCCTCTCCACAGCCCTTCTA
This sequence comes from Platyrinchus mystaceus, assembly GCA_035041135.1. Taxonomy (NCBI): domain Eukaryota; kingdom Metazoa; phylum Chordata; class Aves; order Passeriformes; family Tyrannidae; genus Platyrinchus; species Platyrinchus mystaceus. The sequence goes on along the minus strand of JAWWLV010000024.1, from coordinate 4,344,038 downwards.
CCTCAAACTCCAAAGATGTGCTGATGAAAAGGTAAAAGGCATGAATCACTTGGGTGTGTTGTTTTGCCAGAATAGTGCCTGGTTCCCACCTCCCAGCCCCACCCCTGCCAGTCCCTAATCCAGCAAATCCTTAACTGCCCCACAGTGACCCCCAATAACCAAAGTGGCAGCTGTGCAGTTCACCTGCCTCTGGTTGAGCTGATTTTTTACTAGTATGGTCCCAACTCCCTGTTGTGCATTTGATGTAACTTTTCAATTAACATTCCCTGACAATTTGTAGCTTTTGCTGTGTGTTGCAGCCTCAGCCATTCCCACACCCGGCACCCCTGGGCTGCGCAAACCTCCCGCACAAATGTATCAGGCATAGATTTAATGGCACTCTCCTAAATCCCTTCAGTCAGAGGTGTGTAAACATGCCTGTAAAGGCTGTGCAGAAGAGGCCTGAATGCAAAACCAAAGCGTTATTGAATGTGACTAGTGCCACTCACACAGACAGGCACAGGATTCCAGCCCGGCAAATGAAGGTGGATACGATAACTGCACCAGGCAGGAGCAGAAGCCAAGCTGTCCTTCTCAATATCAGGGGACCAGAAACAGTCCAGGAGCAGAGTAAGTTTTGCTGACAGGTTACATAAGAATAAACAAAACTAAAGCAATAAGAATCAAAAAGAAAAACCAGGCCATTTGCACCACGCTGAGATGGTTTTCAGATCTGACATCTCAGCTGAATACAACTCATGTTCAATTGCCTGAAGTCTTGCTGGAAATCTTTGTGTCTCAGTTTTGTGGTGTTTGCTCTTTTACTTGCATCTTTATCTGGAGCTCACAAGGGAAGGCTATTTTTTGTTGTTGTTTGTGGGCTCAGGTATATGAAATATCTGGCAATATCCTTGAGTAAGGTTTAAAAATTTGGGCATGTGCCAAGAGCAAGAGGTGTAAAGACCTAGTTCAGAGGGAGTTTCATTTGCTTCTTCACTCCAGAGCTTAGTGCTCATCAAAAAGGTTTAAAAGTGTTTGGTTTTGGCCCTGTGGAGTTTGATGCTGATGTGTTCATTGGGTGTAAAAGCTGAGACTGCCAGCACATTGCAAGACCAGAATTCAAGAATAAGAACTGGAATGAAGCGATGCTGTTAGATAAATTATCGTCAGAAACGGGATAGATAAACTGAAGTGTGAATCACTTAAAGGGAAAGGATGAGTGAGCTGCAGGGTGGAAAAAAAATAACTGAAAAGAGGAAAATCTTCAACTGAGATATTGAGTCCATGGCATGAGAGAGAAGGAGAGAGGAGATGGGGATAAACTGAGGGCAAAAGTGGCAGAAGGGGAATGAAGAGTGATATGGAAAGAATAAGCTCCATGAAAGCAAGTGGTCATTTAGGACACCGTAGTGATGTGGGGAGGAGAGATCACATTGCAGAGCAGCTGGCTGTGAAATGCCAATACACCCTGTATAAGTGGCTCTGGGAAGGTGGGTCCTGGCACCATTTGGAGATTGATTTATCAGTTTAGAATAAAAATTAAATCAGTGTCATTACTAATGCTGACACAATTCCACAAATTTGTATCAGGGCAATATGTTTTGCAGATTTCTGAAATAAGCAGTAAGAGCCGAATAAATAAGAAAAATGGTCCTCACTATTGCATGTGCCAAAGGAACCAATATTCATTTCCCAATCCATGTAACCAGCCTAGGACAAAGCTGTATTAGCACCAGCCTTCAGTGAGTAACCTTAGAGCTAGCAGGAACTCGCTACAGGCCTTTACTGCCACTGTGAAAAGCACTTGCATGTGATGTAGAACATTTTTTGGTATGATAGATATTTGTTTATGCTACTATTTTTCAGAATGGGTTTTTAAGTTAGCTCATAGATCGCACTTTGCTGTGGACATACCTTACGAAAACACCATCTAATTAACTGTGTTAGCTCAAAAACAAAAATTAAAGTCAACTGAAATATTAAGGAGTTCACATTTTCAACGCTTCATCATTTAGCTGTACAGCTCCCATTAACAACAATGGGAGTCACGCAGCTAAATCACCTCCCATTGCTTATAAAATGTACCCCTAAGGTATGCAAATCAGCTGCTGTGCCCTTGCTGTAAAGGGAGTTGGGTTGGTGGTGGGTTGTCTTTCTTTTTTTTTTTTTCAATTAAAATTCTGTGAGGATTTGTAGCTCTCGTGGCACACGTTCAAGTGCCTGATGTTCCCA
>JAWWLV010000024.1:4321827-4336827 GCA_035041135.1 Platyrinchus mystaceus | reverse complement strand
CTCCCTCATGTTGGCATTTTTTCAATCCAAAAGTGCCACTGTGGTTCTAAATGAGCCCTTTTGCTGAAGAATGTCTGTGCTACATTACAATGGTATTTCTACATTGTCCCTTTTTTAGACTGTTCCTTATGAAATACTGTGTATAAAGTTGTTTTCTTTTCATAACTTTGCTGAATTGTTTAAAAAATATTATTGGAGAATCATACTGTTTTAATGGGATTCTCTAGAGGGTTCCAATTCTACAGGAATGCCATCACACTCAGCTGTTCTTTAGGATGCTGAAAAACCCTACCTCAAATGTTACCTAATAACTGAAATTACTTATATTTTACTCCCTTTTATACATTCTTTTCTACTTCACAGTAGAAACCAAATGCAAAAAGAATAAGGGTTTCCAACTGGAAATTTGATATAAGTAATTAATGAACCTTAGGCCTCAAATGAAGATGATTTTAAACAGAGCTGTGATCCAGCTTCAGCTGCAGAAAGTTGTGGTTAAATGGTGTCACCTCTGCCTCCAGAAGAATTTGGCAATGATCCTAAAGGAAGTTATTTGCCTATTGACATCTACCCCAAAACAAACCCGAGGATTTCAGTGGGACTCAAAGTACTGCCAGGATCCTGAAAGACTCACTGGGATGGAGAGCAAGCACAGCTAAAGGAAGCTGATACTGGGGGAAAATGCTTTAACAGCTCTTTCCATGAAGGAGGGATGTGAACTTGGGTTTTGTGTCCTGAGGAGAGCCTGGAGCTTGGGCACTGGTGGCATGGTGTCCTGTTTCTGCCCATCAGGTAGCGCAGGAAGGGGCAAGTGCTGAGCCTGACAGCTCCATCCAAGTGAGTGGTTTCAGTCTGACTGGGGCCAAGCTTGAGGCATCTGGGAGTCAAAAGGTAAAAAAAATGAGGCAGAGCAAACAGATCAGCTGCCATCAGAGCTCAGCAGTGGTGGATCTGGGAATGTGGCCTACACCCCATCTCAGCTGGCTCCATCTTCTTTTGGGATAGCCCCCAAGAGCCTGCCAGCATTGTCAGGTAATGTAATTTTTTTTTTCAGGTTCAGGTGGTAGAGGTCTACACCAGAAAACCCCTTGAATGGAGTTAGATGCTTTTCCACCACAGTCCGTGAACGTGTCTTTCCATTCTTTTTTATTTGAGGTCTGGTAGCACCGAATGCCACCGCTGTGCTGGGCTCTGTCAGGGAGAAGAGAAGCCACAGGAGCACCCAGCACTGCACAGCAATGGTTATGCTGTTGTTACAGCTAATTTCCTCCTCTCTTTGCACCATCTAAATTCAGCGTGCATTATGCTTCTGTTATTTATGTAAATGTTTAGATTAGGTAATATTTTATTCTACAGTGAATGACACCATAATCCTCCTTATTCTTTTCGTTTATCATAAATATTTAGTTTGTTTTTAGCTTGTGGGACTAAACACAACATCGTTTTCATTACTGTGAAATCTTCCCCTTTTCTTCTCCTGCAAGCATCCCTGGTCCCCTGGCAGTACTCTGCCTCCCAGAACATGCTAATATTGCTTGCATTACTGCAGGATTACCACAGTGAAGTATACACTTGGTATTATAATTCATAATGTTGCTTTAAAAGATTAACCACTCCCACAGCTGTGTCTGGTAATTACAGAGCAGACTTTTTTCTTCTTTTTTTTTTTAACAAAGAACAGCGTGCACAAAATGACTGGCAAGGAGGTAAGTGTTTGGGGTGTGCTTTGTTTTTCAACCTCAGAGAAAACCAGATGCAAAATTGATAAAGGAGAATGAGAGTGGGTTTTAAGCTGAGATACTTCAGTATACGAGTAATTTAACAGGTTTATATGAAGGACATGGCACTGTCGGCCCCTGGAATGTCACAGACTGATGCGATTGGCAATTGCCGGCTCAGATGACTTCCACGAACAACCCCAAAATAATTAATAGACCTTCTGGAGTTTTCCAGGCAAGTGAGTGTGCTGGTAAAAGAGCAATAGTTGGTTTAGCCTGTCAAGGTTCATTCTTTTTCAAAACTCCAGTCCTCCCTTGATGCTCTCTAATGGTTTTTTGAAACACCAAAATGTTTTTGCATGAGCAACGTTACCCATTGTGCTTTAGTTAAATGCATTTCAATGTCAGACGTACTCCTGGTTCAAAAATGTGTGTTCCCTACCCCTTCCTGGGGGTTCTCCAGGGAGCCAGATTGACTTTAATCGGCCAAAGACACAGGATGGGTTCTTAATGCGATAAACCGATCGAGTGTGCAAAGTCACATTAATATGTGGGAACTTGATCAGCTTTTATTAAGGGATCAGGAAACGGTTTAATTGCTGAGTGACAAGAGCATGTGTTTGTTTAATTGCTTGGTTTTGTTTATTGCAAAGCCTTGGGGGACGTGGTAATTCGTCCCATTGTTGTTTGGAAATGTGGGTCTGGCACCCAAACCAAAGGCACACAACAGACACTGGTCTTGTACCAAGTGCTGTTTCATCAACATTTACCACACTTGCATTTGGCGAGGATGGCAGCCCTTGGAGCAACAAAGTGGGATTCTCCTTCCAGTTTCTCCTTGCTTCGATTGTCCAGAGCTTCCGTGCTGTGAGAAGGTTGGAATTCTTGTACTTAAATAAGGAGTTACTCACTCTCTGTAAAATGAAAGTAGCATTTAAAGGCCTCTGCATGGTAGAGCAACACTTAACAGGTTGTTCTGTCTTTCACAGCTGGAAATGTAATGGTTGCACGCTCCTACAGAAAACTCCTAAAAGATCTTGGAGCCTGAGGCAAAGTCCATTGAAGCTGTTGGTGTCTTGTTTGTTGGACTGGCCTTTGATCAGATGCTAATGCATAGCAATAGCTTTTCTATACCTTTTCTGAATGGAGTTTTAGTGTAGAATTGTTCCCTGCTGTAGGATTGCAGCAGTCCTGGGGATAGATCTGCTTTCTTGGCTGGAGCTGACCAGAAGCCTCGATGGTACAATGATGTCTGGCACTCCATGCTGGGAAGAAATATTAGTTTTGCTGTGAATTTACATGAAAAGTCCCTGGCTAGCAGTTATTCTAAATATAAAGCGTCCTGAGACCCTAATATTTCTTTTCTCTAGATTCTTGCCTTACTTTGGAAGGTAAGTTTTCCATCCAGGAGCACCACCTGGAAAAGCTTTCCTTCCTGTTTTCTCTAAATTAGCCATTTAAAATACTTTCTTGATGGAGGAAGATAGAGGGTTGCTGATGATTAGGGTTATAACTGGCTTTCCACTGCAGTATCCAGCACTGCAGAAAGCATCTACTTTTGTAGAAGGAGCCTAGGAAAAGTCGTATCAATATACATTACAGGCTTGTCATAACTCACTCATTTCCTATTTCAAACAGGAGGAAATATACTTGAACATATCTGTTGTATCTGTCAAGACTTCTCATTTGTCAAACTATTAGTGGTCCCTCTGTCAACATAAATAAATCTGTCCATAAATCTTGACAGGTATAATCATTTGTTGCATTTGAAAGGCGAGTCTCTAACATTAGACCCCTTTTGATTCCTAACATGATTATCTTTAAAGAAAGACATTTCGGATGCCTTCTGAATCTGGCCTCTGTCAAGTGATTTCTCTGCTCTTGCTGAGTTATCTACTCGTACAAAGTAAGCAAAGGCATAGTTCCTGCTGTCAACTCTCCTGAAGACCACACGAATCACTGGCATCGCAGCAGCGCCGAGACCCTGTCCTGCAAGCGATTATGTCCCTGTTTGTCAGACCAGGCTCCCGATATGCTTATTGTTCTTTACAGCTAGGTTTCTCATTCCTATTCTGAGCCATTCTTCTGGCACCGGTTGCCCTTTCTTTACTTTTGGGAAGCTATCAAAGAACATTCTTTGAAGGTATTATTCCATTGGATGCTGCCGATCTTTCCAGCGCTGTTGTCGTTGGCAAACGATCTGTACCCATACGAGAGAATTAAGCCTCCAAAATGGCTGCTAAAATATGGCCTAGCACAACTTAAGACTGAATTCCATAATACCAACATGTGCTTTGCAAGCTCCTCTCCTCTCTGGGGCACAATGAGCAGCTCCAGCCTCGCAAGGGCTCTCCAGGGAGATGTGTGGTGACCTTGTTTCTGTGCTTGATGGCCTTATGTTAGTAATTTTGTCTGCCTGATTAAGTTAACAGTTATCCTGCATTCACCAAGCTGGAATACGAAGTGAGGGTCTTTGGCCAGAGTCAGCAGACAGCTCTGGCACACGACCCAGAAATTGGTCAGTGCACAAGTGCCAGAAGGAGACCAGCGGGTCCACAGCTTGCGTGGCTTCATAGCATTCCCTGCCACATGGAAAACCTAAAGCACACGCTTTGCAAATCAGAATGAGTCAGGAGGCTGCTAGGGCTGGGTTTGTGGGAACTGCACAGTAAAGAGGGAGTGCCCAGGGAGCTCCTTCAGGAGCCAAGGTGGTTGGTACCTGAGCTCCTGCAGTGTCAGGGGCATGTGCAGCTTATACAGCCATGGGAAATTAGCTGCTGAACGCTGGAAGATCTCAAGTCTAATATTTTCCCTTCGGTCTTCTGACAGTGAAGAAAGGAAAGCTCTACTGTTTTCCATAAAATGTACTTAAAGATCTTAATTTTCCCTCTTTCAACTTTCCATTCCTTTAAATCATCTACAGTTTGCTGCAGCAAAGATTTTTAATTGACAGAATTTCAACTTGTGCTCCAAAGAGACTCGTTACTTCACAGATTCTTTAACTTCATGGGGCCTTGACGTCATGAGGATATTTCTTGCTTTTTTCAGTGGATCCTTACCACTGAAACTAAGTTTTTGATGAACTGCAGAAGAAGCCTCTGTACCAAGAACTTGCTCCAGACCTTGTGATGCTTTGTACAGGATGTTCAGATCCACAGTGTCAAAATGCAGCTGTTAGATAAGGTTCCCATCTGAATCACAATTCTCAGTGCAGTCAGTTATTAAACAGAGGGTTTTTTTCCATGCTGAGTCACAATTTAGGATAATATTTGGAGCAGATAATATGCCAGATCCATAGATACTTCCAGCCTTGTAAGACATGTGGGAATGGCAAACCAGGTAAGGCAGAGAGTTCAGTCCTTTACTTCAAAGTAGGGTATCTAGAGAAGTATGTAGTCATATTTGTGTGCCAAATCTGTTTTAATTAAAATACTTAGAAATATTTAGTCAAAGAGGACAGTTGTCTATAACCTTGCTGACAAAACTCTTGGTTTGTGACATTTGTTGAAGCCAAGGAGATAAATGTCTTGCTTTTTATGAGGCTGCATGGTATGAGGCAGAATACAAATTCATCTGGGTTCACACCAACACCTGCACATGCTAATACCATTGGAGGGTCAGCAGGACTCTGCAGCCCCCAGGTGAGAGTTTCTGAGGGTCTGCTTCTGGAGGTGATGCCTAGATTGATCTGCCCTGGCCTTTTGCATCTGTGCCTGTCGGTACTCCCTGCAAAACCAGCATCCGCTAGATCTCACCACTGCTGGTTTTGGTTCTCTTTCTCTGGGCCAGAAATGATGCTGGGCTCTACAGCTTCCTTTTCTGTTGACTGGCAAGATGGTACTTTGTCAGGTAGCTGCTGTTGCCACCAACTGCAAAGCTCAGTAGAGTATAATGACACCTTCTGAGCCGCTTCTTTTATGCGTTAACCTACTTGGAAACAGAGGCTCATGTGCAAATTCCCGCTGTATTTTGTGAAGGCTGGAACATAAGCCAAATCTGAGCTGAATTTCCCCCTTCCAAGAGCCAGCTGAATCAAAATCCCCTGATGCAGACATCCCCAAATTTTATGGGTGCAAAAGATGTCTTGATCCAAATTTTGCAGTTTGCTCCCATCTCTGCTTAAAACATAAAATGTATGTTTTTAGGGAAAAAGGATATAAACATCTTGTTCATGTTTGAGCTGAGAATGTCTTTTTTCTGTAGGCTGTCAACACAACTTCAAATGCATGCAGCCTGTCCAATCTGACAGACAATTTGCATATTTGTGGAATGCTAATGCCAAGTTACTGTATACATTTGTACATGAAAGCATTAGAAAGTTTGAAGGATTAAAGGTGGAAATGTATCCCCCTCGGCCTCGATTAGAGATCAAGACAGCACATCAATAGATGGCAGACAAATAACTGCTGCTTTGCCGTTTGGAATGGCTTAACCCAAAAATAATAAAATCCAAGCTATTTCCTAGGACACAAATAGCTGAGGGCTTTACACGTGCTAATTGCCAGAGCGTTGTTTTAGCCTTTTGAGAGTGTAATGTGGAGTCTGGCACATCCAGTGTGAGCCCTCTGACACAGCGACTGTCTTTTTGTTCTGCCCTAGCCACGTGCCTGAACCACAGCTAGAGCTCTGAGAGCCATCCCAGCGTAATGAATCCATGCTGATGTCTAGGGCTGAGCCTTCCTCACTTGCTCTCAAGTCCTGGAAAGTTCTTTGAGGCCAGATGGAGGTGCTTGGCCCGTACAAAAGTGACTTGGTTTGCCATGAGAAGGGGCGTCAGGAGGAGCAGCAGCAGGTGCTCAACGGTTTTCCATAGAAAGATGCTTCCTTGGCTGCATGCGTCAAGATATATTTTGGAGCCTGGCTCTAGACACACTGATTTGAAAATGGAGACTTGGAGTCTTAAAAACAAAATATGCTAAAGAACGGTTTTGCATGGTTCCTCCCCAAGGATCAAAACCTGATACTATTTATTTTACTTGTACTAAAAAATAACCTCAGTAAGATGTTCCGTGTTGGCCAATGGATATAATTTAGGACCAGACATTGGCAGCACAGGACAGAGAAAGCAGGAGCTAGTCAAATCCTTCCCCCAGTCTTTCATCCAAAACATGAATATTCCTTTGATTCAGAAGGGGTTTGGCCAGCCTTTTTCGCAAACGGTTGCATGTCTCTGCGCTTTCTGGCTGGGGGGAAGTGGAAGTGGCAAAGCCTCAGATACCTGGGAACCAAGAGCTGAAAACTCTCCTGGAAACTTCTCATGGTCTAACGAAATTCCCGGGCCAGATTCCAGCCTGAGCGGATGCAGACAACGAGCCAAATTGAGCCACCAAATCTGTTGCGATTCAGCCGTCATTTACAAAAGAGGGCTGGGATTTTCAAGGGAGTTTGTAGGAGCTGAACACCCAAATCTCTTAAAAATCCTAGTGGAACTTCTGCTTCTCTCTTTCTTGTAGTCCACTGAAAAGCCTTGTCTATTAATTTCAAATATTTTTAAGACCTCAGGCAGCACTTTCATTGTAGACAAACTTCTCCACCAGAATTAGAAAAGCACAAAATTTTAGCTGCAGTCGCTGAAAATCTGTGATTTAACACACCTACCCAAAAAGCCCCAGGCTACACCGAAGCTCTTGACCACAGATAGCTCTATGCTGTCACAAGACAGATCTATCTTTAGGTACCCCAGTTTGAAAACTTCACCCTTAATGCGTTCAGAAAAAGTACGTTGTTGTTTTAGAGCACATTACTCAAACACCAAGATGCCTTTCTACTGGGAGCAGCATTACAAAGCCGAGCTCTGCCTGGATGCCTATCCAGCATGGATCTGACAATTCACATGTAGGAAAAGGCCTCTCATGCATTCATAGTTTAGATGACCTCCATATATTTGTTTAAAAAATAATTAGGCTTGCTTAGCTTTTGTACTGTTGCATTTGCCTTTTTTTTTTTTTAAGTAGCTTTTCCTGTAACACTCCCAGGCCAGTACAATGCTGGCTTTTAAAAGTGATTTGTCTGTTACCAGGCAGTTTGAAACTTTTACTTCCTAAGTCCTTGCAAACCAGCAGTACAAGGAGACTAAAAAAAAAAAAATCTCCTGGGGATTGTTTTTATAGTAACAGCGAAAGCTTAAAATGTTGCAGCGGCAGCCAAATTATTTTTCTTGTAGTGGAAACAATACCAACAACTGGAGACTATTCACAAAACAGTTTAAAGCTACCCATAAAAGTTACTAACAAATGAGTGCTACATTTCTTTTTATCATTTACTCTTTATAAAAAGCGACAGTTTGAAGGCTACTAATTTGGCAAGTTATTTCCCCTCTATAGTCATGGTTGTTCAGTAATTAGAGGATATATAAAACAGGGACATAGACATTCTAGTACAGTCTAACATTTTTGTGTGGTTTAGGACAAAGTCCACTTCCTTTCTCACTCACTAATGTAAAAGGTGGTAGACATGTGCAAAATTTAACCGTAGGACAAAGTTTGATTTCAGACAAAACTTTCAAGTACATGCTCGTAATGAAAGTCCAAGTCCTCTCTACCCTCCTAAATTGTTCAGAATGAGGATGTCCAAAAGCATCCAGTTACCTCAGGGCATACAGGAATATTTTCTCCTGTGACTAAACAAATGACTTCTTGAGCACAGTTGAAATCAAACATTTAAAATACTATTAATTACTAATGCTAATGGTTTAGGATTTTTTTTTTTAAGTCATATGTGCTATCCTTAGGTAAGTAATTACTTTATTAAATCTATCACTAAACATAGTACTTGGCATCTAAGCCCCTCTGTCGTCCTTAAAAATGGCACTGATATTCTTAAGTCACTTAGGTGGGTTTTGAAATCTCTGTCTGATATTTCATCATGTATTTGCTGGCAGCAGCCTTTTCTATACCTGTAAGTAGTAAAAAATATATTGCTTCCTCTGAAAGTAAAGAGCTAAAAATAAAACAGGACTCAGTTTAGTCAACATAAAGGCAAACTAGAAAACCATTAGCTGAAGAAACTGAAATAAGAGTACTCAAAGTTCTGGCTGCAGAGCGGGGAAACGCTTCAACAGGACTTGCAGCAGTTGCTGGTCTAATTCCGTGTCCATGGTAGTTGTGGCTGGGCTCCCAGAGGCCAGTGAGGGGATGCTCTATGGGGCACATGGGAGGGTTAGGCAGATCCTGGGGGCATTGTTAGGGGTTGGGCCCCTGGTACATGGCCCATGGCATCCCTCTGTTATGTGTGTGATGCAGGACCAGTTACTCCAGTAATAACTGTTTTACCTGCCCAGATGAAGTGCTGAAGGTAAGGACATTATTTGATATGGGGTGCATGGCTGCACTATAAACTTGGCTGTTTGTCCTTCAAATTCGATGTGCGAGTGCTTGTCTGTTGGGTTTCCCAGTTGTGATGCTGTAGCTGTATATTTGGAGTTTATCGTGTCCTAGAGAAAATGAAAAATGGTTCATAGGCTGAAACCTCCCCAAAGCCTGCATTAGCTAATAATTACCTACTAATTTGCATTAATACTGGCCATGAGAGATAGACCAAAAGCCCCGGTCCATAAGATGGAGATTAAGCCAATAACTTTCCAAACCAAAAAAAGTCTTAGTTCTAAGTACTTTTCAAAATGTTCACCATCACTGCAAGAAACTCTGTTCCACTGTATATAAAACATAGCGGAATAATAACATCTCATTTGATTATACAAAGTAGTTTTTTCCTTAGTGTTTTAGTTCTCAAAATTCCCAGAATACACCACATGGAAACTGTTCACTTGAGAAATTAAGTACCGCATGTGATAAGACAGTCATGTGAAATTTTTAAGCTGTCATTAAAAATGATTATAATTAGGACAAACTGTATGAAAATGCTTTAAAATTGAGACCCTGGTGAATTAAAAATTAAGGGGTATATTATGTATTATCATGTTGAAGGGCAGGGATTTACGCGTGTAACTCCCATTAACACTAATGTGAGTTGCATTCCCAAATCCCCACGCCTGGCGATGAGCATCCGCCCCCACGTTTGTTGTCACTGAACAACCTCAGCTTTCTCGGTACTCCAACACAATTCCTCTGCCTGCTGAGAACAAGTGGAACGGCAAATCAGAAGTTTAAACTGTTTTCCCTCACAAATCTAGGCCCCCAGACAGAGCCAAATGTAATTCATCTAAGCAGTAGCCGCGCTCCCGTAAGATTTACTTAGGAAAAGTAACTGTCACAGCGTCTGCTCTTCCCTGTAACTCCTCCTGTGCTTTTTCCACACACTTAATAAGTAAGGGTTGGGTTGAAATAATTTTAGTATGTCTCCTCTAAATGCAGGAAGCCTATTGCTGGGGGTGGGCTTGAAAAAGCATTTCAGTTGAGAGCCTTCAAAAGGAGCTGTATCCATGGCAGTGTGGAGCTCCCACATGGGGAGTGAAAGTGTGCTGTAAGGACAGTGTAAATTAAACACTGTGTAATTAAACACACCTCTGGCCCTGGTGGGGCCATAGGACTGGTGTCTGAGCAGTGAACAGGAGCTTATCTAGTGGCTGTGCTGGGCTTTGGGTCAGACCCAAGTGAAGGATGAGCTGCTGATGCTTGGGCTGCAAAGTATTGCCAGTTCATTTAAGACTCAGGATAGCTGGCGCTTTCCTGATAGCCCCGACATCAGTAGTTATGGGAGTTTACATCTTGGCTTTCACTGAAAAAACTGTAGTCCTTGTTCTTGCAAGAAAAACTTTCATAATTGAACCTTAAAAGTTGTTTTTTCTGTTTTTTTTAGTGCTTGACTTGTATATAGAAGTGTATAATTTTCATGTACATGGTCATAGAGTCCGTCTCTTGCTCTCATTGTCACATCTGCTCCTTTTACACCCCTGGATTTGGCACACCACTAAGGTAAGCCAGTGCATCTGTTGGTTGGGGTTTGCTGAGAGTCTACTAGTAATGCTCAATAGGAATGTCCTGTCCTACTGCTTTTATAAATGCACCCATACCACTTCTATTTAAAATACATTAAGAAAATGGTCATATTACCACACTATAGCTTGAAGGAAAGAAAAACCCCTACAAACTACAGCTCATACCTTGTACCTTTCTGTGGTGTTGCAAAATTGTAATTATACTAATACACTACATTCTTAACAACATATTTTCCCCGGGGCAAAATAAATAAATCTAAATAAAATAGATACATGTAGAGGCAGTACATCTCCTATTTTATTAATTAGCACCTGAGAAAAACATTTTACCAAGCCAGAAAAACCACTGATGAATTTTCAAGCAAAGTAATGAATGCCAGGTTTATTTCTTTATTGGTACCTGTGGATTCTGTTGTATTGCTTGTTAACAGATGCAAGTGGGCAATATAACTATTACATCAGGCAATAATATAGAAACCCAGGCAGTTTCTAAGCAACAGCCCAGCACTGATTCTTCCCAGCTATTCTCTAGGATTCCCTCAGACACAGTAAGTGAAGAGGAGTTGGACAATATAGTCTAATTTTGAGAAAGGAATAAAGCATGAAACTGGTGATTTTCAAAATCATATTTTTGCAGATTTCTTACCAAATCAAAAGAGCTAAAATTGAAAACTGTCAAAAACATTTCAGCTCCAGAGCTGCATAAACTTTTCTATTGTTCAGGCAGCTAAACAGACACAGCTATTTTGCTTCATACCTTGCCCACAAAAATAATGAAAATAAAGATCATAATAATAGAGCCTCTTCAGCTTCTTGGACTGAAACTGGATTCTGTGGGGTCTTCTTTTGTAGACTCACTCATCAGCTTGGCCTAAAAGTAAAATATTTTTCCTCTGTTCTGTATGAATTCCATGGTCAGTCAGATCTGGCTGCTGACAGAAAAAATCATAATAAATCATTTTGGCTTAAGCCATACAGATTCTGTGTGTGTGCACACACTCTTGTGTGTACACAAGACAGAAGGGTGTATTTTAAAGCAGTGTCACCCTCAGATGTCACTGGCTGATACAGTTTCTTAACCTACACATTGCATATTGCAAAAATGACATCTGCTTTATATATAACTGGGGATTCAATGAAGCTCGAAGCTGGGATCTTTCTTATGATCCATAACTTTCCTTGCAATAGATCAACCCAGGTTTGGACTCTCTCAGAATTTGGAGAACATTGTTTCTGCACTTTGGTTCAAAACCTGAAGTTGACACAGGGTGCCATATTGGACTAAACCAAACTTCTAAGAAGGACAGTGCTCTTTCATCTCTGTATGAATAATGCCCTTTCAGAAAACAGTTTATATTTAGAATAAATACGAACAGACATACATGCAAACACACATACATTTATAGACCCAAATGCACGCGCTTCCAGGAGCACAACCATGAAAAAGCAAGAAGAAAATATTGTAAACCAGATGTTCTCTGGGTTTGAATGCTCCATTGGCTTCCATACACCATGTAAGGTTCTGGTCTGCTAAGGGAGTAGAAGCAAGTTCAATATCGGAGCTTGCAGTGCCAACAGTTTTGCCTTGCTTGGGAGGTGGGAAGCCATGGCTTTCTTCACTCAAGTCTGACTTTTTGCAAAAAACCCTGATGACATTTCCAAAACAAAATTCTCCGTTGAGATGTTTGAGTTATGGGCCAAAATACTTTCCTTTTTGGCCAAAAAAAAAAAAATCAAACTCATTCACAGGAGTTATGGTTGCACACCTTGAGTCTCTTGTTCTCTGGGCTTGTCCCCCCATATTTTTGTGTTACAGTGGCACATTAAAAATGTGCATGATGGAGATACAGAACTTCTGGGTGCTGTGGGGTGCACGGCTGCAGAGATGGGTGATACCCCAGGCACCCACCAAGGAACTGATCCAGTGGTCAAGATTCAATGGCTTTTCTGTCTTTTCCCTACCAAACTGTTCCAGTTTTCAGGTCTTAGATACTTTTCAAATAATCATTAAAAGATGGTTTGAGAAACAGACGCTTTCTGCTCCCTCAAAGGGGAAGAGAAATATGCATCTCAATGAAAAGCCCATTTTCTATTAAAAACCAGTTTTGGTGAAATGCAGTCACCCAACCCTACAACTCAGTCCACACGTGTTTCCATCCGCTCCTCCTTCCCCTCCCAGTCTCCAAACCATGCTCTGCCTTCCTGATACATATTGACATGATAATTAAATCCCGAAGAAGTATGAATGCTTTAGCTTTAACAGAAAGCCAGGTTACTATTCCTATCG
Organism: Platyrinchus mystaceus; assembly: GCA_035041135.1. Classification (NCBI taxonomy): domain Eukaryota; kingdom Metazoa; phylum Chordata; class Aves; order Passeriformes; family Tyrannidae; genus Platyrinchus; species Platyrinchus mystaceus. The sequence continues at coordinate 4,323,926 of JAWWLV010000024.1, read as the reverse complement.
TGGAAAGTTAAATGAAATCATGCTGTGAGGGAATTCCTATTGATTTCTTCAGGATTGATCAGAAACATTTGTCAAACTTTTGTTTTCTTTCTGTCCTACATCTTCTTTAGACACATAGTTAAACATACTAAGGAACGTTTACATTTTAAAAATGTGTTCTAAGGTCTTTATATAAACAGAGATGTAATAAAAGTGACTGGTGATTTATATTATCTATATACATTCAGATACTTTATTTTTTAAGCCAAGGTTTTAAAAAATAGGTGCCTAAATTCAGACACCTAAGTCTATGTTTACAGTCTTTGGTTGCCTGATTTTCAAACATGTTAGTACTCAGAAACTTTTTTTTCTGTTAAGGTGCCTAGAAGTTTTGAACAAAAAAATTACATTGGGCCGGTTTTCATCTATTAGAATCAGAAGGGGAAAATTAAAGATTATAAATGCACAAAAGATGTGAAAGCATAAATAAGAAAACTGTAAATCCACAAGCTTTTTGCATTTTTAATTGAAGAAAATTATTTGCATTGGTAAAAGGCACGTGATTCAACCCAGCAGATTCATACTTGCTCACTGAACTTGAACTCAAAACCCTCCTTCACAGCATTTGTCTTTTCTTCTTTAGGTTCACAGTGAGGCCTCCGGTTTCAGAAATGTGCGTGTGCTCCTGCTCCTAATGTATATGCATATTCAGTGTGACTGCATATGGAAATGGAGCATCCATGCCAACAGTTTTCCAGCCAACAGGCTTTTTGCATGTGTGAGTCTCAGAGGGTTCTGTGCTTTTGGGGTAATTGCGCGTGTAAATCCAGCGGGCAGTCACACACTCAGCTATAACCTGTACAGCTGCATTAATACCTTTTTTGAAACCATCTCACAAAAGTTAGTGAGAAAAATGATACCATTTTATACACCTGGTCCTTGAAATAATAATAGAAAACTCCTAAAAACTGATTATGGATCGTGAAATGATGTGGTTCAACTTTCAAAACCGGCCTCTGTGTCCTCCTCATAAACACAGGTCACTCTTACATTTAGGCACTCTAAGATTTGTGTTTTTAATTACAAGCAAATCATTTTTTGAGGCAATAAATATAAGTTGATGCTGTTCTAAAATCTAAAGGGAGAAAGTTAATATTAGAAAAAGAAATAGGAAGAAATAAATAAACATATAACAAGAAAAAGTTAGTGGAGCAGCTGTGTAAATAATGCAAACAATGTTAAAGAATAAAAGGAAACTGCCAGAGCCACTTGGGATGAGGAAGGAGCCTAAAATTCCTGATTGCTCTAACTAGGTCTGGCTCATTGCTTGTGCCTGTTTTTTTCTGCCAGCTCCAGGTCTGCCTTAGAAGGCACTTTCTTGAAAGGCAATGGAAAAAAGGAAGGAAAATGAGGTTATTCCATAAAATAACCTACTACTATTTGGTAAGGGCACAGGAATAGAGAATGAAGCAATGGTTTAATATTGGGACTGGAAGCTGTATGAAGTAATTAGCTGAACATTTACTTCATTCATCAGTGCAGAGTAAATGCTGAATTGTGCTGAAGTCAATGAAAAATTTCCACGGTTTCCCTTGCAGGCTTTGCTCATCCAGGAAAATGCTCCGAACCTCAAACTCCAAGATACGTTTGTGCACCTGGAGCTCTGCACTTGGAAGCCAGCAAGGTGAGAAAGGCATCTCTAATGTCCTGGGGGCAGGCGACCTGTGGGTTTGGGTGAGTTCTCCACACATCTGAGTTTTGTAACAGTTTTCAAGGTCTTGAAGATAGTCTATGATCAGCAGAGAAGAAAAACTAAATCAAGTAATGACCATGTGCTTGTCACTTAGAAGTTGCATATAATAAATCAGTACCATAAAATACCACAGTTTACTCTACGTAGAGAACTGTTGCTTGGATGTATAAGGATGTAAATTAAATCTGTGAGACTTTACTGAGAGACAAGGTGCTAAGAATAATTTATTAGTTAAATCCTAATGATTGTAGCTTGACGGTGTAATTGTTACTTTGTAAATGAGTGTAAGGCTTCGAAAAGGAGCCAGGGAAGCTCCCTGTTTCTCTGCAGACACGCAGTGCTGTGGAACACATGGAACCTGACCGGT